>JANSVA010000002.1:1546015-1562053 GCA_025504915.1 Erythroxylum reticulatum | reverse complement strand
ATGAATATATGTACATTCATTTTGGATGTGTGCAAAAATTCAAATTCATGTGCGTATATGCTAACATTATGCATGGGATGCTATCTGCTTTTTTGTTAGATACTCTAAATTGTGATGTTGTTTCGTCTCAATAAATAAATACTTTTTCATAAAAAAATTATAATTTTATTATAATTTATAAATTTGGGAAAATATAAAAAGCCCAATACTAGTTTGGGCCATGTATCCTAACCCTAATCGATTTACAATGTTATAGGTGCAATGTGGCTTCGGCTCAAAATCGCACCACCTCGTGAAACCCTAATTCTCGTTAGCCCCTATTTAAAGCAAGCACTCTCCTTCAATAGATTGAGCCGCTGTATTATCTAACTTTCGTACGTTTCGGTGACTTCGAACTCGATTTGATGTCTGCAAAGCACAAAGATTGAATCTATACTCGTTAGATAGTTGATCAAAGATTAGTGTTTTTGTGGTTATTTGTCAGGTGTTGCATCTGTTTACCCACTCCTGATATAGCAGATTTTTTTTAGTGCTAGAGGAGATAAAACAGATGCGTATAGCTAATGAAGGTTGGCTTACCAGCCCATTGCATTCTTCTTTTCTGTTGTTGCTTTGGTGTCAAATGGACCTACCTACATTTTCACCTTCACTTCTCTGTTTTCTTTTATGGGTCTCATCAATCTATTTACAGTTTTGAGTCTCTTCATGTTTTTTAAATTTACTGATTTTTGGGAGAAAGTGGCAAGTGATGAATAATCTTCTTATCCTACACACTGAATACCTTGTGTTGACTTCTTAACTCCGCTTATTATCTGATGCTACTTTCTTCAATTTTGATTTTGTAGTTGTTTTTACTTTCCTGCATCTCGGGTTTGATTTGTATATGCTTCCCTTGTTCAAGGAATTACATTCTTTTAAGTATTGGAGAATTTGGATTTGTGTGATTCCATTTATGGGACCTCTAGTCTTTACAATGATGAGAAGAAGCAGACGGGCGGTCAGAGACTGATGCCATGTTGAATGTCTGCAATATCCACTTATGGAACACCTCTGAGTCATAATTCATATCCCGAAAACTCTCTTGGATTTAGATGAATCATAATTTGAGACTTGTCATTCCAATCTCAAAACTGTTTTGTTTAATCCTATGATATAGATTAAGTTGGTCATTAGATTTTGAACCACTACTCACACCAGCAATGATGAAGTTGCTTTACCATATGTCCGGACATATGAGACTTGCTATGATATGATATGCAATCATCTGAGCTGATAAATTTTCTTGAGAATGAAAGCTAGCCATTTTGTCCAACAAAGAATGGTTCTTTGCTCCTGAAGCAAGTATTAGATTGCTAATTAATGTAAAAGTAAAATGATCTGTTTAAATCTGATTCATGGATCCACATGTCACAAACAGCTTTTAGGTCTTGTATACAGTTTTTCTGGACAAACGTGTGCTACAGGTTGCTCAGCCTTATCAGTCTCAGTTGTCCTGTCTTGATGCAGAACCAGTTGTGGAGAAGGACCAAGATTTGGGATTATATTATGACGATTTTCAGCAACTTTTGTGCAGGAATAATGGGTTGTCAATGTCTTCTTGAATTGTAAATTATATATTTATTGTTAACATGTGAAAGACAACAGTCCATTGGTGTTAAAACTTGTTTAGTCCAGCAGGAATTGCTGAAGAATCATTGTATGCAACTAGAATCAATCTATATCTATCCACCTATTGTTAATGTTATAACAAATTTGTTTGCTCTAATATAATATCTGTTTCTTAAGTTGCATAGAAAGGGGAAGATTGCAAATCCTGGAATTATATGCAAGTAGCTGAAATTAATTGCTCGTGCGAGTGTCTGCTGGTTGAACATGGTCATTTCAGCATTTAAAGCCACATTCAAATACTATTTCATTCCATAGAACAGTTGCTAACAAAACTGATTCTGAGTTTTGAAATCTCAGTTCTTGAAGCGAATTACTATCTAATTTATGGATTATTAGTTAATTACTCAAGTTTATTGATTTCATCTGTTCAAATTTCATCGAATACTGTCTAACACTATACAATTGTCAAATCAGTTGCCGTTGGATTCTTTACAATGAAAGAGTCTAAAATTATCTCCATCTGAAATTGACAATTAACAGATATTAATATACTTAGTTGCTTCCTACTGACATTATGACCCACTTCCGTCTGTATTCGGCTAATCCATGGTCAACCGTATTTCCTTCAATACTATAATAATACGAACCGTGTACTGTTCTATAACAGTAACTCCACCCACCTGCTTTTCAGTACCAAGTTGCATTTTGCTGAAGGAATTCTTTAATTCTCTCTGATCATCCTTGTCCTCTGCAAAACAGAGTACCAGGAACCCAGAAAAAATGAGAGGTGACGATGTACGTACAGTCATATCAATTCCTTCCACAGCCACCAGCAGCACAGCTACTGCATCGAGCGTAAAGAAAGTGAGCTCAGGTAACAGCTTTTCAACCAGTAAAAATGGCTACAAGTTCTGGGTCCTAGCTGCTTTTCTCCTTCTCGCATTATGGTCTATGGTCACCGGCTCTGTTACTCTTAAATGGTCCACCGGTAACCTCACGCGTCTCTCTGACGACCCAGATTTCACTACTTATGATGATCTCGACGTTCTTGTACTCCCTCCACTCTGGAACTCTTGTTGTTTCTTGTGATCTCGTTGGTTTCATTGCAAAGATTCGATTTTTATGTGCAAATTTTTGAACTTTCTGTGTTTATGGCGTATGTAGGAAGTGGAAGAGAAAGAGAAAGTGGTGAGGCGAATGTGGGATGTGTATACACATAGCACGACTACCAAATTGCCTCGGTTCTGGCAAGAGGCTTTCGACGCTGCTTATGAGGCTTTGGTAAGCGAAGTTCCTGCTGTAAGGAACGATGCAGTTTCAGAGATAGCCAAGATTGCTCTTCGCTCCATCAACCTCGAAAGACTACCTTTTGGAACAACTAAGGTTAGTTTTTCATTCTCTGTTTGAATGTTGCCACTTACAGATGAAAGGAAAGTACTGGGAAATGGGCTTTTTAGTCTGAGTTGTGTTTTATGTTGATGTTTCAAGTCAGTCAGTGATTGCTTCTTGGTGGAGGATTCTCTCTTTGATTCCTTGTATATATTTTGATTCCATCTTTAAAATCAAACTCCATGAAAGTGTAATTCCTCTGTGAAGGAGGTGATATTCTTTCTTATTTCGTGGCCATTCATATTCTTTATAAAAGATGTCATCTTTTTCTTTTTCCTCCAACTTTCAACCGATTTCTACTCAAGATTACGGATCTACATGCCAGTTGTGTGTTTCCTTATCGTATGATTCTCTAGTTTTTCTTCTGGCTTTTGTTCATGTATGATCAATCGAGTGAAGATGAACCACTCTTTTAAGTCTTCTTCCATCAGTACCATGTTTTCCTTTCTCCGTTTCTGACAAATTGTCTCACTCAGTGTCAGGGACAGGGATATCTCGATCCAATCAAGATGCCTCGAATTCTTAAACCCAAAGTTTGCCTTTATTTGCCATTTTTGGTCTTATCTCCAAGAATGAGGACAACTCTCTAGGTCGCTATGCTATCTTTAGTGTATATCATATGCTAAGGAAAATGGAATTGGACTAGGGTTAGGCATTTTGGCTGCCTGAAATCAAGTCGGAAATTTGAGTTAGATTGAGTTTTAGATCCAGGAAGGTTAGCTCAAACTGATTAAAGTTAAAAATGATATATGTTTCAATGTCCCAAAACCTAATTAATTAAGGCATGACTTAGACATAAATCTGTAAACTGCCCATTAATATATATATATATGCATGTAGCCACATTTGATACAGTGTTCAGATTTTTGTTGGGATTTGCTCAAGTATTAAACTTTGTGGATTTTCTGACATGATATGCATTCTTTTCCAGGATGGCACGAAGAGGATAGCAAAGAAGATATCAGGAGAAGAGAGTGAAGATAGATATAGCAATTTCCAATAATCTTCTCTAATTATCACATTTCATTTCTTCAGCAGAAAGAAACATCTGATTTCTCCAACAAATGGACAGATAAGAGCCATAACAACGAATCTAACTTGTGTATTGTAATTTGATGGGGTTTAAAAAAAAGACAGATGGCTATACGAATATGTAACAAACCCGTCTTCTTTAATGATGTTATCCCACTGTTCATTCGCCATGGGTAAGGTTTCTGTTTCTGCTCCATTAAACTGCTTCTTGTCAGAATAGATTGAATAATATTAGCTCCTGGGTCTACATTGTGTGTAAGCTTCTTCCTGGTCTTCGAGCTGCTTTGTAGATTAATCATGAATTCGTGACAGTGAGGTGAAGAGACCTTCCCTTTTCATAACTGTTTTGCTGGGCTTCGGTTCTCCCATAATCTAAGTCTGATCTCGATTTAAGCTGAAATTAGCAAATCAAATTAAAAATCGATTGGACTTGAGCTTAATAAATTGTCTTAAACCTGAATAATCACGAAAAATTAATCAAATCTAACCTAACTTGGTCCAAAGTCTACAAACCAAACTAAACTTAACTCAGATTGAGGTTGAAAATTTTTCAACTTCAAAGCCAACCTGATTCATTGCCTAACCCTACCATTTACTATGACAATTCAGTTCTGTCTCAGTTTGCAGATATTATCAAAGCTTTTAATTTTTGAATAACAGGGGAAATGGAGAACATAAATCAATGTTTAACTTAATCTCAGAATAGATCAAGGACTCACTACCTCAGGAATACACCTTCAAAACTGCATGAGCAGATTCAACTAGAACTGCTGCTGCTGCTGCAACCTTCCCATTGAGGGAACAAAAATCCTAGAGAGAACATGTACAGTTGTTTCAGCTAAACCGTATTTACAAGGTGCCTCCCAAAACTCAGTACTCTTACCTAATCATCCACTGACTGGATCTCTCCCATCATGATCCTGTTACTGACAACATTGAAACCCAAAACTGAAGGGCTAACTTTCTTTCCTTTCTTTCCTTTCTTTTTCCCTCCTCCCTTTGAGGACCCATCTGTCGCACCGGGGATGTTGTTACAGTCAAAATCATCATTGCCTGCATTGTCGAAATTCATGTCTCTGGCAGTCACCTTCTGATCATTCCGACTTAGGAAGGCAATTTCAAGTACATCTGATGGCAATAACTCTTTATAGTTTAAGAATTTGTCAATGAACTCATGATCAGGATCAAATGACCCAAGGTTCTCTGTCAAAAGCATCTCAGCCTCTGATCTGGATTGCTTCAAGCAGAACTCCAAGAAACTAGTATCTACAGCGATAACATAAGAGTGATGTAAGAAAAGAAATTCAAAAGATTTAAGTTTTAGTGGTCAATGATGAGCAGTGTTCATATGACATTCCCAACCACGAAACCAGATCCACATTTTTAATCTGAAAGTATTGCCAGACAACTAGGACTCAGTCTATTTAATTCAGCTACATTTGAGATTTACACAATTTAAACATGCTTATAGCATGTTTTTTCTACAGAAAATTGTGACTTCCAAGGTCACGGTTCCTTTTTTTTGTCAATTAAATCTCGTGATGATGTAAATGCAACTGTTCATATACCAGTTGGTGCTCTTCAATAAACGTTAAAAAATGTAAAAGATACCTTTTGAACCGATTAGTCTCAAACACTCATTTTGACACCAATCTCTGAAGTCCATGGCCTCTGCAAAAGAAACGAAACATTTAAGAGGATCTCACCTTACTAAATAAGGAAATATGGCCAATCTAACAGTTACCTGAATGCTTGTTCATTGTATCTCTCTTCCCTCTAATTGATGACTGAGCAGAAGCAGGTGATGATGAGAGAGAGAGGTCATCATGCCTACCGCTCCCAGACTTCTGTCGGCCTAATAACCCACTAGGAGTTGCTTTTATGGGAGTGTTTTTGGTTCCCCAACTGCCCTGGTTTGCAAGATGTGGGAATTTGGCCCTGTTCCTAACAAAGTTAATGAATCACATGAAGCATTAAACATAATACACCAGGGCAACCAATTCAAATTCAAGAAACAAGAAAAATGACATTTGGTAATAGAGAAAGATAAAGTTCATACTCCTTAGCCTCTTGTTTGGATTGATCAATTGGTCCCCAGAATAGATCATCATCCTGTTTATATTTTGACTGAAAAGTGGTATTAGAATTGATATGGATTGGAGCAGTAGCCTTTGCTGGGGAAGTATTAGAAAGGGACCATGAAGAACCAGTCACATGAGCAGTCTGATTTGGTTGGGGCTTCTGTGGAGTTGGTATTTGATTATGAGGCTGGACTGAAGTAGCCTTTTTCTCCTGCTCTTTCAGGATGTCCCTCAGTGAAGTGGGTTTTGGCGCCCTCTTGGCATCAGTACACCATGCTGGTGAAGGTGAATGGTTTGATGTCTCCCCCTTCAAAAGAAGAAAATCTCCCAAGGAAGGACCTGATGGTATTGCAGGCAGCACTTCCTTATCCTGTTGCACAGAACGAGAGTTTTTACCTTTCTCAATGGGACTGGAACTGATAGGTACATCAGGCATTGTGACTTTAGCTCCAGAACCCTTTGCTTTTGACGACTTTTTACGACTCTTCTTTGCGTCTTTTGCCTCAATGAAGTTTCCATCATCAACAGAATCCACGTTCACAATTTTAACTTGATAAGGCAAGCTAGAGACACCTTCTGCCAACGCCACCTCTCTAAACTCGGACTTTGCTAAAACCTCTTCTGCCAAAAGATCATGCAGCTGGCTTTTCTTGCTCTCTGAAGTTGATGAAATTTCTGCTTTATTCACATTCAATTCAGTTCCATCTCTCTGATGTTCTCTAGAAATTTTCAGTTCTGAGTTGGCAACAACCCCCACCCAAGGACTTGACAAGCTCATCGAACTCACGGAGTTGGTGATCTCGGTAACTAATGTTTCTTCCTGTGCCCTCTTCTGTTCTTCCAGCTGAATTTCCAACAAAGATTTTGGCTTGAAACCTGGAGCAGGTTTCCAAGCTCTTTGAACTGGCTGTATCTGTGAATTCTGCGCTGTAACAGGCTCAACTAGATGTGGCCCACTCTTGTTATCAGCTGGTTCAATATGATTTCCAGGTACACTTGTAGGCAACACACTTTTGAATTGTTGGGAGTTGACAATTTCAGATGACGCAATATTGGTGTCACCAGAATTTGACCCTTCTGTTTCCTGTTGCTTTGCTTGCTGTAAAATGGACGCCTTTGACACTCCCTTTCCTTGGTCAGGAGAGTTGTTCAACTTTGCTGATTTCTGTTTTTTGGATTTCTTTTCACTTTTTCTTGACTCATGAACTTCATTCTTCACCTGTGTTGCAGCAGAGGGATTATCAATTGATACTTCCTTTTCACCCTGCTGCTCATTATGAGAATTGTCCACTTGAACGGACACTTCAGCAGCATTTTCAAGCTTTAAATTTTCTTCAGCACAAACAGAGTTTCCATTAGATTCTGAATGTCTAGAATCTTTAATTGCCTCAGAAACTAGCACGGTTACTGTTTCTTCACTTCTCAAATTGTCTTCTGACAACTTATCCCGCAAAACATGAGCTTGAAAATCAGAAATATGGGGAGATTCCAGTACATGGGAAGACGCATTTGAGGATTCTTTCATGACCCCTGACATGTGTGCACTTTCAGATAAAGATGAGGGTAGCATGGATTCATTTTGACTGACAAAATCAATTTTTGCAGGCCTGTTAGGAACCCAACTTCTTTGAAGGTCAGTATCCTCATGAGTTTCATGAACAGGATTGAAGGATACTCTCGAATCAACATTATGAAGGTCATGAGAAAGATGATGAGGGGCTTTGGAATCAACATTGTAGCTAACATCCTGGGTGACTTGTAAAGGCAAATTCATGAAACTGGCAGCAGTACGCTCATCTTGCACATTTGAAGCTGGCACCTGAGAACCAAGCTGAAATAATTCTTGAGATGGTTGAAGCCGAGGATCTATAGAAGCACTACCAGTAGGTATTGCAGCAGTCTGCAAATGTCCAAAAGATGGCTCTCCAAATCGTTGGTTCAAGTGATGCTCTGAAAGTACCTTAGAAAGCAATTGTTGTTGACGCAAGATCTGTTGCTGTTCCTCTTGTTGCTGCTGTTGTTTCAATAGCAAGAGTTTATTCAGCATTGACAGCTGCTGTGCAGGCAGAGGAGCTTGGGAATGTAACTGCAACATGTATTGCTGTTGCAACATATTCAGCAATTGTGGATCTTGTGCTAAACCAGAAACAAGTTGATTATCAGAAGTTAAAAGACCAGATGGATTATCTACAGCTTGACCAAGTATATTTGTTAAAGAGGATGGGTTCTGCTGCTGCAGCCTCTGTTGTTGTCCAAAAAGAATTTGTGAAGGAAAATTATGAGTTTGATGCAAGTCCAGTTTTTCCTTTACTGGATCCAAGCCACTTGGGACAGGAAAATTTGACCAAATAGCTACATTATTAGTCACTGCAGTACTAGATCTGTCGGATAATCCTTGCCGGATGGATATCAAGTCAGTATTCTGTAATTGAGGAGGTTGAAGAGAATTTTCATTCAGTGCTGCTAGTAGTTGTGGATGTGATATTGAAGATTCAGAAAGAACCTCCGGTCTTGAAACTATTGGTGCCACTTCCCTGCCAGCCCAATAAGGATAAGAATTGGGCAGCGACCTCTGCTGCTCAAGTGCCATCCTATTTGCCAAAAGAAGCACATCATTCCCCCCATCAACTCCCACTTGGGCCATATTGCCAGTAGTACTGCCCGAAAATTCTGGCAAACCTATAATTGCCACATAAGAACCCAATCCATTAAGATGGCAATGAAACAATGAAAATAAAAGTTGAAGCGTTCATGGATAAAATTTAAGTAAAAAGACCCCATAAAAACAAACCATTGTATAGCAACAAAAGGAAAATAAACATGACAACGGTAGTTGATACATAGGTGGAAAAGGTAGAGGATCAACAATGAAAAAGAATCTTAACCTTGAGATGAATTGCTTATATTTCCAGACATGAGTGACTCCAAGAATCTATTTTCTGCCTCTGTTTTTGAAGTGGATTTTTGTCTCGGTTCACTTTTCATCATATCAAGCTGATGCACAGCACCCAAGCCACTAAAGTTAGGCCTAGTACATGCATCTGTCAATTCATTCTGTTTCGGCACACTAAAACCAGGTGGTGGTCTAGCCTTAGCTCGTAAATGAGGCATAACATCACCAAGTAGTAAAAAGGGTGCATCTTTTGATGCAGTTGCGAGGCGAACTTGCAAATCAATCCCAAAATATCCAGCCTCATACCATCCAATTATATCGCCTCCGGAGAAGGGTCCTTGAATTTCACCCTGAGGATCTTTGTATAAAAGAATTAGGTTCTCAGGAGAAGGTGGTGGGAGTTTCTTATCTTCCTGTTCTTTGTCCAGACTTACCAATGGCTGCCTGTTCACCATGGAATCCTCACCAGTTTGCCATTTTTTACCATCTTTAGAGAGTGACGGATTAACCAAATTAGTTTCCCACTGATTATCTAGATTTTTCTGAGGCTGACTCCAACTATGATCATGGTTTCTAGACATATCATCACTTGGAATCTCTCTTGAGTTGATTCCTTTTTCTCCTAGAGATGGGGCTCGCCATGGATTGCCACTGCCAGGATGCACAGGATTATTTATCTGTGTAGTCGATTCCCTACTGATATGAGTATCATCAATCTTTCTGCCACAACCAATATCTTCGCTGGGAACTGCAGACAAAAGAAAATGATTGTACAGATGCAATCTCCAATCGAGGGCAGTTTATCATAAAAAAGAAATAAGAAAAAACAAATAACCTTAGCTAATTATAGTAAATAGAACCAAAGCAAACCCACTACATAAAATTCAAGACCAAAAGTTGTTGAATGAATCATCTATAAAATCATATTGTTTTCAGGGATTAAATGACTCTCTAAACATCATCAAACAAGATCATAAACAATATCTATAAAATTCTGCATCAACTACCTTCACCTTTCATTTTGTCGTCTGCCTTGTGGTCCTGCATGAATTCATGTTTGGAGTTGGATCGATAATAGTATGTTTCTCTATCAGCATATACTCTCTCTACATGATTTTCACAACCAGCTTTTGAAATGTCAGTATTGATATCCTTAGTATCCTCCATTGACAACGGTACATCATCCGTACTGCCTGGTCATAGTATTGAACCACAAAATTAGTTCATCTCTATCCAAATATGCACAAGAATGTTGAAGTCACTTCAATGAGTTCAATACCAAGCTTGGCTCGTCTTGAAGGAGTAGAATCCAGAGGGCTGCGCCCAAGAGATCCTTCTTTGGATATTTGTGGAGCACCACTACTTACTAATTCCCCTTTATCAATTGCATCCAAATCATCCTACTCAAGAAAACAACACTAAGTCAATTAGCAACAAGTATAGGTAAAATTTACAAAGCCATAGGTAAAATTACCATTTCTTCAGAACTTGGCGTTGAGATTGCAAGTGGTTCTAAGGGTTCGTCCTGCGTAAGGGAAGGAACTTGTACAAAGCCAGCCATAATTTTGCTACATGATTTCATGTCTATCATCCTGTAAATATCGATTAATTTTGTCCGACTATATCTTAAAGGTCCATTTTCACTCTTGTCTGAAATGGCTCCAAAAGATCGGGACTGGACTGAAAAACTGTTCACAGGGTTTCCACTAGAATTGGTCCTTCCACGACCCACAGAAAAAGTAGCATTATTTTCTCCACGTCCTCTCCCATAAGGAAAAGTAGAAGTATGTTTATTTGGCATTAGAGTTTGTTGATGAGGAATCTCCCCTTTTCCTCTACTCTGGAAGGAGTTTGATCTCCAAGGCCGATAAAGATCACCATCCTTTTCATCTTTTCCATGAACAGAATGATGAGGCAACCCTTTTTCAAATGAAACTTCAACATCTTTTCTAAAGTCCACTTTATTCTCATGCGAAACTTCTGTCTCCTTACCACCAGGTCCCCACCGTGTGTTCCATTTGCTCTCACGCCGCTGATCATAATGGGCCTCCCGATTACCGAAATCAGTCCGGCGCTCAGAGGGGGCGCGACGAGCTTCATAATGCCTAATGGATGAATTCTCTGCCCAGTGATCAACTCTCCGTGTCTCACCAAGATCCTTGTTTCCATCCCTCCGGCGATCTTTGCGCATTGAGGAATTAAATTCTCTTTCTTCATCACGCCATCGTTCACAGCGACCAGTCTCCATATCAAGCAAGGAAGGTCGGAAAACATCCTTCTTCTTCTGGATCTCGTGACTCTCCTCATTATTGCTTGATGATTTTGTGCTGGATGAGCGACTACCATAGGCTGGAAATGGGCTGGAGTGGCTCTCCTGTGTACATATCGATCCCCAATCCAGAAAATGAAAATTATAATCAACAAACATGAAAAGGAACATATCTTAACAACATGACATGCATGGCTTTTGGGTTGGAAGGGTATATAATGACACATAAAAATTTATTGAGTTATGTTAAACTATGGCATTACAGATATAGATAAAACTATGGCATTACAGATATGGATAAAACTATGGCATTACAGATATAGATAAGTAAAATAACAAGGTTCAGACTACATACCCCACTTCCAACACCAGCCTTGCTCTCACCTGGCTTCGGTAGAAGCCATTGTGGTGAAAGCGGGATAGGATTGTCACATCCTTGAGCATCTGCAGAATATATCCATTTATTAATAAAAATATGTTTGATCCAATTCACCAATTGGAACATAAAGCTCTGCAATCAACTTAAATATACGGACAGCTCCAATTTGGCAGCAGTATTACTGGGAAATTGGCCTCCTTGAGCAACTTATAAATTGAAAATTATTAGATATGGAGAGGTTGATTCGCAACAGAAGGCAGATTGTGCGATGCAATCAATGCTTCCGAGTAGAAGCAAGCAGAGAAAGTAAAGCAACCTTAAGGAAATTAGTCTGGTATTACAGTGACAAAAATCTTAACCAACTCATGGCAACTCGGCAATTTCAATCTTTCATTTCAGAGGACAATCAAAACATGTTCAGTTGACACTTCTTTGCTTTAGGTGAGAATAATGTCTAGCCTGATGGTTGAGTCAACGCCAAGGGTTTCTGATCCACTTGAAAAGACACAACTTCACACTAGTTACGAGTGACATTTAGGGTTGCAATATTTTCCGCAACAAAACATAACATAACAACTGAAATCTATGGATTTCCAGTATAACACTAAGTGACCAAACCTTTAACGCTAAGCAAAATTAACTGCTACATTTATAACCAACTTTCCGGTCCTAGAGGTCCCCAGGAGTCTGCACACGCCAATCACTAATCCAGAATGTTTCATCAGTACGAACCTCATCTCTTACATGGTCCGACAACTCACACGAGTTCCGGACAAGGTCCGATAGATTCACTTGCTACTGTTCCTCGGATAAAGTTTTTGTCGGTGAAATTAATAAATTTGAAAAAATAAAGAAACGAAACCAAAGCACACATCGTTCTCAAACTACATTTTCCTGTGTTAAAGATAAAAGGAATCCAAATGCTTTAAATATCCAGCACAAAATGAGATACATTTTTTTAAATTCTTTCTCTTCTGCATAGTATGAAAATAAAACCAACAGCCAAATATCAAACCATGAAAAGATACCACGAAATTGTTTTCACGGTTCAGTGAAAAATGTAAAACCCTAGCTTTACAGAAACCATAAATCTCTAAACAAAAATCGCCAAGTTAACCCAGTATCCACGTTAATGCTATCTAAAGCAGGGAGACAAGTAGGTCCAGCTCCCAATGGAAACTAGGGTTTTGGTTTAAAAACCCAAGGCACAACCCTAGGAACAAAAGCATCGAACATGACAGAAGAAGATTGAATTTGTTTCGAGCAACTAAGAGGTTGATTGACCTTTGGAGATCTGGTGAGGCGGCGTGACGGAGAGGCCGTGGCGGGAGTCGGAGCTCGAAGTGTTAGCCATGAGTAATCGGCGACAGGTAGAGAGAGAGTGAAGACCTAGCGACAGAAGCGAGCCAAGAGAACCCTTTCTAGTTTTTGTTGCGTTGAGCGAAGAGAGAAGAATATAGGTTAAAAGTGATTAGTACAGATAAATTGTGGGGAATGGGAGTAGGTTAAGCCGATGCCATCCCTCGGCTCACGTTAGCTAAGGTTAGCGGTTCGTTGTCCGCCCTCAATTTTACTAAGAGAGACGGGTTAGTTCTTATGAGTACAATTTTAAGTGTTATCTTCACGCGCGAAGAAGCTCGTGTAAACCACATTACAGAGATTTGGGTTGCGTGGTTCCCACGCGATGCTAGGTTGTGCTCTGGGAAGTGATTACGGAGGTTATCTCAGTGTTTGAGGGGGCGAGCATGGCTGCGTAGGTACTGGTGATGGGTGCGTAATGCGCGACATTTTGGCGTAGGTTAAGGTAAATCTATAAGTAGATTGCGTTTTCCAGAAGTGGAAAGAGGAAATATGTACTTGCAGGGTTTAGACTTTAGAGTATCTAACAAAACAAGAAATCAGGAAAAAAGAACCCAATAATAATTAAATAACTCAGGATATTTAATTATAAATTTTAAAATTATTTAATTTATTTTAATAACATTTAATGATATAAATCAATCAATTTATTAATTAATAAATTAAAATTTATAAATTAATAAATTTGTGTAATCTAAAATAAATCAATTAATTTTTTATTTAATAATTTTTATTAAATTTTATATAGATAATTTTTTAATAATATTTTAAATATCGATTAACCTTTTTAACTTTTTATCTTATTTTTATATTATATCGATCACAATAGGCATATGCATAATCAATGGGTCAAAAGCCCTCTTTTCAATTCTCCTTAATTAAGCTTTTTTGATTGAATTTGTCGTATAGAGCTTGTCTAATACAAAATACTCTGACTTAATTTGCAGACTATTGCATCAATCTTAAAATTTATTCAGTGTACATTCAAAAAGTATCAACTACAAAATCCTTCATTTCAAAAAAAAAGCACAATGGCTCCAACTTAATTTAATAATTATAATACATACATAATAAGGGTGACAAGGGATCGAGTTAAATCAAATTAGAGTCAACTTAAAAATCGATTGGGTCCAAAGGTCTTGATCTTTAGTTAGCGGTTCAAACACAATTGAACCTTAATTAAGTTTAATTAAATGTATTTTTAATTTTTTAAAATTTAAAACAACACTATTTTTATTAAAAATTTCAAACTTTAGGCTAGGTTGAACATTCTGAACCAAAGCTCGGGTTGAATTCTAATTAACCAAGGTCGAACCCGAACCTTGACATTCCTATACATGACCATAGTTTGAATAAGAATTAATTTGATTTTAGATTAAATCAAATGCATTTTTAGAAATATTGCTTAGTTGATTACTAAGCAAACACTTCAACCCAATTTGACTAGAAATCAATGACATTCAAGTTGAACTCATACTTAGGAGTCTTCAACTTGGAAAGATCGCTATATTTTTGACCTCAATTGGACTTTGAAACTCAATCAAATTAGACTCAAACTATGAAAGATCAAGCTTATGACTCAAACCCGACTTATTGTCATCTCTAAATTTAACTAATATACAGAAATAACAATAGCAAATTTCCCATTATAAAGGAAAATCAAGTGTCCATATGAATGCATCATAAGGACAAACGATGGCATTGCTCTTTTGAGAGAGTGGAGAGTTCTACTAATTTAGGCCAACAAGCATTTAACTGTAAAAAGAAAAGATTGCCATTGCCAAAACTCCCCTCCATCGGCTAGAGTTCGACCTCATACCATTCCGTTTTAGACAATTTGGGCCGATCGAGCCCAACTTAAAACCTGATCATCCCCGTTTATTCTAGGATGAACTAGGCTTAAAATGTCATCCATCTCTTTTCAGCATGAAATCAATGGAATCTCAAGTACAATAGTAAAAAGTATAATACAAAATTTGGCTTTATTGAATGAGCACGTGCAAAGGATTCGTAAATATGAGAGTTCTGATCTAACTTGCAAAGTTTTTCCCATGATACATCCACTTATCATCAGAAACATAATCGAAATGACGGTTGAAAGTGAAGATACTATTCACAATCTTCATAATGTCAAGAAGGATCGTGTTTGGAAATGAAAAACATCACCAGATTAAGTAGATGTATCTTGTTTAAGATACTTTTAATTTACTATGAACAGCGAGCAAGAGTGTCCAGTAAAAACTCACTTATATCCGAGGTAGAAGAGTAGGAGGATTAGCCGGGACATCCGAACTTTCCTGCAAAGTGAAAACACAGAAAGAAAAGGAAACCTTCAGTCACAATTCCTGAACACAAACTGTTGTCATGTAAAGATCTTTTCTGTCCTGGAGGAACGATGGTTGGCTGTATATACCTCCAGGAACTTTGTTAGCAATGTCGACGTGCTGTAATTGAAGCCCTCGACGGGTTCTCTCTTTGTACGAGAAGCATGAAGCTGTTTTCTAACTTGAGTGGCCAGTGACTAGAATAAACAAGTGTTATCAAGAGTAGAGGAAGCTAAAGTTTAATAAATGATTTAGCAAAACAGTGGTAGCATGATTCATACCTTTCCTAACTCAACTCCCCACTGATCGAAAGAGTTGATTCCCCATACAAAACCCTGTACAGCGACTCTGTGTTCATAGATGGCCAACAACTGAAAAGAACCAGTGAGTGTTCCGAGTATGAAGTCATGCAGGCGATAAAGTAGACATCATGACGGAGAGAGAAAAGGAAGTGACATCTCTGAAAACACAAAAATGATTACGAACGGGCCAAAATGGTTGACAAAGAAAAGCCATATACCTGACCAACTTTATATGCGTCCAATGATGAAAGCAGAAGGCTGAGAGATGGCCTATTGCCAGAGAAGGTCTGCAAAAATCGAACCGTTGGGAGAGTAATTCATCTACGAAATTAGTGACAGCAAGGCTTACAACAAAAAGCTGCAAGCATTTACCTTGTGAGGAATGAGATTCTGTGAAACATT
>JANSVA010000002.1:1516382-1531613 GCA_025504915.1 Erythroxylum reticulatum | reverse complement strand
GCAGTATCGTCAGGATTACTGCCAGGAGTGAAGAGATTGTGGTATAGACAAAGCTTCGTTATCTATCGACGCAAAATATAATTATCTATGGAGGCAAAATATAAAGTATTGCTGCGGTTATTTAAATATCATTATGCTGTAAGGTATTGTTATGGGATAGCTGGGATGATTGATGGTTTACTGGCTGATGGTTTTGTAGATTTCGGATGGAGAGGTTAGTTCCTTGTGTTTAGATTTATATATTGTCTCCAGGCCTTTGCCATGACAGGTGCGCTTGCATGGCAGGTCAAAGATCCTTAATGAAAATACTTTTTTTTGGGGTTTTGAAGGGGGAGATGGCACGGGGTTTGTTTATTTTATTTGCCCGGCTCTCCCCCTTGTGTGCGTGTGTTCTCTGTTTCCTCTTCCTCTCCTTTGGCATCCATGGTTTATCCATCACTAACTACCAAAATGTTTATCAATCACCAAGCAATGGCTCGCATCAAAGCTAAAGGAATACATCTCTGTGGGGAAGTTTGGAATATTGCTTAAAAGGTAAATGTTTCTTTTTTAAGAACACATAATCTGATAACATTGGTATTGCACATTGGCCACTTGCGTGCTTCAATTCAAGAACATGAATTTCGAAATCTAGTATATTCTCATCCTCACTTTTGCTAGGAGGCACTATTTACAGCTCGAAACTCACCGACTGCATTATTTGGATATTAATATCCAACAAATTTAGAGAACATATGCACGATAATGTTATTGAAAAGTTGTCACAATTCTTGAATTACTGGCAAAGAAGGAAATAATTTCGTTGTGCATGTTTGAAAGTCAAATTGTAGTTCTTGAAGGAAGTATCTCCATTCCTTTCCCGAGTATATCTGTTCACTGTTTCACTAAATGAGCTGAGCCTTCATTGCCATCATATGCATGCAAAATAAATTTAATTTTGTTGAATGAAATAGGCTGCAATGTGTTTGTTTTATGCATATGATGCATTTATTGTCTATGATGTCTACGTTGAGATCAAGAAGTTTTTAGTCTCATCAGATGTAATCTTTAAATATGGTTAATAGTTATGTTATTGTATCGGGGGAGAGTTAAGGATCGGTTCCGGATGTTCTATAAGGTGAACTTGTACAGAATTTCTAGTTACTGCATCTATTAAAGTTTGGGGAACTGTTTAGTATATAGAGGGCTGTTGTGTACGTTTGTACCCTGTGTACATGCTGGCTTTGCTGTTGAGCTGCTACATGCCATTTTTGCTGGAGAGCTGCGACATGCCATCGTTGCTGGTGAGCTGCGGATTCAAGTGTGACTTCTGGCCAAACAATCTTGAAGGACTATGGCATTGAGTTCCATTCAAGGACAAGGTTTCTCTTCTCATATAACTGATGAGATTTTCATAGCCCGGGAGTTTGATTAAAGGATTTCATTGCGGCCGAATTCAGTTGGTAACTTGTCAACCCAAGACTAGTGCTCGCATGTTTTCAACGGGTGAGAAGTAAAAACCCTGATGGTACTTTGCACTGTTTCGATATGTATCATGCTTGTTTAACTGTCACTGTCAGCACCTGATCAAAAATTGCATTCAAGGGACCAGTGATGATATGTTACCTGTGTATTTTTCCACCGAAGCTGTTCACTGAAGCTCGCAACATGTTGACGAATCCATGGCGCACGTGACCTATAATTTGAGACTATTCGTTTGCATGCAGGGGAGCTCACAACTTGAACCCTGAGAGAATTTCGGCGACCTTATAGCGTCATATATAATCGCTGGTTTAGCCCCTTTGCCTAGATTAAAGTAGATTTTGCATTTCATGTTTCAATTGAATTTTGACTTGTGTATTATTCTTTCTGTTGGAGCATCTTGTTTTTGATTCCCTACACTGCACTTACGAGCACTTACGAAATTGTTCGTCATCAACACTTTGAATCACAGCTTTATTTGTAGGAGGATGATATGGGTTAAGCAAATCCCATTTGTTACTTTGTGTGTGTGTATATATATAGCTCTTTGATAGTAGGACTTGTTGAAGTTGGTATGTACGTCCCCCTGATTTGTATTTGAATCTTGTGAAGAACTTGGGCGTCGCCCGTCTTCTTGCCAAAGCTATACCGTTGTAGAAGAATAAAAAGGACGAAATTGTAGGTCCTTTATTTGCTTTTAAGGGTGGGGGTTGGAGACATCTTAAATACAAAAAGAACAGTATCGGGTTCAAATCTTGAAATGCCTTTTCATGGGCCGTTCGAGCTGTTGATTGCAGATGCCAAAATGGCTGTTCTAAATTGAGCGGAGAACACTTTCCAAGTGCCCGTGTTAACATCCTCGTTTTGTCTCTTCCGCTCATGTCTTTGGGTCAGGTTTCTTTGATGGATCCATTAGCTCAAAATGGTAAGAGCGCCCAAACTGAAGTTTGGGAGGGTTGGTGGTTCGAATCCACCTGGGTCCTTTGATGACGGAGGTTTGCTGAATTCCTGACAAAACGACGCAGCGTCCTTTAACAACTGGGCTCATGTCATTTTTGCCAATGCTGCTCTTGCAGGCTTCTTGTTGTGGGTTGCCTGGACTTCGTAGTTGTCTCTCAATTTTCTTCCAAATGTCAGGTGTGGAGATTGCTCCTGAACATTTTTAATGTGATATTTCTTTCCTTAATGTATAATGTTGCGATTGTAGTATCTAAAATTGTTTTGTGTCTTCTTTTAGTCTATGGTTAATTTAAAAATAGCAGATTTATATTGCGGGTAGAAATTTTAAATTTTGAAAATGATTATATGTTTTCTTAATAAATTATTTTTAAATTGTATATTATGAAACGTAGAAAGAGATCAAAACAGTAAAAAGATTAATTAAATAGGTTTCTGTTGTAAAGATCTTCGTTCGTGGGAGGGTTTAGTGAGATTAAAAGAATTAGGGCATGTTTGGTTTAGAGGAATAAGAATTATATTCCTAGTATATTCTAAACAAAAATGTGAGAGATTAGGTATTCTTCAAATTTTAGGAATAGCTAAAGGTTATCAAATAAAATTAGAGTTATTTATTGAAGATTTATTATTATTATTATTATTATTAATAAGAAAGAATTTAATAATAACAATAATATTAATAATATTAAAATTAGAAAGAAGAATAAAAAATGAATAATAATAAAGGTTTTATCAATAATAACAAAAAATATAATTAATAAAAATAATAAAAATAAGAATAATAAGAATAATAAAATTAATAATAATAATGAAATAATAATAATAATAATGATAATAATAATATTAATATTAAGAAGAAGAAAATTAATAATAATAATAATGAAGGGTAAAGATATTTTGATATTTTGTTTTTTTTATCATTTCAAATTTATATTTTTAAACTATATATTATTACATAAATTCTTTAGTAAAAATCAAATAAAATAATATTTATTTTTATTTATTTTTATTCTTTATCTATTCTGATTTTTAAAATAAACAGATCGACGTAACTTTGCTGTCTAAAAAGATCTTTGTAACAGTTTCCTTACTAAAACTATAGTGAAACCAGTATTTATTTTTCTTTAGTGTTTAATATCTAACTTTGTTATAATACAGTGTTTGTTTTTTCGTCATTGTACTGTTTTTTGTAGTCACGCAAGTAAAGAAGACGACAGGAGTGGCGGATACGTTGGGCGTGTATTATTTATTAAAATAATTATTTCGTCCAACGTCAATCTTTGAAAGTTCAATTTTCAAACTCTTCTTGCCCTCCATAGAATGGTATGAAGCAACGGTTGGATTCACGTGTGTAGTTATTGTTTCATGCAATGTCCATGTCATTGTCGCGTTCTTGTAGGCTTCAAACTTAATTGCCGTAGAAAGGTCGAACTTCTTAAAAATAATGTCTTCATACCATTCATATAAGATTCTTAGTTTTTATTGTTTGAGAGTATAATCTCTTTAATTTTTTATAGTAAAGGAGAAAATGAATTTTTTTTAATTAAATGTAAAGTTTTCAATGCACGATATTTTTTAGTTTGGGTTAAAATTTGATTAATTAATTAATTAAATTAATAAATCAAAAATAAATTTATGTAAAATACCCTTTTAAAAACTTTGGTTATTGCTCTCAAATGGGAATTTAAATATTGTTAAACAGATAATTTTAATGACATATAATTACATAATTATATAAGACGATTATAAAAATAAATTTAAAATTTAAGACTTAATTTTCACTATAATGGGATAAGAAAGGCTCCAAAAGTAATATCTAAAGTAGCAACTCCAAAACAAAAGAGTATATAGCCATTTGACGCATGCTTAGAATGTTATAGGTAGAGAGAGTCTTATTCCATATCTTAGATTTACATAAAAGAATTAACAACGAATGTAATTTGGAATACCTGAATTTCGGTTTTAAATCTGATTTCGATGTCAATTTCGAGCTTCAAACGTCTTCGAATTTTTTAAAACCTTTTGTGGAAAGTGTTCATCAACTCATGGATTAGGTTTTTCTACAGTTTCTTCAAAACATGAATTTTCCTAACGGATCAGGAATCTTTATGCTCGTAAATTATTTCTTTGATCTCTTGAGTAACTGCAGGAGACTTTAATCTTTATATAGTTTTTATATCAGGCTTTTCCGTTATAAAGCCGATATGAACCCAGTCTATATTAATCGGGGCTCATTTTTCATCCGAACTTCGACCATTAATTTAGATCATTTATTGAGTTACTTTATTATCTTTATCTAGATCAAATGACGTAACTTAACCGATAATTTATTTGAAAATAAAAATTGTAATTAATATTAAACCAATTTTATGAGACATGAATAAAATTATCCGTAACGACAAAAAAATGTCTAACATAGAATACTATTAGACTTTAAATTTGAATATCAAAGTCTTTTTTTGTGTTACTTTTATGTCCGAATTTTTGATATTGAATTGTCACAAAGAAAAATAAAAATTTTGATACTAAAATATTATAAAAAAGATCGAAATCTCCTTCCACTCAATTCAAAACTAAAGAAAGGAAAGAAGTCAAACAAACGGAGAGTGTATGGAAGTTAAGTCGTCCTATTGCGCGGTGGTTGGGTAGGTGCGTCGTGGCATTTGAATACCACAAACTTTTGGTTTGGTCTTTACCGCTACTAGAAGCGCCACATGCTTTCTTTATGTTATATTGACTTTTGGTGCCATCTCTCTCATAAAAAATAAATAAAAAGAAAAAGAAAAAAAGGTCAAAGAACATCACTAATATATCATTTAGTAAGAGACATTTATTCTCACCATCCAATTATAAAAATTATTAATTTTTTAATTTACTTTAATAAATTTTATTCTTAAAAATTCATTACTTAATCAATATATTTTTATAAATTATTAAATTTATTTTTATAATTTTTATTTCGATTGAAGTTTAAATTAAAAAAACTTTCTTTAATTTTATTCAATTTTTAATTGAATTTATGAAGATCTAATACTCGTGAAACCTTTTAAAATCTCCTAAAAGTGATCGAGTTAGTAAAGTGGAGGATATTCTCCCTATCTTTATTCTCTCTATCGAGTTTATCGTATAGGATTTGCTTAGTATAAAATACCCGATTGATGTGATTTACAGGTTATTGCATCAATTCGGAGATTTATCCAGTGCGTATCCAAAAAATAGTGATTGTGGGTTTCTCGTTAAAAAAATCTTTTAAATCTTAATCTTCTTTTTAAAATTCAAATCTAATTTTAAAACATTATAATTTATTACGAAGCGATGAGAAATATAAAAACAAGCAACTTCGATTATTTTGCATTCGATATTTTTTTATAGTAAAGAAAAATTCAAAATTAACCATTACATGTTAAAATTATTATTTATTTATTCATCACATGTCATTATTTATTTATTTTATTTAAAATGATGTATTATATTAAAATTTAATACATTATTATCTAAATTCATAAATAAATAAATAAAACTCTTTATTAGTTAAAAATAAGATTTTATATTTCTAAACTTTCAAAAATTTTATATCTAAAAAAATTCTATTAAAATGTTATTATTGTAGTAGTAGTTATTTTAAGTTTATATAGGTCACTTGGAAATAGTCTCTCTATTAAGTAAGGGTAAGGTTGTATATTATTAGATATTTTCGGACTTCATGACTCAATTATCAAAGTTTTACGTGGAAGAATAACACGACGCAAGATCTTTTGTTCCTAATTTTTTTGTGTCTTGTATTTCAGTGCGATCTTAATCATCTAATTTTTGTAAACTTCATTTTTGTTGAATGAATATAATTTTACGAAATAGAGTAACGAGAACATGTGATCGGGTTAAAAAAACACACACACATCATTAGCATAAAGTAAAATCTAAGCAATTTACAACACAATCAAATTAATTACATAATCATTTGCTAAAAAAGTGGATTCTAAGTAATATATAACACAATCAAAGAAAGGAAGAGAGAGAAAAAATAATATTTTATTCATAAAACTTTATATTCAAAGGGACACGTCACCGAGCACATAATTCCAAAGATGTCCTCGAAAGAACCAGCTGAGATCTGCTACAGTGAACCAGGAAAACAGGTGAACGTATGTGAAGGTATTGGAAAGTAGGAGGTGGGTAACTGTGACGGAGAATAACAGGCGTGTGTTTTTAGCACTGTTCAGTCTGCCCGGACCGTACGTTTTGCACACGAGAGAAAATATCTGAATACTGAACACAGTTGCACGGTTGCACAGTAAAAATTCTCTTTCTTTGCACAAAAGAACAAAACACAAACTGTTTAAGACAACACAGACCAACGAACCATCTCTGTTGAGTCTCTGAAGCCTCTCCTGTGTCTTTGGGGGTCTTTTTCTTTGTAGCATGTTCGTAAAATATTATATAACATAACCCGATTTTCTCATAGGAGCGTTCAGCTGAGAGATTTTTGTCTCCGTGTCTCCTTCCAGTTGGTGCGTTACTCAAAGCTCTGATCCTTTTCGATTTGTTTACACGGACTTGATCTCGTCTCGTATCAAGTTTATGACTTGGGGGGCTTTTTGGTTCTGTATCCGCTGAATCTCCCATGGGCTTGGATTTTTTTTAAAATTTTGTCTGTTAATCTTCAGATATGAGATTTTTCTTCTGTCTTATGGTGATTTCTGTGAGGAAGAGATGAATTTCGTTTTTCCTGGTAGAATCTTGAGTTTCGCTCTGCAGTGACTCGAAAGTTTCGTTCTTTATTCTCATAAACTAAGACAGGCATGTGTTTGTGACATTTCCTGTGATTGGAAAGGAAAGAAGTTAGAGAGAATGGAATTTTAGCTGTTAAATTATATGTATTTAGCAATTCGTTGTATCTGTTTCCTTGCTCTGGAAGAAGTTGACTTGGAAGTTGCTTAGTTTATTCATGAATTTCTGGGGCAGTGACCACCTAATATTTTAATAGATTTATGTTGGATTGATGCTTTAGATCTGTCATTCCTTCTCTTAAAAGAAATGATGGTGATACTATGCGTATACAACAGATTCCAGTTATGGTTAGTCTGAGTAATCTGTTGTTTTGTCTGATTATTTCAGTCAATTTCAAGATCAGCTAAATGTTTCGCTGGAAGAATAATTCCTCTCCCGATCAGGAGAGTGAAGCTCTGCAACATGAAATGAAGGTGATTATCAAATTACATATGTTTGAGATGATACTGTCTGTGACAGGCATCATTGACTTGTAATGATACTGTTTTTATTTCTTAATCTTTTTTTGTTTGTGTTCAGATCAAAGAGCTTAAGGAAGCAATTGGACCACTTTCTGGACGCAGTTTACAGTTTTGCACCGATGCTTGCTTCAAAAGATACTTAGAAGCTCGGAACTGGAATGTAGATAAAGCAAAGAAGATGTTGGAGGAGACACTTAAGTGGAGATCAACCTATAAACCTGAGGAAATACGTTGGGTAGGTTGTTTATTTTCTTTCCCACTTCACCACGATATGCATGCATAACAAGATTACACTTCCTATGATCTTGGAGTATAGAGTTTTCCCTCATGAATGTTCTGTTGTTAGCAACAAGTTGCAATTGAAGGTGAGACTGGAAAAGTTTACAGAGCTAATTTTCATGATCGAGAGGGGAGGACTGTTCTTATACTTAGACCAGGAATGCAGGTATGGCATTGGGAAGACTTGGAGCATTAGTTCTTGAAATTTTCATGTATTTGACAACTAATGCTATTTCACCTAGTGTAGAATACAAAAGCAGTGGAAAACCAGCTTCGACATCTGGTATATCTTATAGAGAATGGAATCCTTAACCTTCCAGAGAGTCAGGAACAGATGTCCTGGTTGATAGACTTTACTGGCTGGTCCATGACCAACAGCGTCCCAGTCCGGACTGCTCGTGATTCAATTAACATATTGCAGAACCACTATCCTGAGAGGCTAGCCGTGTCATTTCTGTACAACCCCCCTCGGATTTTTGAAGCATTCTGGAAGGTTTGGATTTTGCTGCCTTCGTTGCAAACTGAGAAGTTGTTACTATTCCTGATTAATCACTTCAATTCTGTCACCTGCTGCTAAGATTAGTTGCTGTAATTGGCTAGAACTGGTAGCTACTGATTGATATGGATCTTAAAACCCCCTCTCCTTGGTTCATTCACTGAGACATTACAGATTGGCTAAAGCACTCTGGTCTCTTATTTATTGCAGGTTGTCAAGTATTTCTTGGATCCCAAAACTTTTCAAAAGGTGAAGTTTGTCTACCCTAACAATAATGATAGTGTGGAAGTCATGAAGTCGTTCTTCGACGAAGAAAATCTTCCCAAAGAGTTTGGAGGAAAAGCCATACTGAAATATGATCATGAAGAGTTCTCGAGAATGATGGTTCAAGATGATCTGAAGACTGCCTCATTCTGGGGATTTGGCAGCAAGATTCATCAAGCTGGAAATGGGCTTCATGGAGCTGAAGTGGTACCTGAACCTCTCGGTGCTGTAACACCTCCTGCCAGCTAATTGCGTGCAGAATGTCAAAATGCAGATCTTCTGCAGGCCTTTATTGAGCTTACAAACTTCATTTTTAGCTAACAAAAGCTGTAAGCCGAATTCTGACCAGGATAATAAGAGGGAAGCTAAGCTCATTTTGTGGTATTTTAGGCGCTTACATTATCCTTAATGCACCATATCTCTTCCTCACACACTAAATTGCCTGGAAGTAACCATGTGATCAATAACAAACCGAAGGAACTAAGAGCATGCCAGTTATGGCCATGGTCGTTGATACTGGTTTGTGTTACCAGTTTTAAGGGTACATATTCTCACTGCCGATACGAAGCATGAGTGATGAGTTCAATTAGATACTAATCATATTCGCAGGGAGGAAAAAGCATACTCATTTAGTCTTAAGCTTGAGAAACCAAGATTTTATTTACAGGGAAATTCAAGTCATACAAGCTTAATACATGTATCAACTTCAGATCAATGTAAACAACTGTCATCCCTTGGCCCTCGCAGGAACTAATTCTCTGTCAAACCCGTCTAAGACAACACAATATCACACAAGAATTTACGGGAAAACACGAAAAATGGAAAATTCATAGTCAGCTGCACAGAGACATCTAACTCAAATTCGCAGTCTTGCCGTTAACTGTCTTTCAAACAAAAGAAAGTTAGCTGCTTTTGGATTTTCAGGAACTGGGGATTACTAAGAGATATCAAATAAGTCGCCTTTTGAAGTTTCGAGAGGTAGCTTGGTAAGTGCGAACCAACAAACCAACTCCTATACCAATTCCAACGCAAATGCCAAGTCCAATCCCCACACCAACCCTCACACCTGCATTGAACCATGATAATTCACCATCTTCACCTTCCAAATACTCCATCCTCCTCCAATACATGTTACCATAATCTTCTTCATTTTCCAGTTTGTAACTCTTGTAATCAGCAACCTGCAATTGGATAAAGGCTCCAGATGAGCTGCAGAGAACATGTTCAAAAGAAATATAGAGAGAATCCCTAACATGTTGCACTAAAATGGCCTAAACCTTGGAAGAAAATAGAGATTAGATGTGACAGCAAATTAGACAAAGACTAACTCTTATCTAACCTTGGAAGACAAAGTTTAGTTCGCATCTGATGAAAATATTCAAAGCATACAGTCAAGCATAGGAATTTTGAAGTTGACAGTATAATCTAGGGACATTTATGTTTTCAGCTAAAGGATAGAGCTTTACGAAGATTGATTCACGAAATTTCATTTGATGAAGGTTCCAACTGCAATTTTATCCAATCAATCATAGCCTATACTCCAAATACGAAAAGCCAAAAAGGGAAAATTTTCTATACAGATACGAACCAACCAAGCAATTACCACTGAGTTTGGTGCAACTCTGTCTGTCCACACCAAGTTAAATGTCATAAGTATTGCCAAGTTTCTTTGTCCAAGATCCTCAAAGATCTGTTGCTACCCATGGGATCAGCCACTGAGATAAACAAGACAATACTACCCAACAATGACTAAACTAGTCGCTGGTATACCTACTTATCACGTTCTGATCATCATGCACGAGTTAAATTAGCCTGAGGACTTAAACTAAAGACCTTAGACATCAGGTTCCAGGAAGCACTCAAAGGTGACCAAGGAGATAGCAGGCCCACATGTGAAAGACATCCTCCACGTGGCTTAAGTATGAGAACCATTCACGTCAGACTCAGAGTCTGGCAGTGAAAGGATGTTGAAAATAATGCAATGGGAAGGATGAAAAGAGACAATTGAGTACTATCTCAAAAGCTTGAAAAAAGTGCCCTGCCCATACCCATGTCCACGTCTAGGATAAGATTCTCCATGCAAGTACAAGTATCGATGTCTAAGCATGGGACATATTATAATAATGAAACATGTTTCACGACAGGAAACAGACAAGAGATTAAACATCCCACCAAAAGCTAACAGCTGGCTAAGTACAGAGAATAACAGCACTGAAACATGGGATAATTTAACATAGTACAAGAACACTAATTAATGCCATATCCCGTAAATGGTAATCAGATCACATGGTTACAGGAACGGTGTAAGAGTATTTACCCGAAGATCATCTCCAGATGAGTCGTTTTTGTGGGATTCAGTTGTTTCATTTTCTGGAATTGAATCCAACATTCCCTTTCTGTTATGCTTCTTGCGATAACTAAGCTGCAGAGTCTTGGTTAATATGATAGGCGTTCCTGAGAAGCATCCTGTAATATAAACTTCAATGGTTGGTGATGGCAACTCAGGGCTGGCAAGGTGTTTCCCTTTTAAGAAGCCAGTACCAGCTGTGATTTCTGATTCACAGTTCATACTCCACCTCTTGACATTGCTTTTTGGTTCTCCTGTGAAACCATTACTGTTGGACATTTCAAGGACCCCATAAAGAATGAGATCATCTTTATCAAACACTTCAAATTTCACACTCCCTGTTGTTCTAATACTATCTGTACTAACAAATGTAGCTTCCTCGGATTTCTTGTCCATTCTGTCTCTTCTAAGAAGTGAAGAGACCCCATCAGAATACATGCTACTTTTAGCACCATTAACTTCCAAAAGGGTATCAGGGCTTAGAGGGATGTGGCTGAGGGTGAGAAATTCCGGGGCCGAATCATCAACATGAAAGTTACTAATCCTGACATAAAACACTCTCAAATCAAACCAAGGTGAAGAGAATTTGGTGTAAGGTTGAAATGGAGAGTATCTAATGATCTGAAGATTGGAATTTGCTGGTTCACCGTTGCTGGATGCTTCATAAGGATCCTCCATGATGGTCACAAGGAATTCAACCCTTAATAAAACCTCCCAATTCGGATTGAAGAAAGAACATGTAGAGGATCCTCCTAGTAGCAATCAAATACCCAGAAAAATACCTGTTGCAAAATAAGCATATCTGCTTGTTATATGACACCAAAGAGTAAAAAGCCTTTAGGATCGTCCAAGTTAGAACAAGTTTAGCAATTCATAAACCCAGAAACCTAAAAATAGTCTACAGTCGACGTACACATATACTCCAAGGGGACCTAATCCTTAGGAAACAGAAATCCTTAAATTAAGGAAAACGTAAAAGAAAAGGCCAGAAAAAAATAACAAACTGAAAACAAGTTTCAACTGTTCTACAACACTGACTGATATTACACATAAGCACGCACAAGCCGTAATACCTATTCCAGGAACAGAAAAAACCTAAATAAACTAAACCGCAACTCGAAGACATAAACTGAAAAGGTAAGAGACACTGTTGAGAAAAACCAATCAAGAACATACCAAGACAATATCACCACAACTATCAGATAATATCAAGGTACAAAACCCACGAACCAAATCTTCAATTACTAAGAAAAACGTGGAAATCTAGAAGAAAAAAACCATCTTTATGTGCAAGTTACCGGATTTATCATACAAGCAGCATCACCAACTCAACGCAGAAAGAACAGGAACCAACTCGCCAACACTTGCAGAAACAGAGCAAGCAATATCAAGCCAAACTCGAAACCGAATCGCTTCTCTACTAAATTTTTTGCTTCAGGTCAATATGAACCCGAAGAAGAGACTAAATTATGGAACCTGTGAACTCTTTAAACCATTGTCTCCCTTACCCAACCACAAAATGTAATAAATTACATATAGTAACCCGACATACCCTATCGTCGGTTATTATCAAGTGACCGACACGTCATACAACCGGCCAAAACACGTCTCTTACATAATTTAGTTCGTGGTTCTCAATGTTTCCAACAGCTAACTGAGTAGCTCAACCAAGCAAATCATCTTAACCCTCTTTATTATTTTTATAACACTAGACCTTATCTTAGTTTAGGAAGTCGTAATAAAAACAATATCTAATAATTACATATTTGATAAATTTTAAAAATAACGGCAGAAAAATTACCGTGTCACCGTTATTCCACATTTGAAAACAGTCGATTAAAGTTACGTATTATTAAACTTCTATAGATCTCACTCTTTAGCGGGATTATATTGGGTGTTGTTGTTCTTGTCGTTACATTGTTCTTATTGTTGTATATCACTTGTTTTTTAATATATTTTGAAGACTATATTTAATTAAAATTAATTTATTTTAAATTTAAGTTAATTATTTAAAAAAGAAAATTAATTTATTTAATTAAATTTATAATATCAAATTGATAATTCTTATTAAATAATATATATAAATAACAATATGAAAATTAGTTTTTATAATTTTCATAATTTATAAAAATTAGACTAATTGGTTAAGACAAAGATTAAGGAGGTGCTTGATTAATGGATTTGAAAAGGGTTCAATGAGTATGAAATGAAAAAGAACTGATTGGTTATTTATTATTATTATAAGGACAGTATTATAATATCCAACTTTCAGGTATTGCCCCGTACCCTTCAAGCATGAGAGAAATGTCAATCCTGAATGACGCTCCTTTCATCTTTTTTTAAAATATTTTTATAATTTAACATAATTAATTAATTACAATATAATTAATTAAAATAATATTATAGTATAATTAATTATATATTTTTTTCTTTTTTAGCAATTAAATACAACCAATTAAATTATATTAAAATTTGATGTAAAATAAAAATTTAAGAAACTTTTATTTCTTAATATTTTTAGCAAACCAACCACTATCAACGGAAATGATAATCGTTCTTTTGTTCTAACCAACCATCATAATTATAATGATCATATTCACTCTCACTCTTCGCTACATTCATTTTCATTTTTATTACTATTACTCAATTTGAAGCAAACGCTCCTCCTGAGTGTTATTTAGATTTCATTAATATAAATTCAAGTCGGTCTAATTTTAGATATAATTTAAATTAAATTTATTACTAATATTAAATTTAACTTAGAGTCAATTAATCAAATGAAATGTTAAATTTAAACAATAATATTACAAGTTGTTAGTTGAAAATGGGGCCTGCTTGTTTTGACCAATCTTAAGACACCTTCTTTGTAATAAACAAAGTGATGATGATCTTATCCATTTAGGAATTAGGACAGAAAAGATGTTTTGATTAAGAATTTGTACTCACACGACGTCGCTGTCTTCTTCTCTTCTTTGAAAGTGATGTCTTATCTTATCTTATGTTTTTTCCCCCTTTTTTTTAATGTACTAATGCCACGTAATCGTAACGGTAAGTCTGTAAAAGTCTCCTACTTTTTTTTATTAAAATTAAAAATGGTTAATTATTAAAAAATTTAAAATTTTTGTTAAAATTTTAATTATAATCCGAACTTTAAAAAGTAGCAATAAAATGTCTAAATTTTATTTTTTTCAATTATAGCCTGAACTTCAAAATGTAGCAATGAAATACATAAACTTTAAAAAAATTTCAATTATAACCCGATATTAATGTTTCCGTTAAGTTTTTTGATGTGACATGCCATGTGTTTCAGAAATCTTAACTATTAATATGCGTCAATCAAAATTAACACAACAAATAAAGATTAATAAAAAATAACATAATTAAAATGATGTCGTTGTTTAAAAATAACCTAAATCAGATTATGCAGCCTTGACGACCATACGCTTTCATTTCAGTTTTCTCTTCGCTTTTCAGTTTGTTCTCTTGACTACTTCACTCTTTAATTTTTAGATTCGCAGCTTCAATGCTCTCACATTAAAGGTGTTATAACAAAGGACTAAAATGAAGAGCTTACTAACGTAGTACGCTTTAATGCAAGAGTAGTTTGGAACGTCAAAATAACAAACAAAAAACAAAAAGCTGAGATATCAGAGAACAACATATATTGTCAGGCTATAATTGAAAAAAATTAAAAGTTTGAGCATTTTATTGTCACTTTTTAATGTTTGGGCTATAATTGAAAAAATTTGAAAAATTTGGCATTTTATTACTATTTTTAAAATTTCAGATTGTAATTGAAAATTTAACGAAAGTTTAGTTTTTTTGATAATTAACACAAAATAAAAATATTTTAACAACATAATAAATTTATATAACTATTTCAACTAGATCATATTAAAATTAATTCAAAAGTCTTTGAAATAAAATTGAATTTAATTATAATAACAATCGGGTTTACTTAACTCCAATGTTTTAAAAACTGAAGAGTTCAGTCGATTTAACAGTCAAAATTTTGAACCGGCCAATTTTTTAGCTTTTATTCTTAACGTCCTGGTTTGATTTAGTTTAATAATATTTGTTATTAAAAATCGATTAATCTTTTAATTAATCGACCATTTTTATAAAATAGTAAAATTTTATAAACCAAATTAATCTGATTAATTTTTATTTAACAATAT
>JANSVA010000002.1:1496994-1516282 GCA_025504915.1 Erythroxylum reticulatum | reverse complement strand
TAATTAATCGACCATTTTTATAAAATAGTAAAATTTTATAAACCAAATTAATCTGATTAATTTTTATTTAACAATATTTTTTTAATAACTTTAATTTTTTTAATTTTTTTATTAAATCTTTAACCTATTTTATAACAGTCTAACGTCGATTCAATATTTTAAATCTTAAACCTCTAGCCTTATCAGTTTAATTTTCGATCTAATTTTTAAAATATTTTTTAATTATAATAATATTTAAAAATTCATCTTTGATAATATATATAATAATAATTTTATTATAAAAGTATTATTTTTTGAACACAAAAAAATACTAATTTTTAAATATTATTATTTATAAATTAATTAAAAATCTGTTCAATTATAATTATATTTTGGTAAAAATTAAACATTCATTTGGGCTAAGAGTTAGTGACCCAATTATTATATTTGGACTTTAAATATTTACTTATCCAATATACCTATAAGAAACATACTTCACTGATAAATTTGATTAGGAATCTTAATGACTCAGTTCGGCTTGGCCCAATCACAAGTTAGGGTGATTTGTGACCCAATGGGTCAAAATAGGTCAGCCCGTAATTCATCCCAATCACAAGTTGACCTGTTCAAGACTTGGTCCATCTTGTATATATATTTTTTAAAATGTCAAAAATAAGATCATTTTTGAAGTAACGATCGGACACAAACTGAGCCGAAACTACCGTTCCGAAAAATTTGATTATGAGTTGTGAGTCGGGCCAGCTTCATCGCTTTTAAAGTAACAATCGGACACAAATTGAGCCCAAATTACCTTTCTTAAATTTGATTATGAGTTGCTAGTCGAGCCAGCTTCATCCCTAATGGTAAATCTGGTGCTACACAACGACCTCACCTATGTATAATCCCGTTCTTCAACCTGTTTTTCTTACTTTATTATTGTACTGTTTGATGAGTATCTATCAAATACTGATAGAACAAGTAGTAACATAATAACAGTAACAGTTGATCTGAAACGGCTTTCGCCACCACCCAAAAGACGCAAAACCCGGGAAGAGACACAAAAGTGGGCAGACTGAGACACTGAGGACAGTCTTCTGAGATTTAACCTTCCCTTATGCGCGTAAAATCGACACGCTCTTTCTGTTCTTTTCCCTCTTAACTCGAGCCCTTTTGGTCTAAACCCTGACCATGGTTAGAGACGAAGAGTCAGACACCAAACTTAGTAGTCTTTACTTCGACCCCATTTCCTCTTCCTACTTCCAAACCTGTCTTTTTCTTCTGCAACTTCATATAGAAATGGATTGGATAAACAGCAATAGCAAAACAGATATGATTTAGTTCACCTTTCTGAGCTTTATCCCATTGTGTATTCAATATTCTGCTGAATAAAGAGAAGCTTTTGTTGCTTCCTGAGAGATATAGATATTATTATTATCTTTTTTGCAGAATCTTGATATTGGCCAAAGATATCAGCTTTATACTAGAGAGAATGGTGTTCTCGTAATAGAAAAGTCCAGCATCTTCTTGGTGGCTTTTGGTTTCTTTGGATTCAAGAAAGAGGCTGGCTGGATGGTGATAAAGCTTGAAACTTTCTCTCAAGTTTCGATTTTTCTTTTCTGGGTTCAGGTGTTTCTCGCAAATTACAAGTGATTTAGTTACTGGTAGCTTAGTTCTTGTCAGTGATTGGGAAAGATATGATGGGTAGGAAGAAGCCTCAAAAAACGAAGGAACTATCAGTAGCTATAGCAGAAGCTTCTTCGACAGGAGATGAAACCAAGCAACAACATCCTGAAACCCCTCGAAAAAGAGGTAGACCTCGCAAGATGGTCGAGAAGATTGAGTCCGAAGTGAAAGAGAAGGAACCAACATCTGCAGGAGAGAGTAATATTGATGCTGAGCATGATCAATCCAAGAAGACTGAAACCAGCAAAGAAGAAGACGAAGAAGTACAACAACAACAAAAGCGAGTTAAGAAGAAGGAAGGTGAACAATCCGAAGAAAGAGAGCCTCCTAGAAGAAGCAGACGGAGAAAAAGCCAACCGAGAAAGAGCTGCTAAATCGGTAATCTAGTAACGGTTTAACACACCCTGTGGTTAGGAACTGCAGATTAGTTTTTACTTGCTTTCATTCTTAGCCTGATGATTCATTGCTCTTTCTTTCTGTGTTTCAAGTGAAAGAAAGTGCTTTGATGTTCCAGTATATATCGGTTGTTGTACCCGTCACGAGTTCTTAATCCAGAAGATCATTTTCTGCAGAAGCACGAGAAAGCTTGAAGGAACAAAAACTTTCTTAGTTCCAACTTTGTTCCAATCCAATTTGTGGCTTGAGATTAGTCGCTTCTTATCTAAGAGTTATGACTTGATCATACACAAAAAGTTTCAATCTTTCCATTTCTACTGCAACACGAAGAACTTGAAGATTATCTAAACAGTATGTATGTTAATTGAGGGCAAGCCGCCTCAGCAAGCTCCAATCACCGATGATATCTTATTACAACTCTACGATGTTGGCGCGTGGTGAGTTTGAGTTCGTGTCAGAACATAATTGAGGACTGTTTGATTGGGGAGTGTGGACCACAGCCAACAGCGGGCGGTGTGATCCTTTCGCTGACCACCTAGACTTCTGTTAGACACAAGTAACTGAACGACATCATCAGTGGTTTATAAGTTGAGAAAGTTCAACGTAATTCAATGTCAAACTTAACTATTCTTCGTCATTATGAGCCAAATAACAGATTCTCACGTATAGAAAATTAAAGCTGAAGCTTAGATCCGAGTAATTTAACAGTGTGTTAAGAGTCAAAGAATTGTCTCTTCAATGAAGTTTATTACCGATTACTTTATTAAAATTAAATTCAGAATTTTAATTTCATTGATCTAATAGCAACTTCCTCTCCTGATAAGTAAAAAAAAAATCCTAAAATACAAAACTTGTAAGGCCCCATATTTGCCTTTTTATCTATAGTGGTGTCCAGGAAAATTGTTACACAGTATTATGATGCATCTATGGCAAAGTGAGAAACTTTGTAAGATCCCATAACACATTCAAACATTCTAACCCGGTTCTTACTGGTTTGACTTATGCCGACGCTCTTTCCTATACCTAGATTGATCCGGATCAAATCCACCTTCTTCTGCTCCATAGACGGCCCAAGATGGTGTAGCCGCCATGTAATCTGTGCTAGTGAAAGGTTTTCCTGAAGCAACCTGCAAAATTTCCAGAAACAAGCTATTACTTTGTTTTAAGCAGAAATACAGTTGACAACAGCAAGGTACGATATCGACGATTGTTGCTAACCAGATCATGGAACTTTTCGTAATCTATCCACGTAAACCATTGGCCGTTAACCTTGAACTTCTCAGCATTAGCTAGAAGAACACAGCATGAGTGGACATGTTCACAAGCAACCTCATATTCTCCTTGGCTCTTGGAAGCCAAGGCCTCTGAGAAAGTTTTCACATCAGCATGCCAAGGCACATTCTCCATAGTCAGCTTTGATGTTGCAGACCTTTAAGATAAAACCAGGTTACTACAAATGCAATAATCTGACTATTATACAAGACAGGTTAAAAGCACTTACGATCCACAGTACGTGACACCTTTAATTTCAATAAAATCAGGCTTCCCAATACTGAAGAGGTTGAAATAAGCATCAACATCCTCTGCATTCCATCCTTTCACCAGTGTCAAACAATAAATGGTACGTTGATGTTTCTCGTTCAGGGATTGCAAGGAACTCTAGTTGCGGGAAAGCACAAGTAACATAATAAATTAGATATCTGAATTGGAAAAGTTGAACAAAATTGAAAACACGACTTGAATTCAAGTTCTAAAAATTAGCTACAATGTGTCTAACAGCCTCAGTGCAAGTTTCTGTTCCTAATATCCCTGGAAACAAAAGATAAAGCTTCCAGTCTCAACATAACATTCAGAATGAAGCTGTAAGCTAGTCCCTACAACGTACCAAAAAATCATTCTACCCCAGATTGAAGAAGAGATGCTTGACCATCAGGTACAAAAACATTTCTAATCAGTTACAACTAGTAAGTTATTTGGCACACAAGGCACTCACAATAAAGCGCTCCCAAAAGTCTCCAAACAGTGGTCTATCAATCGCCTTCAAGCTATCCTTTGTAGCAGCATCCACGCTGACATATAACTGCATGAGTTGAAAAATTCAAGAGTTATGAACCTTGGGGCATTCTGAGCAAGATTATATGGCCTATCTTATCCACCAAAAAACTAATCTCGAGCCTTCAAACCTGGGTCACAGGCTTCAACATTTGGATCTTTTCAGGGAACTGTGCATTTGTCACAAGAAAAGTGGAAATCCGCCTTTGGTGCAGCTCATCTATAAGTTTGTTAATCTCTGGATACATAATAGGTTCACCAACTAGTGATAAGGCACAATGCCTAGGAGAGAGACCTTCCATCAAGCGGTCCAACGTAACCCCTACAAGAATCATACTCTCTAAATCAATCAGATGAACGAATATGCATTGAATATGCATTTCATGGTATCTATGGAGTACAGGTAAACTCCAAGCAAACATCATAGCTTTTGTATGTCCACTAGCGTAAAATATCATGGACTTGAGAAGCCTTATTAGGAATTGCGATAAGGTCCAGCCCGTACTACATATTGTATGAATGATGATTCTCCCTCAGAGTCAGGCGTCATTAAACATAAAAATGTTTAATCACAGTAATCTCACTTTGGGACAGAATGCTTGATTAATTAACACAGATGGACAAAGACAAACCAAAAGTAGTATCCAATTCCAACCAACTGCGCACTTACCAGGAACTCCTTTCATTTGTTTAATCATTTTGGTATGCTGGTCTATGGCAGAATTGACAATTTCTAGAGGATCATCCATCTTCCACTTCCAACTCTTTCCAACAGGGTTTGTGTGATGTCTCCAACAGAAAACACATTTGTTGGCACATGCCAAACTAGGGGTTGCCTCCATGCATCTGTTTCATTCAAGCCTTGACAAATTACTACCGCTGTATATGCAGGATAATGATTTATTCTTGACATGATATACATGATGAGCAATTAACCATGCGATTGCACAAGTTCACTATTTATAAGTTAAAAATGACATCTAAAAAGCATGCCTACTGCTGATAAAAGCCTTGATTCAAGAAGGAACAACTGATATAATTAAGGAACATAAGAGTATTCCATCTCCATACAATACACTTGATACTACAAAAACACTTAAAAATTAAGTCAAGGCCTAAAAGGAATCATAAAAGGGCAACCACCTATGACTTTCTATTCCATAAAATGAATGCTTGTAGCAACCTCCTCGGCCCCTAAGTTGTGATTTGGTCCATCGACAAATTTTAACACCACTATGTGAACCAATAATCTTGTATCCCTGCAAATTCAACCAGAATGTTAACACCAGCCAATTGAATAGACAAATTTAATAGGCATTTGTCAAACAAATACCGATTCAGCACCCTTTCACATCTTGAGAACATTCATACCTGTTTTTCTAAGTTGGCCCTGAGGACTGGTGTCACCATTTCTCTCGAACCATTCAATTTCCCATTATTTTCAGCAACCGAACCAGACCTCCTCCTCAACGGCCCTTTACCTGCAATGTCTTCGAGATCAACAATCCCAGACTCCGCACCACCAGTTCCATCATCATCATCGACATCACTATCATCAAACCCATCAACAACACTCCCGCCATCACTCTGACCACTAACAGCAAACCCATTTCCATAAACCCCACCATTCTCCAGACAACCACCCTTCAAAACCCCGACTACCTTCCTACTCCACTCCTCAAAAACCCAATTCAGGTCACCACCGTCCATGTCACCATCCCCAACCCCCAAAATCTCACTAGCCCCCAGCTCTCTAAACCGCTTCGAACATTCTTTCGCCACCGCATTAAACGTAGCCCCATAAGCTCTACTCCCAACACCAAAAACCGCGAATTTAGTCTTAGAAAGCAGCAACGACCCGACTCGAAAATCATCGGCGCTCTCCGCTAGCCAATTCGCGAAGAACTGGGCGTTTGGAGGAGGTTTCCCATCTTCCCAAGTAGAAGCAACGATCAAAACGACAGTCTCCTTCGAGAGGTCCTCAGGCTCGTAGTCTTTGACATCAACGAGATCAAAGGAGAAAGAATTGGAGACTAACAGATTTTGGAGACGGTGAGCTAGGGTTTTGGAAGTGCCTGTTTGAGATATGAATAAAAGCTTGCCTCGAACATTAGGGTTTAGTTTAGGGTTTAAGGACTGTTTAAGGAATTTGAGACGTCGAGATTTATAGAAGCAGTAAACGGTAGAAGCGGAGAGAAGAGCGAGAAGAGCAATGCGAGCAGAAGTTGAGTTCAGGGACATGACTCAGTAACTATTTTCAGCTTAACTAGTTATGTTCTGTTTCTGGTTCTCTGTCTTTACATGCAGTCTTCTGCATTCTCTACTTTCCTTGGAAAGGAAGAAAATATTCTCTTGCGCTCAACCCCATTGTCATATGTATCCACGAGCATTTTATACGGAATTGATCTGTTATTCTTCATCATGTTTATCGAGAGAATAATAGATGTACTAATTAACTTGTTACTCACGTAGATTATTCTACCGTCGGTCTTACTTTTTTTGTTACTACACGTATAAAGTGTCAACTTCTCTTTAATGAGAATATATTAAAGATCTGCTTTCTTAGACTCATTATGTAATCTATGATATTTTTTCTCCTTTTATACAAAAAAAAAGAAAAGAAAATATTCTCTTAGCTTAAGTGAGGTCCCAGAATCGAATTCTTCTCGTACATGCAGTCGTTTAAATTTTAAAACTAAAGCTTTGCCTTCAGTAAGAGACCTATTCAACTTAAGCGAAAATTGGTCTAAATGTGAATGATTAGGACCCACTTAGAACACCTCGTAGATAGTAAAAAAAATATTAATGGTTTTTTTGTATTATTTTAAAATTTTAAAAACTTTTTTTAACTATAAAATTTTCAAACCTATTAACTTTTTTTTATTCATTTTAATAATTTTATCGTTAAAAATTAACCAATTTATTAATTAAACCATCAATTTTTGAAAATTAATAAAATTTTAAAAACTAAAATTAATTAATTAATTTTTATTTAACAATTTTTAATTAAATTTAAAATTTGTACAATATCTTTAAATCATATTCTAAATTCTTTAATTTTATTAAATCTTTAACCAGTTTCATAACAACCTAATATCGATTAACCTTTTAAAACTTGAACATTTTGTCTTATTGATTTAACTTTTAGCCTAGTTTTTAAAATATTGGTTAATTTATTATAATATTTTAATATAACAATTGACCTAGTAACTTTAAATCTGACCAAAATTAGATTTAAGTACTTTAATTAGTTTGAGTTCTGCCTCAATTTGGATTTAATAAATTTAAACTTTAAAATCATTAAAAAAGGTTAAATATCGAACAAAATTAACTTTGATCAAACTCAAATATCTAATTTTAATTAAGATTGAGTTCAATCCATCCAATATATTACCATCAAATCGAGTTCCATTTTGATTGTATCTCAATACATTGGATTGATGGTAATATTTTATTAAAATTTGATTAAATTAGGTTTTTTTAAAATTTCATAAACTTGAAGTTAAACTTTATGAAAAAATTAAATTAAGTCAAAGACTTAATTTTTATGGACTAAACCCTAATTCAATCCCATGTGTTATCATTGAACCAACACTACCAATGTATTATCAACATTGTCTAATTCAATTAATTACTTTGAATCATCCATTTTTAATTTAATTCATTATCACCATCAAACTCAGTCCGAAGTCTTGTAATAAAGCGAGGGCTAGAAAAGTCTGGTAATATGCAACCCTACCCTTACATAATAGAGAAGTTGTTTTCGGTAGACATATATACAGATGTGACAATAAAAGAGTGATGCAGGTTAAAGAGTAAAGCAGATTAATTAAAGAACACATAGGCATGCTAACAACATAATTTGCATTATCAAAACAATGAGAGTTGGTAATGATGAAGGCAGAAGAAGCTAAAAAAGGAAAAAGAAAAGCTTGCCTTCAAAGTCCTAATTTCAATTTGCAGTTACAGTGTTTATGTGAGGATCAGATAAATATACAGAGATTTTCCCTTTCAGGGTCGCCACAAGGTTTTCTGTGCACAAAGCAGACCTTCTTTATCCTGATAATAAGTCAAGCGTATATCCCAGTGCAAGCTCTTCAGGATTCCTTCTAATGGATCTAATATTGCAACCTTGTCACGTATAATCGCCCACCCACCAGGCCTCAACACTCTATCCATCTCAACAATGATCGATACAGGTTGCTTACACCTGCCAAGACCAGTTTAGAGTTTTGGAAGCTTAAGCAACCATGGAAGAAGAAGATTAATGAAAGGAGATGAAAGACTGTTCTAAGGAAGGAAGCAGTTTGATGCTAGTTTGACCTGTTTTTAAGCCGTGAAAACAGATGGTCCGCGTGCAAGAGGTCATACGATCTCGGGTATGTTCCGAAGGATTCACACCAGTTGTGGTAGATGCCAATAAGGCCTCGTTCGTAAATTATAGGTAGTGTGTCTGGTGCATGGACAGGAACGACATTCATCACCCATACCTTCTGCTGTGAAAGAGCTGCAGCAAATCTGTAACCACAGAGAGATCATATTCCTGTAACTTGATGTTCTAGATCTACAGGTTTAAGAATTATGTTAAAGCATCTTCCTCTTTTAATTCCTCTATAAATCAAATCAAGCAGCAATGAAACTTTCACAGGTACGGGCAATTTTGTTAGCTTACCCGCCATTGACAGCTTTCATGTCCATCACGTTACGAATATTCGCCCATTCGATACCCAGTCCTGTGAGGTAGGACTTGTCAACGATAGCTCTCCAGTGGTTTGTGTCTGGAACCAAATTTTCTTTATTTGCCATCCAGTCAGGGTAAGTTTCAAGCCTCTTAGGCCACTCCTCTGGCCATTCTGTACCATGTTGTTCAATTGATGATGGAATTGTATGCAAGCATGTTTTCATAGGAAAATACCTGATCAAGGAAAAAGTTGCAGAGTAAGCGGCATCAGAATTCAACATCACAGTTGGCATCTAGGAGCTTACGTTGATCAAAACAGAATGAAATTAGTCCGAACTGAGTCTTATACTAAAATTTGATTACATGTTCCCAATCTCTCAACTCTCTGCCTAAACTTCAACACGACATTTGATTCGACCCATACAGTTAAGTGAAATACAAAATAAGATTCTAGGCACAAAGCAAATTAATCGGAGATGATAATAATTGAAAAGGGCCATTTGTTTCATGATTGCCTAGGCTTACCAGGCTGCATCAGGATTTTCATTTTCCTTGCAGAGAGGTGGATGTTTCTTCCGTCTCAACTCGTAGATGTCATTTGACTCGGGCTTCTGATATATTTTAACACCAACTTCGCTGACATCATCAGTTTTATGAGCCAGAATATTCCAACAGATGGAAGCTGTCAATTTGGACATGGCTGGAAAGCAGAAAGAGGATGAATGTTATGGAAGTGTTTTACGTACTGGAGCATGCCGATCACTGCACTTGTCACAAGTGCATACCTATGCCTAATAAATTAAAGTATGCATTGAGTATGCAGTTGGAATCGTTAATCATAATGACCACAAGATAACAATGTTAGCATCAACACGGGCTACTGGGAAACTGCATAATGTAAGAGACAGAGCCAGCATTAAAAACCATAGAAGCCTGACAGTTAAAGAATCGGCTCAGATTTGGGAGTCTATGAAAATAAAACTACATGGATAGAGTCTGGTAGTTCCAAAGGGCTAACAAGAATAACATTGAAATATATGGCTCAATTCACTTAGTTTGCAATGGTAATCCATGTTTCTAGGTGCTAACAAGCCATGCCACACCATATGCCTAGAACCATTGAAGCAAATTCATAAGTAACTTTTACGAAAGGTGGATACAGCTTAAGCTTCATCAGTTACTAAGGTGAAGAAACACAACTATCATGCTTCTATAGATTTGCAGTTAAAACTCTAGTACTCCTGAATTTGGACTATCCCACTTTCATCCAATTCACAGAGTTCAACAAGCACTATTAAATGCTACCATCATCAGTCACAATAAAGGGTGTAGTGACTATCTAGTAGAGAAGAAAAGGTGTTTATAGCAAGTCAGCACGAACCTTCTTCCTCTTCAATGCTTTCATGCTTAGTTGACAAGATAAAGTACCCGCTAGGCCTTAGAATCCTGTTCATCTCTAGGAGATGCTTGCCCCCTGAAAATCGGAAAAGAACAAGTGTTTTTATGTGTTTCAGCGTTATCTCATCCAAAAGAAGAGAATATTAGAGGAAAAACAAACCATTAGCATGCCAAGAAATGGTGCACTCTGCACAGTGAATAGCATCAAAAACACCACTAGGGAAAGGAAGCCTCCTACTTCCGAAAGGGCTAACTACTGCAGGGAAACCCCGCTCTAGGGCAACCTGAGCTAGGTCAACTAAGTCATCTTTCAAGCCAAGTGATAGTGTCAATACTTCCTTATCGGTTAGAGAAGCTCCAAAGCTAGAATCCGTAGATCCAATGTCAAGTACTACACGAATATTCTTGCCCCATTCAATATCTGGTACCATCTATAGACAGCATCAAGAGCATGGGTTAGCCATAGTTACGGATCGATGATTTCAAACCAGATATTATAGTATTCCCACGTCTAAGAAATTGAGGTTTAGTGTCACAATTTCAGATCAAGACTAATATACAACTCACCTCTTCGATTGATTCAAGGTAGTGCTGAACTCCGCCTTTATACACGGATTGATCTTGAGGGAAGGTAAGATAATCTCCAGAATGAACTAGCCAACTATTTCTCTTGATATATTCAGCAAGTTTTGGATGTCTCACATTCTTATACAAAATCTGCAATAACAACAACATGAGTCGAGCATATTTGTGTTTCCACATAACTAAGATTTATGAGTCCTTGCACGTACCTTCAATTTGCTCTCAGGCCAGCTGACTGAGGACTCGTATCCCTCGTGAGGAAGAGGAACAAGACACATTGGAGGCGTTCTCGGGCAACTTCGCTCTGTGTGCCTGTAGCCGTGCAGCTTACCTGATCCACTGTCAATGTCAATGCAAGGAATGTAATTGTGTTTGCTTCTTGTAGTGCATAATCTCCAACTATAATGTGCCTTAGGATCAAACAGAGGACCCTTCACCTTATGCTTCTTCACTGTACCTTTTGACTCAACAGTCTCATCTTCCACCTTCTTCGTATCTTCTTGATCCACTGTTTCCACCAATTCATCATCTCCTTCAAGACCAACATCCCCTTCAACCTCACCATCACTTGCCTCTTCCTTACCATCCACTACTTCTCCTTCATTCTCTTCATTTTCCATTTCATCATTCTGTAATTCCTCATTCTCATTATTATCTTCCATCTTAGCATCAGGCAACTTTTTAGCTCCTTTTTTCACCTTCTGTGCCTTTTTCCTATCCACAGTCCTAGATTCTTGCTGTTTCCCACCTAAAGAAACAGGCCCATTTGTCAATTTCTCATTCTTTTTGGATTCCAACTCAGATTCAACTTTCAAGTTCTGGTCTTTTCTACTTGATTCGTGTTTCCCTGATTCTTCCTGCTTAGTCGACGCCTTAGAAGTACTCAAACCGGTGCGTCCTGGTACTGGTTCGGCTATGTCTTCAAAGCTCTCTCTTTGACTGATCTCTGAAGAAGAAGAAAAAGAGAACATTGACCAAACAAATAAAAAGCAAAGACCCATTATAGCAACCGCTGTCATCTTCACACAGACGCCATGTGGGCGTTTCACTTGACGAGCAAGCCGTTGAAGCCGAGCTATAGCCATCGCTCCCCAACTCCAGAACTACGAAACGAATAGAAACCAAAACATCTGGCAAAGAAGTCGACACAAAAACAGAAATAGGATTTACTTAAAGGGTCTTTCTCATCACTACTAAGATCGTCACCAGAAAGCTTGGGAAGTAAGATCTATCAGGAATTTGAGCAGGAAAAGGACTACTACGAAGTGGGAGGACCAAAGTTGGATGAGCCATGATAATCACTCTGAAACCAATAAAATCAAATGATTACCCTTAAAAGCCAAGCAATTTTGAAAAGACTACATAGATCGGTGAAAGAAAACCGAGTGATAGTCATCTAACAACGTTAAATCTGCTAAGAAATGCTGACAGTTTGAGAAGTTATGTTCTCTTGCTAAAGTCTGAATCGAAGGCGTGAACCGAACTGAAGTATTGAACATATATATTGTTATATTTTCTACATATTTCCATTTCGCTTACCAAAAAGCGCCATTAGCGGAAAGGACTGTCTGTTGTTTGCCACGTTGGCTGTGACAAAAAATCAATCTTTTTTAAAATCTTAAGAAATTTCATATTTATTTTTGATAATTATTATTGTTAAAAATAACTAATTAATTTTATAAATCAAAATAGATTAATTTTTATTTAACAGCTTTTTTAATTAAACTTTAAATTTTTCTATAAATAACCACAATCTTTTTTAATTATTTTTTAAATTTTTTATTTTATTTAATAATTTTATGACGGTCTAGTTGAACCTTTATATCTTTAGATATTTTATTCTTCGCACCATCATCATTATTATTATTATTATTATTATTTGATTTACTTAAATATTTTGTATATCATTTTTATTTATTTACTCTTTTAACATGCATCGTTATTTTCTTGTCACATCTGCATGTAAATTTACCGAAAACCACCTCTCTATTATGTAATAATAAGACTGCGTACTATCAAACCTCTCCAGACTCTACTTCACTGCAAGACTTCAGACTGAGTGTAATAATAAAATTAACGATTTAACTTCATTTTCAAAACATTGCCAAAAGTTCGTTTAGGTCCAATTTATTTGGGTCTTAAAATCACAAGTCAATTTAGTTTAAACGAGTTAAAGTTTGGTTTGAATTTAAACATTATATCATAAGTAGACACTATTCTCGCTAATTAATAAAGAGACTATTTCTGAATATGAAGTAAAATTATTAACTTAAGGTAAAATTAGGAGATGGGGGGATTAAGGATACTTCTTAAAGAATACTAATTATACATGAAACCGTGACTACCCACCTATCTACATAGTTACAGAATCTATAAATGTACCCACGTATGGAATGCTTCTTAAATGATCCTTTTTAACTTGTATCATTATAAGCTCATCTATGTCAAATGTTTCATGCAACCTATAACTTCTGTTGATTCTTTGATAAGTCTCCTTGGGACGTCTGATTTGATGAGTCGCTAAATGAAGCATCTACTGAGGATACGTTGCATGTAGCATAACTGTCGGTGTCGGAAAGTTGCAGAGCCGTATTGGATATCTTTATCTGAGATGCATTCATGTTGACTCTTATCCTGCATTTTGAAGAAAGGGTTACTTTCATGGAAGTTTCAACTGTAGTTCAGTCCCAACCATATGACAGTTCTACAAACTTAGTAGCCAGAGATTGTTCCATCAAATTGCGACAGCAGCAGCATTTTGGTAACTTATCCCGCGTTTGATAAGCATATCTTATGCAGAGAAAGACTAATCGCATGCATAATGGATGTAAATATATGCAGCAGAAGAAAACCTGTACCTGTTGTGGATATTGACATACTCGTCAGTTTCATCTAATATCTCTTCCTGCATAACAAAACATTGGCAGATTGGCATCAGGGAAAATATCAAATCCGTAAGAAAGAACATTGGTTAGATAAGATATGATACTATTCAACAAGCAACGTCTCCAAATCACATGGGGCATGCATCCTCCACAAATTTAGCTTATATCATTCCAATGGAATAAGTAATTTGGAAGCATCGGGTCCCCTAATTCTAGAAGACATTTTTCTATGATGAAAAGATTCTTACAGAATCCATAAGCAAGACACCGGTAGATCCACAATCCTTATATTATGGTCCTACTATGTGCCTGGCCATACTGTGCCCGTACACAAGATTTCATATACCTGAAGAAGTTCTTCAATAACATCCTCCATTGTAATCACACCAACAACTTCTTCATTGGATGGGAATTCTGGAATCGGGCAATTCTCAATGTCCAAGATGCAGTATGAACAACCCCTGTGGCGCTTCTTAAAGGAAGGAGTTACAGGTAGACTACTTTTTACTGTTTGGCCTCCACCTTTTCTAGTAGTTTTGTTCTCATGTGACTCAGAAGTGACTGTCATATTGTGGGCAGCAGAAGTCAAGTTGCCTTTATCACCATCTGGTTATCACCAATCAACATAAAGTAGAAATTTACGGCTCTACCGTAGCGAGAAATGCATAATTGATATCGTTGGCCATGACACAGAGAGTGAAAAGTTGTAAAACAAATGGAAGAAAAAGGGACTTGGGTTTGGAATGGATTTTAACATTTCAGTGCACAAAATTAATCAAGGAAATTCTCCAGAATTTACATCACAAAATATCACTAGGCACCCAGCTACATGGAAATAACACTACCTCTTTGTTTGTGACAGCTATCCTTAAATTCAGGTGGTGGTGCCTTCATCTCTTTACTCACACTCACATCTCTATATACAACTGCAAGATGACTGTGACCTTTCTGAAACTCGTTAAGGATATCATACAGAGGCATGTCTTCGGAAACACTGTACCATAAATGAAAAAGCAGGAAGAGAATGATAATGGTCATTATACATCCCAGTTGAATAACAAGCAAACATATTTTTTTCCTTAAGGATGTAAATAACTCATGTGAACAGGAGTTACCGAGGAATTTTCCGTATGATCATTCTTTTAAGAGGAACAGCATCTTCTGGATCAACTGCCAAGAGATTTTTGACCTGTATATATTATAACTGGATCTAATGAGTTAAGCAGAATATACTGCAAGAGAGAGTATTGACTAATTATGAACGTAACAAGGATCCCCGACCCATACTTTCACCTCCCAAGGATATAGGTTCCTGGATGTTCCACCACAGCATTATATCCTACATGGGACAGCTTTACTAGAATCTTCTATCAACCTATTTCAAATCAATAATTCTATCTGACTGTCCCAATGTGCTACATTACGCTCTTCTACTTACGTGAATGTGAAAATGACGAGGTCTAAATGTGGCCTGAGACAAACACCATCGCAATTTAAGTGTCGAACAGTTATAGTTGTGCCAAACCCATTGTGAATTAATTTCACATTCAATGACCCTGATAGTGAAATAGTCCAGATAAGTGTGCCATCAATATTCTTTTTCACTCGCCATTGTTAACTGCTCAATGTTTGAACCCGATAAATATTTACAGGCGGATACTATAGCTCAAAAGATAAGTATAGTTCATCCATCACATGATCTCATGAAGACATGCAGATTATAGAAAACGATGTTTAAGCAATGAAGAAAAGACAACTAACTACTTTGAAAATGAAGAAAAGAGCTATTAAGTTTTCCCCTGTCTGTCAAACTAAAATAGATTGCATGAGGATACAAGCAAAGTGAAAAAACAATCAAATGTCAGTATTCTTGATAGAAATCACCAAAAAGGAATCCATATGATAAAGAAATGACATACCAAAACAAGTCCAATGATATTTGTTCGCTTTGCCGAATAAACTGGGACTCTACTATGTCCCATGGTCATTATCTCATTCAATGTCTCCCTATAGGAAAGAACCATAACTTAGAACCAATGTAGAATGGGAAAATGATGATGCAAGAAAGACAAAGAAACCACAAACCCACAAATTAAGAGTTGCATCCAGATCAAGGGAAAATGCCTTCGTTATGGGAGTCATTGCATCTTTTGCAGTCTTTTCAGTCAATTCAAGTGCCCCAGTAATGATAGTAGTCTCATCATGTGTTAAATCCCCGCCTTTCCCTGCCTACAGGAACAAAACATTTATGGCACAGTCATTGCAAAGTTCGCAGTTAGGACCTAACAAGAAACATATGCTATCAGCTTAATCTCCCGCCCAAAACTTAGTGGATTCTGTAAGAATAAAGTTTTAAAGGGGGACAGAATAGAGACAGTTGCAAGTCATACTAAATACCTCGTTTCCATGAAAATTAACAAAAGTTTTCAGCTCTGCTCTTCGTAAAAGGACAGCATGTCCTTTGCCCAACATCCAATCCAGAACCTGCACTTACAAGAAGTAGAAGAACCCACAATTGTCAACACTCACTTATCGTTGTTCTAAAAGCACATATGACTTTCCATCAAACATGGCTCAATTGCATAAAGATTCCTAGTAGTCCTACAGAGGCTCAGACAACAAACTTACCTTACTAATCGGATAAGAAACAGGGTAAAATATAAAGAGTAGGACCCGGACCAAAGGTGCCACTGCAGCTCCAACGGTCAAGCCATAACGAGTACATATTGCTTGCGGTAGTATCTGTTAAACACCAAGCTAGCATAATTACCAACAATGCTTTATGTGGAAGCTACATAGATGAATTCCAGAACCAGAACAAAATAAATCCAGCACCACGAAAAGTTACCTCTCCGAACATCAGTATTAGAGTCACAGATATCAGGATTGCAGCAAAAGGTGGCACAAGTTTGTTCAGGAATATCGGAAGGGTCTAAGAACAACACAAATAGTCACATAGAAACGTCAAATTCCAAATCTGGATTCAGCATATTATTATCAATTCCGAGTTAAAAGGAATAATAATATTCAGTATCGTGGCTGGTTGATAGCGTACCTCCATAGCTAAAGAGTTACCAATCAAAAGAGTACATAACAACAAGTGCTGATTCTTCACCACCGGATATATCTTACCTGCGGTAGCCCAAAACAAAACCTCAGATGATACAATTACAACAAACAAATGCGATCTATAGCTTAAACAGAACATAAAAAAGCACAAGCAAAGACTTGGACTCAGAGAATTAACACAGTCTCTAATCCTCCAAATCACACACACATCAACTCAAACTAACTTCAAAACTTTCCACCTAAACCAATCAAAAAAACAAACAACAGCCAAACAATAGAATCAAAAACACCGAAACCCGCTTAAATGAACACAAAACTTAACTGATCAAAACACGAATTAAACAAAACAAGAGATGACCAAAGCTTTAACCAAAACAAAACCGTCAGTCACAGTACCTGCATGAATACGATCCTGAGGACGGCCAGATTTGATGAGTACCTCGAGGTCGACGAGGCCCAAAGACATGAGACCCAGGGTCAAACCGGCCATCAAGCCGGCAAACACCACTAGTCCGGCGATTACCGCCAGATATAACCAGAAATCGGCCCCACAGCAGCCCGTACTATCACTACTCATCTCTCTATATCCAAACTCTTTGCTTTGGTAGTTTCAATCAACAAATGAACAAACTCATTTGTTAAAATATGCTTTTTAGGTATTAAAACATTAAGAAACTACAGATTGATGCTTTAGGGCAGGCACTGTAAATACTCAGCTGAATCACTGTCGTGTTGCGACGTGAGATTTAATGTCTCATACGATTAACTGCCAAATATTCATCTCTTTCACTCTCCAAGTCCACAGTAGCCATACCAGAATTTCTAGAAGATGGCATTTTCAGTTTTTATTTTCAATTTTTTGTTTTTAAATAAAAACAAAAAATTATATAACCTGTTAATTTAATTATATTTTAATCACTAATATTAATTATAATAATAAATTTTAAAAATAAACTATTTTTAATTACATAAACTTATTTAATCTCTTATATAATATTTATCAACAAATTATTAATAAATTTATGTTATTCTAATAAAATAATTGTATTTATTAATTAATACTTATTTGAAATATATTTTAATTATTAAAACAAATTCTATTTGAATATTTATATTTTTAATTTTAATTATATTTATTAATCATTATTAAAATCTAATTACATATAATTTAATTCTAAAAATTAAATAAAATAAAAGTATTCATATTTTTATTGATAATTAACTTTAATTTATTAAATATATAATCTTGAATTAAATTATTCATAATTTTATTAATAATTAAATGGTACATATTTAAATAAAAGTAAATCAAATTATAAAAAAGAAACAAAAACTACTTTTTATGCTTTCATAATTTTTGAAAATTGGAAAAAACTCAAACTAAAAATAGAAACTAAAAATTAAAACAAACAAAATTTTTATCAAATTTAAAAGCAAAAATTAAAATTAAAATTAAAATAGAAACAAACACCTCCTTAATTAATTTTAAAAGATTCCTAAATTTCAAAACATTTTCTATACTATTTTACTTTTAAAAAATTTTAGTTTTTTGTTAAAAATACAATATACATATATATATAATATGTGAGATAATTAAGTAATATTTATATAACAACTTAATTTATTATTAAATTTGATTTAAATCAATAATTTAAGATAATTATATAGATTATTAATAAGATTTAATTAGTTTAAATCAAATTTAAAAATTAAATTAAATCGTCGTAATAATAGCATTTGATTCAATTACATTTTAGGAGTGATTGAGTTGATAGAGTATTGAATATAGAACTAAAAGATTTTGTGTTCGAATCTCCCTATTTATATTCTTTTGATCGAGTTTATTATATATAACTTATTTAATATAAAATATTCAATTAATGTAATTTACATACTGTTACATCAATTTAAAGATTTACTTAGTCCACACTCTAAGAATAGAAATTACGGGTTATTCCGTTTCCAAAAAGAGTTCGAATATATCAACCACGGTCAAAATTGTCTTTTGCTTTTAGTCGTTTCCCTTTTGACAAAGTTGTGAATAATTCGGGATTGCGCCATGACCTGCTTGTACATTTTGTAAGTTAATTTGACCTTAAACAAAAAGCGTAGGACTCCAGGATGATGAAGTATTACCAAATGTCGATGTGATTGATGAGTAATCCAAAAGCACGCACCAGACGGACTTTCCAAAAAGGATAAAGTTTATTAAGGAAATATTAACATGACATTTTTAACTCAATTCGGCCTTAGACGAGTAAGTCTTTATTTCGACGGGGTTATATTAGTAAAATTTTTATCAGAAATCATTTGATTATTTGGTTATTATTTTTTTTAAAAAAATTATAATTGGTAATATTTTAATTTTAACTATATTTTAATTTATAATAAAATTATTTATATATATAAATATTATTTAAAATATACTAAACAATATGTAAAGTACAATATATTAATTATTATATAATTTTAAACCATATAAAACGTAAATAAAAATATATCTAACCAAATCTTTTATATGGATTATAACATAAATAAAACTAATATCAAAAATAAATATTAA
>JANSVA010000002.1:1474520-1487138 GCA_025504915.1 Erythroxylum reticulatum | reverse complement strand
GTCTATGGAGAGAGAAATTTTTAGAGGATGGTGATTAAACTCGTTAAAACCAAAACTCCATAAGACTCTTAATTTCCATTCCTGCATATTCTGAAAGCCGTTCCCACTTAAAAGCTCCTGCATTTCTTTTATACTAATAGTAGGTCTACATAGGAATTCCAATAAAGTCGATTTGACTTTTTTTAACACTCGAATAACAATAAAATAAATAAATCTTTATTAAATTTTTTAATCGATTAATTTTTATAAATTAATAAAATTTATAAGCTAAAATAAAATATTAAATTTTATTTAATAAATTTTTAATTAAACTTTGAATTTTTATATACATAACTACAGTAACTTAATCATATTTTAAAATTTTGTAATTTTATCCGATCTTTATTCAGTTAAAATTTTAAAATCTAAAAATATGTATTATTAGTTTAATTTTTGATCTATTTTTAAAATATTAATATTTAGAGTGTAGAAAACTTTAATAAGTCTCTTAGGGTTCGTTGAGTTAGTAGAATGGAGAGGTATAGACTAAAAGGTTATGTGTTTAATTCTTTTTAATTATGCTTTTTTAATCGAGCTTGTAATACATGAGTTATTTAGTGCGAAGTATCTGATTGACGTGATTTACAGACTATTATGTCAATCCGGATGTTTATCTCGTACGCATTCAAATGATATCAACTCCGGATTTCTCTGTTTCAAAAAAAATAAGAACTTTAATAATAATTTCAATTAGTATATTGCGTATGGAAGTTGAATTTTTATTCTAATATATAATTATGTCAAAATAATAAGGGGGTAAATAAACAATTGAATTGAAAAACATCGAATCAACTTGCTCGTGTGAAGAAAAGGAGCAAAAGATACCGCTTATGTAGTTACGCCACGTGGCATCAACGACCACCACGTCGGACACGAAGCACAACCGACACACCTTGAGCTAGTGGCGTAGTGAGTGACGACGAGGCGAGCGAGATGCGAATGCGAATCGCCTCGAGTCGCAAAAGGGCTGATGGAATCGGTGTTTATTATCATTGTCCTGATCTGGATTGGATACGAGTAAAGCTTGTTCTTAACGCCCTAAGCACGAATTCCAATCACAACCGTTGGCAGTCTAATTTGATGCTATCCTTCTCTGCATTGCCAACTTGTGATCGAGCATCCGATTCACGAAGAGCCACTCTCTGATTCCCCAAACGAGCGTTTAATTCGTGTTCCTCGAATGGCATTTCCCAATAAACCCTTCTTTGTCTTGTCCCCTCGTTTCCCGCGCTCTTTCTGGCTCCGTCTGGAGCTGAACTGCAGACCGTTTCACTCTTCAGGTCCGTTTCCTTTAGTAGTACTCTTTTTGTTTTTGTTTTCTTGGTGTGTTTGTTTGTTTGTTACACTTTTAGACTCTTCTCTAACCTCCAATTTTTGTTTTGACACATGATTGATACATGTGCTGCATTTTTGTAATTTTGTTCTAAGAAGTCGTTTTGTTGCGTTTGGGGTTTTTGTGGAAATTGGAGCATTCTGCTTGAATTGTTCTCAGAAATTGGATTGTTAGGTGATACTTGGAGCGTTATTTGACGATTCTTGAGTCTAGACCAGGTTTGCACTTTCACTCTCTGCTCAATTTGACTGTATTTTGCAGTTATGATGCTAAGGTCTTTTTGTTTCCCGAGTAAGTGTCTGCGATTCTTTTCTTGGAGAATGTATAGTTGAAACCATGCAAATTAGTCAACTTGTGCCAAGTTCACATATTTTCCATCTGTGGTAGATTTATCGCTAAAGAAAGTATCGAAAAGTTGAAACGTAGAAGAAGTAAGGATTAGTTCCCCGTACTAAAGGCATTTATTAGGTAATCTGTTTATTCTGTTTTTGTTAGTCAAGAGAATGTGCAAGGAACTGGATGGTGTTATGGGTTTTGCATTTTATGGTCATTTTTCGTGGAAATTGGAATGTTTGGTATTTTGAGTATTTTCTTATGTGAGAGATGAGAGACAAGCTGTTGATTACACAAGACGTGGAATTGGGCCGTTTGTCCATTTATTGGTGCGTAGTAAGTGGATGAGAGACAATATAGGGCACAATGCAATTGTCGTATTCGAAGTTGACCATTTTGTCATGTTCGTTGGATCTACCAGGGGCCAGTCAGTTGGCTGCAGAATGGATAAAAGTCAGAGAACAGTTCTAAGTGATCAATATGTGACTATCTGTGATGGCATTCAAAAACCATTTATTTGGTCCTCATCGGAAGAAGGAAGCGACATTGAAATTGGCAAACAGATCTTCTGCAACCGACCTCTGAATATGGAGAACATTGTAGCTGTTGGTTTCGATATGGATTATACCCTGGCTCAATACAGACCTGAAACTTTTGAATCCCTTGCATATGATGGTACAGTCAAAAAGTTGGTGTATGATCTTGGTTATCCACAAGAAGTAAGTTTATCACAATGTGTTCTTCTTAAGTTCAATATTTTAGTATGTGAGCTAAAACATTGACGTATCTATTGCAGTTGCTGGAATGGTTATTTGATTGTAAATACATGGTTAGAGGTTTGGTTTTGGATAAAAAGAGGGGCAACATCTTGAAGGTAATTTTCTTAATAGCTATATGGTCACAGTTGTCTGTGGTTGTAACTCCGCTTTATGCATCTGATTTGGTAACTCCGCTTTATGCAGATGGATCGTCACAAATATGTAAAGGTTGCCTACCATGGATTTAGAGAGATGTCCAAGGAAGAAAAAGTTGGCACATATGGAAATACTCTGATACGTGATGCTTTTGATGGACCCGAATATGCACTTATTGATACTCTTTTCTCATTAGCTGAAGTTTACTTGTTTGCCCAGCTTGTTGATTTTAAGGATCATAACCCGGGAAAGATTCCAGAGGGAGCAGAGTAAGAACATTAGTTAGTGCTCATTTACGATTCCTAGTGCTCATTTTCTTTCAGAAATCTTTTATATTCCATTCATCACGTGTTCTTAATTTTTGGAGGAAAATGAACTCTTTTCCAGTCTTTCATAATACACCTCTTGACCAAATATTCTTCGCATTGTATTAATTTAAGTTCAACAATATGTGATTCTATAAACAATCTGCTTTCAGAATAAAAATTGCTTTCCTAAAAGGAATGCAACTGGCCCAGCGGGTTACTCTTTGGTGTTTCCTCAAGCATTATCCTTTTATTGGCAAGTGTATACTAGAGGATGAGCTTAATCTTATATTCATAAATACTATGATGATTATCTAACTTTTTCCACTGCTTCATGACACTGAAGTATGTTATCTTATATTAAAATATATTCCAGTTCTAAGCTGTTGACTTGTTTGTATGAAACATATATCCTTCGGATGAAATAATTAACTCCACATGTTACATATAAAGCAACAAATTATATAATCATAGGCTGTATGTGAGCAAATATCTGTAACACAAACTATTTGTGGCTATAAATGAAATGAATCATATAAGTTAGCAAAATGTAGCATGTTTCGTTGATGTTTTGTAGAATTTCTTTCCAATGATTAATTAATGATGATGTGTCATCATGCAAGAATGCATACTTTATTAGATTATGCATCTTACACTCTTTATACACCTGTTTATTGTTTTCATTTTCAATGTCCAACCAAACCTTTCAGTTATACACGTATGTATAAAGATGTTCGTGCAGCAGTTGACATGTGTCACCGCGATGGAACTCTGAAGCAAATGGTCGCTAAAGATCCCAAAAAGTGAGGGTAAATTTGGTATTTCATTCATGGAGCAACATATATACGTTATGAGTAGTGACCCCATTGTCTTTAACCCGGAAAGTCCGGTCTAATGAATGTTTCCCAGTGGACAAGTGGTCTCTTGGCTTTCTCTTGAGACTGAGTCATACGTGATTTGTGCATCATTAATCTCCTTAAAAATGGCTTTTAGACACCTCATTTCTTTTATTCTTTATTTTATCTTTTCTGTTTTTTATGATGCTCCATCAGGTATATCATTGAAGATACATCTGTAATTCCGATGCTTAAGATGCTCAAAGATTCCGGTCGATCAACTTTCTTGGTGACAAATAGGTGTTTAATGATCCCCTTTCTATAGTACCCTAAAAACATAATGTTTATTTTCGAGAGAATCTTTTGCCGTTTCCTCATAAAGCTTTGGATGGTAAAATATGAGAGTATTTATTTATCTCTTTTGCAGCTTATGGGATTACACAAACATTGTGATGAATTTTCTTTGTGGTTCACTTACCATGGTCGATAGCAGAACCTGCAACTTTGATTGGCTTCAGTTCTTTGATGTTGTCATCACTGGCAGGTCATATTCATTTAACCAAAACACCAGAATGGTCAATTCTATATAGTATTGATTCCATTGTTTTATCGCCTTCCCTTTCTGATGAGTCTCTTGGTCCTAATTTAGATGTACCGGGTGATCCACTGAATAAATTTTTTTACCATTTCTTTGATGATTGCTTTCTTTTGTCAGGCTGATTGACTCTTTAAGATTCATTTCTCTTTATATTGATAATCTTCTGGTTACCCTGTCTTGAGCTGTTTCCAATGCTATCTACTAACAAACCTATTATTGTTGCTAACTTCAACAATTTTATTGGTAAAATGAGTGTTTCTTTTGGTTCTTCGACTTTTGACACTTATGTAACTATATGTTCAGTGCAAAACCTAGCTTCTTTCATGAAGAAAATCGTGCTAATCTTTTTGAGGTGGAAGCTGATTCTGGAAAGCTACTAAACACTGATAATGGCACTCCAATGCCCCAGGTTTGTGTGGAATTCTGTGCTATCCTTATTTGTCACTGGTGATCTTAGTCTTTCCTTTCAATGATCCAAAATTTTATTTCTACAAAAAGGTTGGAGATACTTTTCCAAGGATATCATTGATGGAGAAAAATAAGACTTGTCGAGTTTTCCAGGTAATTTTGATTCTGTAATATTGTAATGAGATATGTGCTGTAAAATTAAGAGCATTCATAATGCCAACCTTCCTTGGAAGAAAACTATGTAGTTGGCACCACGAAACTATAGCATTTCATGTGAAATGTTTCAGTTTGAAGCTAATTGTGTTTTTTAACCTGCCTTTTCAGGGAGGCAATGTTGCTCATCTACATAAGTTGCTCTCAATTGAGTCTAGTTCACAGGTGATTATTTGTCAACTTGTTTCTGTTTTTGCTAATGGGTTTGAGATGTGTACCAACTAGATGTGATGCAGCACCATGGTTTATAAGGATGTGTTTCAGACATGACCGTTTGGAATACTCATTCTTCTTAACTTTTATTTGTTTGCGTATTTGATACTTGGATGTTTGAATTGGTGGTATAACAAATATATATGTTGTGCTAGGTTCTTTATGTTGGTGATCATATCTATGGAGATATTTTACGCAGCAAAAAGGTTCTTGGTATGATATTCTTACCTCCTAATTTTCATTTCTAAATTGCTAGGTTAGCAGTTTTGCAACACAAATTAATATGGTTTCTAAGTAATTTTAAGTGGGGCATGCATGGAATTATTTTATGGTCTAGAAAATTGTGTAAGAAAAGTTAGAAATGGACATATCAGCCATAATCTGATCCAAATTGGCAGTAGTATTGCTCATTCCTTATAACATTGTTATCAGTAATGTGGTCTACATGTTTAATTTGGCATGTGAGATAGGTTTAAAGATGTGAAACTTTCTTTTGGTCCAATTTTGTTGTGCACCTCTGAACAAGTTGCTGTATAGTATTCCTGGAAATTTTGGAATACATTGTTTATTTTTTTCTTCAAAAGAAATTTATTGCTCCAAAATTATGATACGTGACTTCTTCCCTATTCATAAATTGTCATTAGATGACAACAACCAATCATTTCTCCCTTGCAATATTAATGTGGCTGTTTCCAGTGCATCTGTTCACAGTTGTGGTTAGCTTGATTTTTAATGCATTTATGGGCAGGTTGGAGAACTATGCTTGTGATTCCAGAGCTTGACAGGGAGGTGCAACTTCTTTGGGAACTGAGGGATACACGAAAGGTGAATTGCTACAAGTTATTAAACTGAGATAAGACTACAAGTCATTCTGAACTTCCATTTTGAATGGAAATTGTTAGATATCGATATAACTAGCTGTCCAACTTAATGATAATTGATGGAATTTAATCCATTTATGGGCAAACTTATTGGCAAGAATTTGTGAATCAGCCAAGTATGGGTTTCTTCCCTTTCCGTGGTTTCTTTTGCTTAATTGCTACAAGGTATTAAACTGAGATAAGACTACAAGTAATTCTGAACATCCATTTTGAATGGAAATTGTTAGATATTGATATAACTGCTGTCAAACTTAACGATGCTTGATGGAATTTAATCCATTTATGGGCAAACTTATTGGCAAGAATTTGTGAATATGCCGAGTATGGGTTTCTCCCCTTTCCGTGGTTTCTTTTGCTTAATTTCTAAAATGCAAAGTGATTGAAATGGATCATATTATGGAATGGGATGGTAGTTTCATTGCCTGCTGGCAATCAAGTGGATGATATCTTCCGTATGTGATGATTATAGTCAATCTCTTGACTTTTATTTCACAAAATGGACAGTCTTTTTTGAGGATTGTTTTACCGTCTGTATACAATAAATAAGATTAAAGCTTTTGATTTATTTTACACCATTTCAATTATAATTATCTGGATTAATAAACTCTATCTTGTTTCCCTAAACATTATTATGCAGTGCCTTAGATCATTGAGGGATGATCGTGATCAAATTGAAGATTGTTTATATCATCTTAAGCGGTCCCTCAAGTAAGTATATGTTCAGGTCCACCAACTAAAATCTTTTATAGTTCACCTGTTAATATGGGCTTTGCATACAAATTTAATTGTATATTGTTCTTTTTTAATTTTTAAGCCAACGTACACATTTCTACAGGTTTGATGATCTAAATGCTGAGCAGAAGCAGGAGAAACATGAGGCTATGCGCGAGTTAGAGGTTAGATGCATGTGTTACGATGCGAGTACCCCTTTCAACTTTCCCCTTATGAACGATGTTGTACATACTCACGTTATATTTTGAATGTTCACTTCTGATAGTGCGAAAAGGATAAAGTAAGAAGTGCCCATCGACGTGCTCAACAGGAATGTCATCAAAAGGTGAACAAATTCATCCGACCGTCATAAATAGTACTTAGCATTATCACATTACACATGTTAATTCAGGTCAATGATTGCTCTTGTCGGTTATTAACTGCAGTTTCACAAGGTCTGGGGGCAACTCATGAAGACAGGTTATCAAAATTCCCGATTTGCTCATCAGGCAAGATTTAATCACTTGTTTTGCGGTCATTTTGAAAGATGTTTCCGTATTCCCTTTCCGCCTATACTTTTCCTTATAACGCGCAATCATGGCAGTATAAAATCTGTACTTTCTGGATTCTACAGGTTGAGAGATTTGCTTGCCTTTATACCAGCCAAGTATCCAACTTAGGCTTGTATTCTCCAAACAAGTACTATAGACCCAGTGAAGACTACATGCCTCATGAATTTCACATTCTTCCTCAGTGAGCTGGTTCTCATCTGGTTGTGGAATGGACAATCGTGAGAGCTTTTTACATGAAGTTTTCTTTTGGGTCACATCGTAAGTGTGTCAAGCTTGTAATGTACCGATGACAGTGTTAAGCTTGTACCTTGAAAACTAGTTGTGGAACCAACAAACTTTAGCTTCTAACTTGCCATAAAGAGTTGAAAAAACATCTTCTGTTCTTGCATTTGAAAGCTTTCTGTTGATACGTAATTTGTTTTTTTCCAAAAAGGGGTTGTAAGATTACGTATTGCAGACTCGAGGAGGTATGAGAAAATCAGATGTGAATTTCTAGCGCCGGATTATGAAGCATATCGACATGTTTAATGCATGCTCAAGAAGCTAAACTTCATCTTGTCTCTCTAAATCTTCCATTTCTAGTGGCTCAGGGAATATTTCATTGGACAACCTTTTAGTGGAAGATGTGTGCTCAATTCCACCACTTCCATGAGATCCTACTCTTCCTGACTGCTTTAGGACATTAATGCCTTCTCGGATGGTCTGCCCAGCATTATCCGATGAGCTATGTCGCCAACTACCGAAAACAGCAGCATTCCAGGATCTCCTGGATGAAGTTGTTCTCAACCTCCCGGAGCTGAAACTCTCCTCTCTTACCACCTTTAGAGGGTTCTCCAAGGCTTTTAGAATGTATTTCATTGGAGGACGTTTCGCTGGCTTGGGGTTAAGACATGACCTTGCTACAATGGCCATTGCCCATACCTCTTCCAACAGGTCCTCATCTATAATCAAAGAAGGATCAACGATCTTAGTAACCAGTTCCTTGTCATATATACTTATGTATCCCAGCGCGTTCTCCAGCCACTCCCTTGAAGATGCATCATCTGATTTACTGATCCCAAGCTTGCCTGTGACCAGCTCGAGTAACACCTTCCCAAAACAGTATACGTCGTATGCACAAGTTGCTGGGGATGCACCTGCACATTAACAGAGAAATATATCAAACTGTATACACCACCTGACGAAGAAGGCACACATCAAGCATTTCTTTTTTCGGAGAAGGAATGGAATTGAACTAATCCTGACATGAATGTGTTAGGTCCCAGAATCCAGAACATACTACAACCAATTATAAGTCAATGACTTCTGCAAGACTAATGTAAGAATGTCTTCAAGAACATTATTCACAGGACAATGAACTAGATCCCGGTCACCAAAATGTTGATCCTCATTGTAAGTTTGTTCAGTCAATCTTCCAAGTTTTAGATAATGGATTATTCGCTTATTAACGAAAAGCATCAAAAGGGATGCAGCTTTTCGGATAATAATGAGCCATTACTAAGTCAAAAGCGGTGCAATAGAAGATTGAAACTCATAATTCCTTTCTGGTGTAAAGGAAGAAAATGGAAGGGGAAGAAAAATTTTAAGAATTTCGTATATGAGATCACTATACTTACCAGAAGTGCTGGCTTCAAAGGATCTGCATGTCAAGAAGAAAACATATTAGTATTCCTTGAAAATGAAAAGAGAAGAGTATTATTCTCTATGAATCAAGCAGACCTTGGCTAAGTGAAGCAAATGAGAAACATTGGTCCTGGATTCAGGTACCATTTAAAACAATGTCAGAGGACCTGGTAACATACTATATCAACAACAAGCTTTTCGTGACAGAGAATCATTTGAATCATGCATGAGTCGACTCTAATGGTCGATAACGTTCTGCAGGATAATCCTCACAACATTAATCAGTTTAGTCCTCCATTTTCTGCAATCTTATGACGCTTAACTCTAATCCTGCGGATATTCTAAATCAAGCATATGCTCTTTTCATGGCCCTCTTTACACCAAAATGATAATAAAGGAGCATGGTGGAAACTAAAAATAGCTCCATCTGATTCAACTCAAAAGACAAACGAGATATTCGTAGACCACTACTGAACCTTATAGTGAATAATCAACAGAACTAAAGATATCTGCAACTCTTAAATTACTTACTGTTGCTTTCTCAAGAATCTTGTCAGCACATTTTGGTGCAATTCACCATCCTGGGGACGAACCTCGCTTAAGCTTCCAAGTCGCACCTCGAATTTATCGTCAAGCAGAATGCTACTCGCTTGTATATCTCTTCAACCAAAGAAAAATAAATACATGAGAATCACCAATTGAAGCCTTTCTGTAAAATATCTTCTGAATAAAGCTAATAAGAAATATTTGTGCTTAGACAATAAGTGAGTAAAAAGAGAAACAATACAATTCAACTTTCTTAAATCAAAAAGTATATGAATAGGAAATTTTAGTAGTTAGCGATCTAGATCAAGTCCTAAGATGCATATTCCCTATGACTGTTCAATCAGAAAGGACATGGACATACTAAGATTAATGCCTCTGCATTCACAGATTATTCTGCGCATTATAGAAAAGGTCCAGCATAGAAGTCTAATAGTTCACCGAACTTCATTGCGACCAACCGAATATCGAAAATCGAACTAAAGCAAGCTTTAAGCTAATCCAAAGGAAGATGTGCACTACCTATGAACAAGGGGAGGGGTACACTCATGGTGTAGGTAAGACAGGCCTTCTGCAGCTCCTATTGCAATTTTCAATCTAGTAATCCAGTCCAGTGACTGTAAATCTTCATCCTCCAGAATTCCTGCTTTGTAGAAGGAGTTAGCCAAGTCTCCGTTGGGCATATATTTGTAGACCAAAAGCTTCTCATTCTCCAAACAATGTCCCAAGAGCGGGACCAATCTTACATTCGAATACTTGCTAAAAAGTTCGAGTTCTGCCATGTATGGCTCTTTATTCATAGAGTGCAAGTTGACCTTTTTGACAACTATAGGGATTTCTCCCGCAAGAAAACCATGAAAGAGATCTCCAGAGTGACCATGCTTGATGAGATTAGTTTCACTAAATCCACCAGTTGATTGAAGCAGTTGCTCGTATGTGAAAGACTCTCCTACATTGAACACGTTAGTAGGATCCTTGGGATGCGAAGGGCTGTTTGCCTCTGGAACAGGCCCGACATTTGCAGTGCCCCTTTGAGTTGAGACGCTCCTGTTACACCTTCTTAGAACCACCACCAAAACCAATACTAAAATAACAATGAAACCTACTCCAGCAAACAATCCTACCAAAATGTAAATCCAACGTTTGCTTTTATTTGCAGCAGGTTCTAGCAAAGGCGGCGGCACCAATTCGGGTTTTCCAAAATCATTGAAAGTTAAGCCTCTTTCTGAGTAAAAGAATCTGCAGACTTCCAAACTCCTCTGGTTAGGAACTTCCTGAAGGCAGTTTCTGTCCAGGCTAAAATTTCTTGGAACATCACCAGGAGCCATTCCTTGGAAATAGTTACCAGACAAATCAATCGAAGTAAAATTTCCAAGTGACAATGGCAGAGCTCCGTATAACAAGTTGTTCGACAAATTGAACAGGCGATTACTGGCATTGCCATCTAAGCTAAAATTAGGCAAATTGCCTGTAAAGATATTACTAGATATGTCAAGTAGATGCAAACTTTGCAATGATAACAATGCACGAGGAACAGCACCATCCAATTTATTCCTGCTAAGTACCACAGCCTGCAATCCATTAAGACTCGAAAAAAGACCTTCTGGCAATGCACCCTCGAGCTCATTTCCCCCAATATTCATACTCCGCAGGCTCTTCAAACCAGTTAACTCTATAGGCAATGACCCGGACAACGAATTCTTACTGAGATTGAGCTCAACCAATCTAGAAAGATTACCAAGTTGGACAGGTATTGAACCTGTGATACTATTATCAGACAAATCCAAGAATTTGAATCTATTAACACCACCTAAACCCGGAGGGATCGCCCCAGATAAGTAATTCGAGGAGAGGTCAAGCCTAGATAGATTACCAAGCAATGCAACAGATGTAGGTATTGACCCAGTAAGCAAATTCCTTGAAAGATCGAGAACAGATAGTTGCATTAACTGTCCCAATGTAGTAGGAATACTACCAGCAAGATCATTACCAGATAGATACAAAGCGTTGAGTTTAGTTAAGTTACCAAGTGAAGGAGGAATCGCACCGGTCACTGAACTTGACCGGAGATCCAGTACTTGCAAGGAACTGACCCGGTAACCAAACCAATACGGTATAGAACCGGGAAGTGAGAACCCAGAAGCGTTAAAAGACTCCAAGAACGTAAAATTTGCAAGAGCATCAACACTGAAACTGGGATTCAATCGCCCAACACGGGTTCGTCTAAACCCGGATATATTGATTTCCACAACCCGACGGTTCTTGCACTTGATTCCCTTCCACCCACTGCATGGCTCGGATCTTCTAGGCCATTCTCTGCTTCTGATACCCAGTGACGACCGGAGATCGAGCAATGCTAATCTTTCGACGCGAGAGTTGAAGAACAGTTGCTGGGACAGGACACAGTGGATCGAGAACAAGAGCAAAACAGCCAAATGGAACAGAAATCTTGGACCGTCCTCCATTGAAATGAAATGTGATAATGTGGAGATGGCGAACTTATTGTGATCAATACATGCTCAGTTCACCATCTTCTTTCTTCTTCTACCTGCTTATTCGTGTTGATGTTGACCAACCCCACTACTTCTCTGTAGTCTGTACGTTGATGTTCGTTGCATTTAAGAAAATAAATCTCAAAAATCCCATAAAAGAAACAAAAAACGAAGAAGTGATTTACCGTTTCTAGTTGTGTCTGTAATATTCTTAACTCCAATCACGAGCTCTGATTCTGTTTCCGATGCCGTGTTCTGTTCCTTGCATTCACTTCATACCCGAACCCACCAAGTAAAAACAGAAACAAATACTTAATGTTTCTATAAACATTAATAACGAGGTATGTTTAGTATAAACCTCCGAAAATGAGATCTTTCTTCACATGGTCAACTAATTTCAATCAAAACTAGCAATTATTTCTCGAACTGTACTTTTCATAGAAACCCAAAACAAGAAAAATGACTGGCAGTAGCTTTTAAGACATTAAATTGTGGAAGTTGGTAGTGCCCCAACCTCCAGGTCTCTGCTGTCTGTACTGGGTCGCTTTCACTCTCACCGGAGAGCCATTAATGAAACCACCTCTGCTATTCTCTCTCTCTCTCT
>JANSVA010000002.1:1460706-1472412 GCA_025504915.1 Erythroxylum reticulatum | reverse complement strand
GGTGTCGCATTCTCCTTTTAGAGGATCTCTCGGGAACCTATTTCCCGCAGCTCATATTGTAATTAATCACTTTCCTTATTATAAAAAAATTATTGTTATTTTAAAAATATTAAAAATATATTTAATTAAAATATTTCGAGTTTAATTGTTTTTTATTTGTCTAAATCTAAGTTCAGATCAAAAATTTTGAACATAATCAAACTTCAAATCGTATTAAAATTATAAATGGTTGATAATTTTCTATAATTTAATGATTTTTAATTTAAAATTTATCATTTATTTAACGAATTGTTTCATACAAATATAAATTATAAAATTTTAAATATATCGAGTTTAAAACCTTAGTTGGGTTTACCGTATTAGTGAAATTTAATTAGTTCGTGTCTAATATTTATATTTCGTAGTTATCTTTTAAATAAACTATAAAAAATGATTGTAAAATTTTTTAAATAAATAAATAAAAATTTAAAGAGTTGAAGTATTGTGTATATAAGGCATTAATTAGTTGGGTATGACTTTTTTTTGGCTTGACTAATATGGTAGGAAGGTTATGAATTAAGCTTCATGATGGGGCAAGTTGTGGTCCTCAATGGAGAAAAGAGAAAGAGGATGTCAGTGGTACCATACCATTGGTCTCCTTAGTAATACTGAGATTTTTGTCAAGACAACCTTGTATTCCTTCCCATGTTTTCCCAAAGTAGTAAGACAGGACACATGGGATATTTAGGATTGGAACCAATGAATAACCACAAACACATCTCTTGTTTTTCTTTTTTCCTATTTATATAAACATTATGTTTTTGTTACTTCAAATTTGTTTAAGATATAGTTTTTTTTCTTACCATTTCGTTCGATAGTGGATTACCTCCTCGAGTGAGACTAGAAAGAAGGAGGAAAGGCCTCGCTTCAATTGCAACGGTGCTAGTCATCGATACTGGGATCTTACACTTTTTGTTTATGATACATAACGCATTTTAGGTTATGGACCGAGTTGTGATCAAGAGTAGTAAGCTTAGTCTTAATTTGGATTTCTTTGAAGTAATATAAGATTGCATTCTTCATTTAGATATGCATATCATTACATACAAGTTCTCCATCTTGAACCTTTTGTGATGTATATGGGCCAATACAAGTTACAATGGGTCTTAGCATCTCTTGAGCTTTGGACTAGGGTTATAGAACAGTCCATGAGCAATCACCATACAAAAGGCCTTCAAAGGTCCAGTGTTCTATTGAGTGGGATTTGCATCCAATGACATTATGATATTATCCAATACAATATAATATTCAATTAAAACTTATTTTTAGGTATAATTATATCACATTTTAATTAAGTATATATATATATATTTTAAAGTTTTGAGAAATGGGTTTTTGCAATTTTTTATTATTAAAATATAAAAAGTTTGAAATTTATCATTTAATAATTTTTGAGGACATTATAATTAATTTTAATTAAATTATGATGAAATATGAAAAAGAAAAAAGGAATCATAAAAAGAACAAAGAACCTATTGAAGTCGAAACCTAAAAGCTCAACTTTCCATCTTACACAACCTGGCAAATTCCATTACCTTGAAAGCAAAACCAATCCCAAATTCAAATCCACTCCACTCCACCCACTGATCTGATCTCTCCATTGTTTCAATTGGTCATGCAGAGAAAATTACACAGAAGGTTAACATCAGCATGCAAGTGACAGGACAGAAAGAACAGAATATGCCTTTGTTCTTGTTCTTGGCTGCTTTTCACATTTTGATCCTGTAAAAGTAGTAAATGGTTCCCAGGATTCTCCAGGTAGACATAGTCTGTCTCTTCAAAACTTTTATCTTACACCCAAAAAGATGCCTGCCCCAGAAAACCTGGAATGACCTCAAACCCGAGAGCCAACTTGTGAGAGGGACCAAAGGAATAAAATGAACGAATCCAAATCCAAGCTACGCTGGTATGCAAGGTATCTGCAGGAATCACTTTTATATACAGGAAACAAGATGGATGCTGATAAGGAATCCAATCATCTGCAGTTTGATGTATCTCCAACCATTTATCAACCATTAGGACCCTCTGCAATTCTCAAAGCTGCACCAACTGTCATTTTCCAACCAATGATCACCGTTCATGGGAGGATCATCTTCTTTCTTTTTATACCTTTTAGCATTTAACTCTTAACGCTGGCCCATATGACAGGTTGTATGCTTACTGTACGTTTATAGAAATTCTCTTATTTCTAAATTAAAATTCTTGTTAATTCAGTTTAAACATAAAATATTACGTAATAATTACTAAAAATGAAATTAATAATTAGAAGTGTAAACTCAATTCCACAGTATTTCTCAAGAGAGGAACTCAATCTTCTGCTAATTACTTAATCATTTAATGGAGTGATATAAAGTCTTTGAAGATTAATCCATCTTGTAGGAATGATGTGTATCCAAAGCAATTCTATGTAGATATACACGGATGGACAGATAGGAACAGAAACTTGGTAAGTCTTATCCATACAGGAAATCCACTGAAGCTGGAATTGTCATATGCAGAGTTGACAACATGTATGTTAGGTCGAATTTACAAGCCATAACTCCTTATTTAGCAGACTGTTCCGGAAAAAGAAGTCTTGACCAGTTTCTTTCACTAAATTCATTATTACGATTCCACTTTCCATGGAGTATATGCAGTATCTGGTCTTTGGTCTTGGAAAGATATGATCCAGTTCTCCAACTTGCAAATTTCAGGTCCACCCGGGGGAGATAAAAGAAGCAATTAGCCTTAAAGCTTTTGAAAAAGAAAGGGAAGATATCTATCCAGAGAGATAAATTCTGCAGTTTGTGTCGGACGTGGATGATAAGGATTCTGGAACAGTAACAAGAGTACCATGTGAAAGTTTTTGCTTTGTTTCTTTGTACAGTGCATTTTCTTTTTTAAGAAAACCTGAAAAGGCACATTTCACCAAGGCTAGAGGCCTAGTACTAATACTGCTATGATCAATCAGATTGAAGTTTCTGGAAAATGCTGTGATTGTTACAGTCTGAAATGACAGAAAAGCAACTGTTAGTACCAAACTATTGATGATTGTTCTTACTGATATTCCTGTGGTGCAATGCAACTGAGCTTGGAACTCCTTAGATATCCATCAGAAATTTGGTCAAGTTGCTCACTTTAGGTTGCCTGGAACTTAATCAGTCAAAAACTATACAAGAAAAAAAAGAAAAAAGCTGGATAGTTTGAATTCATATATTAGCTTATTATACAACTGTGTACTGTGAATTTGGAGGTGTGTCTGCCATTGTTAACCCTACACAACAACAATTGGAGGTCTAGTTCAGTAAGTACAGTAAGCAAAATGTACATTCAGGTTACTGTACCCTCAATTACTGAAACTTGCTCCAAATAGTTTCACTTTCGTTCGGGCCCAGTGCTTATAATACAAAGGGAAGAATCATGCAGCTGGCACCTGGCAGTACAAGCCCCACTACAATGATACGCAATACAGTGTCCTCCCTTTTTTTTTAAGAGACTCTATCAGAGTAATATTCTGATAACCTTAACCGTTCCAAACTCATTGTATTCACCACTTGATTGAAACCCATCTTGGAAAAACATGATTAGCACCAAACTCAACTTTTTGTTCGTATTGAAGAGATGCATCAGACTCAGACTCAATCCTATCAATCCTAAAGCCACGAAGAAAGGTTACAGTGTACAAGTTCAGTCCATGTCAGGTAAAGTCATCAACAATGCATCAGCAGAGCTAAACCAACCATCTGTACGAGAAAGAAGGAATGTGGAAGAGATATCTTGACTTGACCATTCCTCAATAATAGACAAAATGCACAAGAACTGACGTATGCTCTTAGTTCAAAAAGATGGGGCGGCCAGCTACACATGTTTTGGAAGGCTGTCGAGCGTAGGAGCTAGTAGTAACAGTGCTGCGGCTGCTATTTCAAGTTTACAAGATTAGACAACAAACAAAGAAAACACCTAAAAAGTAAACTGCTGTCTGTTTATACAGCTCCAAAGTCATCTCAAAATGCAGTAACTTTCAAAGAATGATTCGTTCTTACAACAACAATTTTAATAATCTTTTCGGTGTAGGGTTACAGGATTATCATATTCATCCTTTAGGTGAAAATTTTAAAATGTTTTCATTAATATTCTCAATTTTCTATTATTCACTAATTAATCAACTAAAAATATGCTAAGTGCAGTAATTAACATAAAGAAGGAAAGCATTTCTTTTCTTGAATCCTGAAAAAAAGGTTTAGTTACTTAAAGCTCAAACCTGTGGATTACCTTACCTGGAGCATGAGTGAAAAACCATGTAGGTCCACACCGCCTTCCCTTTGTTGTCTATCACTTTCTCGTCCACCAAACACAACTCTACCCTACTAGCTAACCACTATATATAGCCCATCAATGGCTACCTCTAGGTGCATACCATCTTCTTCTGTTTCATCTTTCTAATATACTCTTTTCTTTTCTCTCTGATATGGACTCCAGCTCCACTTGGACTCCCAAGCAAAACAAGCTGTTCGAGAATGCTTTAGCCATTTATGGCCAGGACACTCCAGATCGCTTCCAGAAGTTAGCCAGAGCCGTCGGAGGCAAAACAGTGGATGAAGTGAAGAGACATTACGATATGCTCGTTGAAGATGTGAAACAAATCGAAGCTGGTCAAGTTCCTTTACCCAACTACAAGAAGGCAAGCAAGAGCTACAACTGCATGGACGAAGAACAAAGGTAAGCTCTTTTCGTATCAAGTTCTTCTTACATGCCCTTCAAGAACACGGGTAGCTTACTAATGGATACCGCTTAACAAATCTTCATTGTTTCATGCAGATTAAGGAATGTTAAACTCCGGTGAAGCATGATCTGCAAATTACATGTCGTACCAAGTAATGAAACAAACAAGCATCAAGTAGTTCCACCAGTGTCTCAATCTTCTCTAGAACCAAAAAACATAGATATAAGTTTATAGTTTCTACCATTAAAATCGTATCAGTTTGCTTATACCTCGTGTAATGATCTGATATTGAAATCTTACTACAGATACTAATGTCTTGTTTTGTTTTCTGGTCTGCAAATTACTTAAAACAAGCGGTACTGTTTAACCTACCCACCATGGACCAACCTCCGCTTAGCTAACTATGCATGTAAAAGTTAACCAATAAAGACCATATTCGAGCATTGCGGTGGTCGCTTAACTTGTAAACAAGTTGAGTAACTTTCTGTAAAGGGGAATGGAGATGCTTAGACATGAACACACTCTTTATCAGACAATAAAGATAAGATTAAGAGAGTTGTAAGAACAGAATCATTATAATTTGACTCGAGAGGTGGGTAATGACTATGTCACTTAGAATATATATATATATATAAGGAAAGAGATCAATAGGTATATCTGAAATTGATGGAGGTGAAATGAAAGTAGAAAGAAGAGTGATTGTGAGAAACAGCTCATTATATGCTTGTGACGTTCCGTATTCTCCTGCAGTTCTTATTTATATTCCAAAGGTTTTTTTTTTTTAAGGGAAGAAAGTGAGGCCTAAAGAATGGGCCTAAGAGTTAAAACTCCACACATATTCTCTAAGAAGATAATAAGACATTCCGAAGGAGGAAACTGTAAAAATATAATTTCAAAACCAAATGACGTCGCATAAAAAGCTAACCAATCCGTGCAGCGATTTCCTTCGCGAAAGACATGTCGAAGACGAATCGTCCAGGATCGTGTTAATAATGCCTGAATAGCTTGGGTGAGGGAAGTATTATATATCGTACCGGAGGAGAAGAGAATATTGATTACTTCCAAGGAATTGACTTCTAATTCAAGTAGCCGATATCCCATATCCTATGCCATAGTCAATCCCGAATAGACACCCCATAATTCAGCATCCAAGGGGGAACAAAAACCAATAGAATGGACGAAACCCCCTTGCCAAATACCTGAGCTATCTCGAAGGAGACCACCTGCCGAAGCATATCCACTAAACCTTTGCTACGCTCCATCCATGTTCAATCGTATCCATCCCGCACTCGATTTATCTCACCCAACAATCTAGGGTCTATTAATAGGTGGACTCTCAACTGCTCGGGAAATAACTATATTTGCTTGCGCTATCCGAGATGCCAATTCTTGTACCATCACCTTACTAGTGACTGGCCAGGAAAAACTGGGTTCAAAAATACATTTGTTGTGCCAATTCCACAAATACCAGCAAGACACCCCATATATAAAGGGCTATCGGGATCCACTGACCTCATCTTGCCGAGAGAGGTTTGAACTTATCCATGCCTGAGGAGTAGAACTAAAGAAAATTCCACATCGATGTCTGGGAGAAATTAAAGCCAAAATTTTTGCACTCTAGGACAATCTCTAATAGCATGTAGAGCAGTCTCAAGATTTCCACAATAGAGACATCCTACATCCATAGCAAGATGTCGTTAAGCACGCTGTTGATTAGTCAAAAGGTTTCCCTTAGCAAAGAGCCATAGAAACGTCCAGATGCGTTGCGAGCCTTACCACTTCCAGATCAGATTCCATAAACGATTATCACCGATAACTCCGAGATTTTCAATCAACTTGTATGCAAAGGCTGTGGAAAAGGACCCCTGAAGATTGGGGCCCCATACCACTCGATCATCATCAAACTCGAAACCCAGAGGTAATATGCTAGCAATGGTCGTACATACTGAGGAGGGAAGGAGGTGCTGGAACTTGTCCCAGCACCATCCCTCGGCAGTGTTCACAAACTCGTTCACTTTTGCAAGTAAAAGACCTTCCGGAATGGGGTTAAGAGCTAATAAAGCCAAGGGCCTGTTATCAACTACCCAATCATTAAGTCAGAAGCGAACCACTTTTCCATTTTCTATTCGCCACCTGATACCTGCGAGAACAAAATTCCATGTGGTAGAAATGCCGCGCCAAACTGATAAGGCTCCTCTACGTTCCAGCATTTCAGGAAGATAGCAAGGGTCAAAATGGTATTTGGCGCGAAGGAATTGGACCCAACGAGCAGAAGGGTTAGAGAGCAACCCCTATCCAAGTTTTGTAAGCAGAGCATCATCAGTAGAGCGAATTCGACCAAGGCCGTCAGACTTTTTTGATTTACACACCTCCTCCCAATTAACAAGATGGACCTTGTGATGTCCCTCCTGCAAGCTCCAGATGAAAGCACGCATAATGCTCTCTAGGTTATCACATAATTATCTTGGCAGTCGCACTGTTTGCATGATATAGATGGGTAATGTCGCAAGAACCGATTACATCAGGGTTAATTGACCTGTAAGTGACAGACATATAGAACTCCATTTGGCTAGTCTTTGTTGTGTGGTATCGAGGATATACTGATACATTTGTCGCGTTGACTGTTCATGAATTAATGGGACGCCAAGGTATTTACCGAGATTTAAGGTATGTTGGAAACCCAATAGCTTGCTAAGAGCACGAGCGAGATGTATTCTTAGAGAAATACACCCGAGACTTGACCGTGCTGACTTTCTGGCCTAAAGACAGGCAAAATGTCCGGAGAACCCTGGAAATATTTTGCACCTGAGTCAGGGAAACCTCGGCAAATAAGATAAGATCGTTTGCAAAGAACAATGCGAGATGCTGGGACCACCCCTACTCAGCCTGATCAGTTTCTAAGTGCCTTGTGCCATCTTTGACTGAATAAGGTGTCCGAGCCGCTCCATACAGAGAACAAACAAGTATGGGGATAAAGGGTCCCCTTACCGGATGCCCCTAGACGGAGTAAAGGACTCCAGAAGATCACCATTCCAAACAAATTTGCATCGTTGACGAGGTAACACATTTCATAATTAAATTGATCAAATCCTTTGGTAACCCTATGTTGAGTAATGTATCTAGGAGGAAATCCCGTTGGAGTCTATCGTAAGCTTTCTCCAAGTCGACTTTTATTGCAAGAATTCCAGATTTTCCCTGCTTCTTCTTCATAAAGTGGATAACCTCTTATGCAATAATAATATTATCGGTTATCAACCGGCCAGGCACAAAACTACATTGATCTGGAGCGACTAGACGATTAGGGAAATGTTTAAGACGATCTACCACAACCTTCGTGACTGTCTTGTAGAGGACTGTACATAAACTAATTGGGCATAACTGGCTTATGGACACTGGAGACTACAATTTCGAGATCAACACAAGAATAGTTTGGTTCAGCTCCGCCTCCCAGTGTTTATGCCTAAAAACCTGTTGAATAAATATGGCGACCGACTGCCCCACAACTAGCCACTGGTTTTGAAAAAATAGTAAAACCGTCAATACCCGGAGCCTTATTGGTGCCCATCGCAAAAATGGTCTGTTTAACTGCATCGCATCCCACAGGTGTAGAAAGAGAGGCCAGTTCAGGTTCGGTCAACCTGGGAAAGGCTCCTGCAATCAGGAAGAGGGGTATGCGACCTTGATCTTCAAAGTAAAGTGTGTAAAAATAATTCCTGACGTAGTCTCAAAGAACCAAAGGACGTGTGATGGTGATTCCCTTGTCATCCTTTAAGGAAGTAACCATCAATCGTTTTTGCTTGGCCATAGTCACCGTGTGATAGTATTGGTGTTGCGGTCTCCATGAGCGAGCCACAAACTTCGTGATCGTTGGTGCCAAAATAACTCCTCTTCATAGAGGACCTGAATGAGATCCTTCAGGAGTTGTCTTTCCAAGTCCAATAAGGAAGTCGAGTCCCGACTATCGAGTGCTAATTGAATATCTGTCAACTGAGTCAGCATTCGATTTTTTTGGTAGAAGATGTTGTCAAATTCAGTATTATTCTACTTTCGTAATTCCGTAGCAAAATTCATGAATGAGGTATAGAAATGATGCATATCGAGGTGCCAATGTTCTTGCACAAGCTGAGGGAAATTCTCATTCACCAGCCAAGCCGATTGAAAATGAAAGCTCTTTGGGCCCCTATTCGACACTGATATCTCAAGGAATGATATGAGCAATGGCTGATGATCAGAACCTATGAATGGTAAGTGAGAAACCTGCGTTGTGGGGAAGGAAGTCAACCAAGCAGACGAACATAGTGCCCTATCTAATCGGGCTTGGACTAATCCCCGCCTCCAGGTAAATTTAGGGCCTTCAAAACCAAGATCGTGCAAGCCACAAGCATGAACACAATCCTTGAACACTCTACTAGTGATAAGGACATTTGCAGACCCACCCTTTTCATCTAAGCCCTCTAGCTTTGCATTAAAGTCGCCACCGAGTAACCAATGCATGGGTGTGTGGCGGGCGAGATGCATTAATCCATTATATAAAAACCGTTGGAGCTTAGGCTGGGGGCTTGTATACACTGCAATAAACCAAAATGCCAGGCCTGCAACCTTAATATGAGTATGTATGAACTACATATAGGCTATCAAGATGGTAACATTCAGTGTTGATTTCCACAAAAGCCAAATCCCACCAACAAAGCCAGTGGCCTCGACATGAAATGAGAAATCAAACCCGAATTTTCGAATCACCGATTGAGCCTGTGGTCCACTAATTTTTAGTTCAAACAACACCACCATCAAGGGGTTATACAACCTAATATGATTCTTAAGGATAGTCTGGAACGTCTCGCCACCAGCCCTTTGACAATTCCAGAGAAGGATAATCATACCAATGACAATATAGATCGGGGAGAGCACTCCTTTAGCAGTTAGTGTTCTCCTAGCAACTGATGAGTGCTGTTGGAGCATTCGACGCGGGTGTCTGAGGAACCACTTCCTCAACTGACCTTAGATTCCCATGATTTGCGTCCGTCCAACCTTCGCTAGCTACATCATCTGGCGGTTCAGAAGGAGGTAGAAGATTGGATGTATTACATTCCTCCTGCAAAGTATGGTCAGCCGATGCCTCCGGCTGGATACCTCCATATCCTCAGTAGATCGGTTCAGAAGAAAAGGATCGTAACATAAAACCTCCTGGTGTGATGAGATGGTAACGGCTGCATGGGTTTCACGTGTACGTTGCATGGGAAGCACCCACAGAGAAGGCTCTTTAATGACGCAGGTGACATTGGGCAGGGTGTTGGTTTCCTGCTGGTTCAAAGCAAATTGAATCGGCTAGCTTGGTTGGGTCAGTACAGAAGATTTAGTTTTAGATTTATGTCTGGGGGCCTTAGACATGGACCCCTGCGCTTGAAAAGGATTCCTTGCTTCCTTCCCTTGATCCCTTACAGTAATAGGTATGCCTGTGCACGTAAACTGGCGGGGATCCCTTCCAGTTGGAGATCGATCATGATGAGGAGTCTGGAAGATACTATGATTGAAGACTGAGACTCGAGAGCCTCAAGTACCAGTTGTAATATCATTGATGTTAGTAGCATTTTAATCGATGGTCCGTATTTTTGAGTTCCGTGTTTGTCGTTAGACCTGAATCCATGGGCCATAGTCTGCGTGGCTAGCATCAACCATCGTCTTCCCGCTAGGCGTCGAAGCTGGACGTGTATTTGAAGTTTCTGGTGGTGTAGTGGGATGATCAGTTTGTGGCTGTGTTGTCGGTGCAGGAGACTTTGTGGAGCAATCAACTGAAGCATACCCCACGATACCACACGAATAACAGACTTAAGGAAGGCCTTCATAGGCTACCTTAATTTCCTCTCCATCCAAGGACATTCGAGAGCAAAGGGGACAACAAAGATCAACCTCCACTGCCACTCGTGCATATTTGTCGCGCTCAGCTGTCTTGATCGCTACATCGATTTTAATAATAGATCCAACGAGGTTACCTATATTGGACCAATGGAAGTTGACAAATTAAATCCTTCTATGTTTTGATAACAATAAAACTTAAAGAATTGGTTAAGAAATAATTTCAGGTAATTGGATTAAAATGAAGATGGTGGTACACTAGTTGAATAATGATGACACAAGTTGACTATTATGTTGTTGATGATTTTCAAGTCAGATGAAATTTAAATAAAGTCGATTTGTGAAGATCAAGTTTGCAATAATGAGTATCAGAATTAAACAACGTGTATTTTATGAGAAGATTTTGTATGAAGAATTCAAACAAGCATCTCAACAATCAAAGATTGGAGATTGTGTGAGATCTGTCAGTTGGAGCTTGGGACAAGTCGACCATCATGTTGCAAGTCGACTATTAACAATCAGACCTGTCAGTTGGTTAAATGGACTAGTAGACTATCATCATATTAGTTGACTATTCGAAAAGCAGAGCTAAAAGTTTCATGAAAAACGTTAGTGCTAGTCGACTAATTCTTAAAGACAAGTTGACAATAATGTACTAGTCAAATATTACACACCAACTAGTCGACTATTAGTTGTAGCTGAACAGAATTTGACTGTTTCAATTGATTTCAAACGGGAGAAAATTTCCATACAATGGCTAGGAGCGTTCTACAACGGTTAGGGGAGTTCTACAATGTCTAAAAATGCCTTGAAGCCTGGAAATAAAGGACTAAACTTCATAGGATTGATCATAAAAGTTCAAAGTGAAGCATACTTGCCAGAGTTCGAAATTATTCTCACATTGCTCTCAACTTGCCTTTAGCATATTCTAATTGTATTCAGTTGTACCAAGCTTTACTACTTCATTTCTATCATTGTTATTATTATGAGCTGAGTGATTAGAGAAGAATCACTTGGGAGGTAGGTTTTGTGCCGGGAAAAACAAATCATCTGTAAGGTGTAGCTTGAGCCGAAAGTCAAGTTGAATTGGAAGAGTTCACACTAAACTAAAA
>JANSVA010000002.1:1431595-1452383 GCA_025504915.1 Erythroxylum reticulatum | reverse complement strand
TGGAGATTGTGTGAGATCTGTCAATTGGAGCTTGGGACAAGTCGACCATCATGTTGCAAGTCGACTATTAACAATCAGACCTGTCAGTTGGTTAGATGGACTAGTAGACTATCATCATATTAGTCGACTATTCGAAGAGCGGAGTTGAAATTTTCATGAAAAACGTTAGTGCTAGTCGACTAATTCTTGAAGACAAGTTGACAATAATGTATTAGTCGACTATTACACATCGACTAGTCGACTATCAGTTGCAGCTGAACATAATTTGACTGTGTCAATTGATTTCAAATGGGAGAAAATCTTCATACAACAGCTAGGAGCGTTCTACAACGGCTAGGAGAGTTCTACAACGTCTAAAAACGTCTTGAAGCCTGAAAATAAAGGACTGAACTTCAGAGGATTGATTTTAAAAGTCCAAAGTGAAGCATACTTACCAGAGTTCGAAATTATTCTCACATTGCTCTTAACTTACTCTTAGCATATTCTAATTATATTCAGTTGTACTGAGCTTTACTACATTTCTATCATTGTTATTATTGTGAGCTGAGTGATTAGAGAAGAATTACTTGGGAGGTAGGTTTTGTGTCGGAAAAAACAAATCATCTGTAAGGTGTAGCTTGAGCCGGAAGTCAAGTTGAATTGGAAGAGTTCACACTGAACTAAAAAGTGTGTAGTAAAGAGCTTTGACAAAATCCTAAGTGGGAGCTTCAGTAGAGGACGTAGGTTTTGGCACCGAACCTCTATAAACACTGTGTTTGTGTCTCTTCTCTACTCTTTTATATTTCGATTTGTTTGTTTGTTTCGTGTGTTTTAATTTTTTGTTTTGTAGCACTTTGTGAAAAGATTAAAAAGATCTATTTAACCTCCTTCTAGATCGTTTTCAACCTAGAGCCGTAAGAATTAGGGGGTGGTACCGCGAAACGGGTAGTTCAGGGAAACGGATCCAAAGCACCGCCCTAGAGACCTGATCGTGTAAAGGCCAAAAATGGGGTTGCCAGCGTTGCACCGCTAGAACATGCCCGAAGATGACCCAAGGTCCCTGTGTGAGGGCATGAATGAAATCATCGTCCTTAATAGAATTAGCTAGAAAATATTTATTATCCAAGTCCACCACCTTCATAGGACCTACGGGCTGCCAGAGGGAATGGAAACGGGAGGACAACATGTTATAGTCAATTCGACAACCAAGAAGTTTAACAACTACTGCTTTCTCCCACTACTTGTCTAACCGAGATTTGGAAGCCGAAGATAATTCTAAACCCCTACCGGAATCACGATTCACCGGTGTTATATCACCTTCCTCCACTATGACCAGTTCCTCTTCAGGACAGGCAGGTGCAGCCTCCTTGACTTCCGTTGACACACCTTTGACCGCTGCATTATAACTTGGTTTATCTTGTAAGGGTGGCGGTTCATCCTCTCGGAGATGCTTACGGAGTTTATTGGTCAGATGGTCATCACGTTCGAATTCAGATTCTTCTCTTTTTGAAGTGTTCATTTTGTTATAGCTTCGACGATTGTTAATTAATTTAAATGCTAAGGTTTTATCAAATTATAATTATAATTCTAATATGATATAGTGTTTTACTTTAAATTAATATTTTGAACTTATATGCTCTAAACCTAAGATTAAATATTAAATGTATGATAAAATATTGCACTTAAAATAATAATTTAAGGGATTAAATTTTTATTAATTAAGTGGCATTTTAAATATATTTTTAAATGTTTTGATGAATTTTACTACTACATTATGTCACGTGAATTTGACTAACAAATTTTTAGAAAGACAAAAGGTTAGAAATTAAGTTAAAATTTTAATTCATTGATGATTTATTATAAACATTTTTTAAAATATTAAAATTGATTTTAAAACTCTAATTTTAATAAACCACGTAAACATCTTCTTTGTAAAAATACAAAAGGAAGCTTGCGTATAATATGATCCTCTCCGAACTCCCGCAAAACATAAAGGTTTATGCATTGATTGTTATAATTCTAATAAACATTTTTTAGGTTTAAATATAAAATAATTAAATATAAAAAATATTTAAGGTCAAGAATGTAATGATAAATGATGAATTAACGGCTAATATTATTGACAAATTAAGAGAAACAAGATTTAACTGGTTTGAACATGTTAAAAAGAAGATTACAATGCAGTGAGAAGACACAAGAAGATTGTATTTAGAGATTTTAAAAGAAAAAAAAAAGAAAGGCCTAAAAAGAATTTAGAGAGGTGGTCAAGAATGATATGATCTGCTGGAACTTATCGAGAACGTGACCAATAATAGAAAATTTTGACATACTAAGACAAATAAAGGATCTCTATTTTAAGAGATGAACTTAACCCTACTGGACACACCGGATACGCAACAAAAAAAGTTCGCATACGCGAACGAGAGGAAGACCCGCCTCCTCATCGTCCTTCACCTTATACCAATCTCCCCAGCTACAACACAACGGTCACAGGCCATGTCATCCTAACAGACGAGAGGGATCTAGAATGGCCAGCAGAGGATCGTGTCGAGATTGAAGAGGGAGATATCAACATGGTGCAAGGAGAATTTAGGTTGGGATAAGAATTGTCTAATTCCTTAAAAGGTCGACTAGATAAACAATGGGAAAAGGCAGTGACTGTTAAGCTGTTGGGACACAGAATATGATTCAATATGCTAAAAACTAGACTGCATACTCTATGGAAATTGTCGAGTCCCATAAAGATAGTCGACATTGATAACGATTTCTACCTGATCAACTTTGTGAGAGACGAAGACTATATGAATGTTCTCACTGAGGGGCCTTGGGTGATACTAGGACATGCTCTCTCAGTTCAACCATGGACCCCCACATTTCGCCCCTCGATTGGCAAAATCTCTCAGGTTGTAGCTTGGGTGCGGTTTCCTGAATTATTAATAGCCCACTACTACCCCTCTCTACTGAAAGCTCTCAGAAACTTGATAGGAAAAATAGTGAAGATAGATGATAATAAACAACTCTCTTTCCGAGGAAAGTTCGCGAGGTTAGTCGTGGATATTGATATCAGCACACCACTTCGATCCATATCTATAGTCGAACTTGACGGTGAAATCATCAAAGTGGCATATGAGGGATTGCCCCATATTTGCTTCTCTTGTGGTCTTGTTGGACATGATGTCGCAGATTGTCCTACCCGGAGTAACAATCCTCCAGCAACCAGGGGCACCACCGAGGACAGCACAACAACTCTCCCAACGGAAACAAGAAAAGACACAGCTTTAGCCGTATATCACAAAGAGGTTTACGGTCCTTAGATTCAAGTATAACAACACAATAGACATCCATCCAATAAAGAAACGGAAAATGGACGTGATAGGAGAAGCCTTACCAAGCCAGCTGAGTCGTAGGGCTCGAGGTATCAAATCCTGACAGAAAATGATTTTATTGAACCCATAAATGAACACCCATCTCCTGATGTAGCGAAACAAAAGGAAGCGTCTATCAATAGAGCAAACATGGGTTCAATGCAAGAGTCAACTAAAAAGCAAGGGTTGAGAAAGGGCCCTTGAACAACTGGGCCATCAACTAGTGGGAATACTAGAACCACAAACTCGACTCGGCTATACATGGAGCTCTCTAATAAATCAAAAACCCCAATGGCCCATGTTAATCCTTCCAACCACCATTATGATCCAAAGAAGGTGCTAGAAGGAATCTCAAAACAATACTACCAACCACGTGGCCATCTCCATTAACTCACATAAAGAGTTGGTCATACAAGACAACTCCTTTATTTTACCTATAAACAAAGACATGGTCAGTGGTGAAATGGAGGAGGACATACCTGAAGATGCTACACTTACTCCAACTCCAACGTTGATTCATAAACACCTTCTGTCTCCATCGCAACCACCAGATCTTGGGACTAACTCGAATTTAGTAAGCGAAGGCACCTTTATACCAGACTCTCAGATGGATAAGCTACCACAGCATCCCATGAATAGCATAGATAATATATAGGTTGACAAATCGGTAAACACTCTGGCTTCTTAGTGCTCACTCTTCTTTTGATCTTTATTAGTTATGTCAATCTTCATGTGGAATTGTCAAGGGGATGGAGGTAAGACCTTCAATCTGGTTCTAAAAAATTACGCTCGGATTTACAATCCTCTTCTTGTGGCTTTGGTTGAGCCTAGAATTAGTGGATTACATGCGCAAAAAGTTATCAAGAGCTTGGGATATACTCATTCCTTTCGGATAGAAGCTGACTGATTTTTTGGAGGAATTTGGTTGTTATGGAAAGCAGAGATTGTGATTTGTATATTGATAGCTCATCGACAATTTGTTCATGCAATATTGAATGGGAACACACTTCTTTTGATTTCACTTCCATTTACGCTAGCCCTACCTATTATCTCCAGCACTTTTTATGGAAGTTTCTGCGTAAAATTGCCAGAGTAACCTCTAAGTCGTGGCTCTTGGGTGGGGACTTCAATGCAAAACTAGAGAGGAATGAGAAACGTGGAGGTTCTAGGAATCACCCTATAGTGAATACTCAATTTCAGGATTGGGTGCAAAGTTGCCATCTTCAGGACCTGGGATTTTCAGGGCCCAAGTTCACATGGAGAAGAGGACAGATTCTTGCTAGACTTGATAGAATTTTCTGCTCAAACTCTTAGCAATCTTCATTAAAAAACACGACAGTTACCCATATTCCCTTTCTCAAATCATATCATCGACCTCTTCTTGTGACAATAAAACAAAGTACTCAACTGCCCCCTATTCCTCGGCCTTTCTGATTTCAATCAACATGGTTGACTCATGCCAGCTTTACACAAGTTGTCAAAGAGAGCTGGAACCCGACTACGGCTGATTTTGATAGTGCGTTTAGGAATCTTTCTAAAAAATTGCACCACTAGAATTCTTCTATTTTCGGCAATATTTTTCACCGCAAAAAGAGACTCATAGCTCGACTCGTGGGAATTCAAAAAACGCTAGATGATGAGGAATTTGATTCTCTTCGGGAGCTAGAGAGTTATTTACATAATGAGCTCGAACAAATGCCAGGAGGAACAATATTAGCACCAACAATTAAGATGTCAGTGGCTAACCCAGGGCGACAGAAACACTAAATTCTATCATGCGGTTGCAATGGCTAGAAGATCGAAAGCAAGAACTTAATTCTTGAAGGATGAAAATGGCTGCTTTGGTTCGAATGCAGATAATATTAGATGTATAGCTAAGAACTTCCTTTAAAAATTATATACGGTAGAAAATGTTGCTCCTATTGAATTTCTTAACAAAGATCTCTTTCCTCCACTGTCTCTCAGGGCTACCAATGATCTGGGAAGTCCAGTTCGTCTCGAGGAAGTCAAGACGACATTCTTTGATATGGCACCCAATAAGGCACCGGGCTTTGATGTGTTTAATGCTTTATTCTTCCAATCCCAATGGGACATCATATTGCTGTCACTGATACACTTCATAAAGAGAATTTTTAGACACGAAAAATGGGAGTCAAAACTGAACCATACCATTATGGTTCTCATACCCAAGCTTCCCTCACCCAACTCAATCACGCAATTCAGGCCTATTACTCTATGTTCTGTGATATATAAATCCATTACTAAGATTGTCGTTAACTGTCTGAAGCCTTATTTAGATGATATCGTAGTCCCGAACTAATGCAGCTTTGTTACAGGGAGACTGATTATGGATAATATTATTATTGCCCGAGAGATCATCCATACTATGAAAAAGAAATCTGGAAAGAAAGGAATAATTGCTATAAAGTTGGATCTCGAAAAAGCGTACGATAGACTTTCTTAGGACTTTATCAAAGATACACTCTTCGATATTGGACTTCTGAACTTGTTGATAAACCTTATTATGAAGTGTGTTTCTTCAGTGACTATGCAAGTGAATTGGAATGGAGAACTTAGTGATGCGTTTACTCCTTCTAGAGGTATTCGACAGGGCGACCTACTATCGTTGTATCTTTTCGTACTTTGTATGGAATGACTGGGGCACTTAATTAGTAATTCAGTTTCTCAAGGAAGATGGAAGGCTATTAAATTAAGCCGAAGCAGGCCTCCTCTATCACATATGTTTTTTGCTAATGCCTCATGTTGTTTTCGAATTGAACAAGTGTATGAAATTCGAGACACCTTGAATCTATTTTGTGCAGCCCTCAGGTCAACGGGTTAGCCAAGACGAATCATGATGTTTTTACTCCAAGAATATCCATCATTCAAAAGCACGAGTATTGAGTAGATAATAGGGATTTAAGCAGAAAAAAGACTTAGGACACTATCTTAGACTACCTCTGTTACACCAGAGAGTCAGCAAGAGGTCATATCGATATCTAATTGATAAAGTGCAAAAACGCCTTTCGGGATGGACTACCAAACTTTTATCATTCGCAGGAAGAGTGACATTGATTCAATCAGTTATATAAGCTCTTCCGATTTATATAATGTAGACAGCCTGCCTTTCCTGATCTTTGCAATGAATTAGAGCAAATTATGCGCAACTTCCTATAGGGCTCTTCTAATGGTAATAGAAAGATTCACCTAGTTCACTAGGATCAAGTTTGCAAACCCAAAGAAAAGGGTGGACCAGGCATTCGCAAAATTAGAGAAACCAATGATACCTTAATAGCAAAGCTAGGGTGGGCATTGATTTCGAAGCCTTAAGCATTATAGGTGCAAATTCTTTGCCAAATATAACTTTGATGCCAATAACATACCCACTTATATTCATACTACAGGCGGCTCAATGACTTGGAAGAGCATCAAAGCTATTTGGCACAACGTAATTCAGGGAATGAAATGGTTGATCTGCGATGGCTCTAAAGCTCGCTTCTGGCTAGATCCCTGGGTTGAGGATTTAGGCCCTCTACTAAACTATGTATAAGCCTCTATTCCTCAAGTAGCACTTGAGCTCAAAGTTCAAAATTATGTGGATAATACATGAAATTGGAATTGGGCTGAATTCCAATCTATGATCCCTTCCTATATTTGCATGTATATTGCAAGCATAATTCCTCCTAAACATTACTTAGGACCTGATAAGCTGATATGGGGAGTATCAGACGTTGGCCAGTTCACTACTGCTTCAGCATATTCCATGATTATGGCTCAAAACAACTGGTCTTCTGAAGGATTTTGGCAGACAGTATGGCAATGGAATATCCCTCAACGTATTTGCTCATTTCTATGGCTTCTTGCATATGACCAACTACTTTCCAATCAGCAACGAATGCACAAACGACTAACTACTGAAGTGGCATTCCATCATTTCCGAACAGAAGAATCCTCGCTACATGTTATGTGAGATTGCCCTAAAGCACGTAGTTTGTGGCTCACATTCCCTTTGTAAGTAGTTTGTCAGGATTTTTTCAATCTAAACACTCAGGATTGGATAATGCTAAACCTTCAAAAGCATCGACTGGTGTGTGGCTGTAACTGGTCACTTATTTTTGGTACCACGTGTTGGTTCCTATAGTCCTGGAGGAACAAGACCCTCTTTGAAGAGCATTTCTCTTGGCCGATGTCTCCTGCATACTATGTCCTGAAGTATGTTCACCATATTAATAATGCTTCAATCTGGCAAGGTAGATCAGATTTTGGCTATATACCTCAACGTGAGCAACTAATTAGCTGGTGTAAACCTCCTCATGGTTGGGTGAGATTAAATACATGGGGCGTGCAAAAGCTCGCCTACTCCGACCACAACCGGTGGCCTTATTCATGATAGCTTAGGTGCTTGGTTGGGAGGCTTCGAGAAGAATATTGGCTGGTGCTCCACTGTATCTGCTAAACTCTAGGGAGCTTTTCTGGTCTCAAACTTGCTTGGGATCTTGGATATTGTCGAGTAGAGCTAGAAATAGACTCTCTAGTGGTGCTAAATATCCTGTCAGACTCCACTCAACGGACAAAGTCTCTCAATCCCCTAATTATAGGAATCAACGAGTTGTTTGCTCGAAACTGGGTCATGGTACCTCGACATACCTATAGGGAGGCTAATAGGTGTGCAGACTGGCTCGCCAACTTTGCTGTACATTTTGAATTAGGGGTTACTACTTTTGTTAACGCACCTATAGGATGCCTCTCTATCCTTCAAGAGGATATGGTTGGGATTAGCTTCTCTAGATTAATCATGTAAGTTGTATCGTTTCTTCTCCTTAAAGAATTTAAAAAAAAATGCGTAGTATGAAGTGGCTTCCTTGACTCTACTTTTACCCCCTAAGGGGTGGTCGAGTTGGTGGAGTGGGGGAGCATAAGGCCAAAAGATCCTATGTTCGAATCCCCTACTTACGCTCTCTCGATCGAACTTGTCGTACAAGTCTTGTCTACTACAGAATACCCGGTTGACGTGATTTGCAAACTATTGCTTAAATTCAAAAATTTATCTAGTGCGCATTCACAAGATAACTGCTACGGATTCCCCTGTTTCAAAAATAAAAATAGTACTTATTTTTTAGAGATTTAGTCTAAGTTTTTTTCCCTCCTTAACCTGAGGATGATTATTATTGTTATTATTATTACTGTTGTTGCTGCTGCTACTACTACTATTACTCCTATTGTTATTATTATTGTTGTTGTTATTATTATTATTACTATTATTCACATATCTATATATATATATATATTTATTTCTTTTTGTCTATATTGGTTATTTATTAGTTCAACTTTTCTTATTGTTATTTTTACTTTTATTTTTTGTATTTATTTTATTTTTAGTGTAGATCATTTAGAAATAACCTCTTTACTAATTAGATTTATTCTCTTGACATAAAGTAAAAGGTAAAATTAAATGGGCCCGACGTTAGGCCCATATCGCGGATCATATCAAGTCCGTAAAGACATCTTCTTAAGAAGCTCTTTTAGTTTCATTCGTCGCCACTCGGTCCCTGTCTGGCGTTACACTAACTCAGAGGGCTCTAACTCCAACTTCCTCGGAGACAACATGGCGCAACCTACCACTACTTGTTCTTCTTACAAGGTAGACGAATCAAGTTATGGGTTCTTTTCCTTTGGTTGTTTTCTTTGATCATTCATTTTTCTGAGACTAAACTAAGTGGTAATTATGAGCAGATAATATTGGGTTCGTCTTCGACTGCGAGAAGAAAAATCTTGGCTGACATGGGATATGACTTCACTGTCATGGTAAAAGTTTTGTTATTTCCCTTTTTCTTTTGTCTGTTTAATCATTTAACTAAGAGTAGTATCGAAAATGGGGTTGGAATTTTTAAAATAATTGATTAGGGTTGTTGATCATTAGAGTGCAGATATCGATGAGAAGAATATTCGCAAGGAGAAGCCTGAAGAGTTGGTAATGGCTCTTGCTGAGGCTAAGGTAAGATGATTGTTTCCATCCATAGGGTTTCTCATCAATTGAATTTTCAGGTTTTTTTTTGAATTTTTTTAATTGAAAAATCAAAATTTCCGGTATTGATTTATCTTGTAAGTTTCTTTTGGCTTAGTTGACTAACTACTTGTTAGGAAGAGTATTGGTGCTAGGAAGTACCTGGAATATGTAAAAGGACTTTGGGTCTCAATTTCGAATGTTCTTAACTACATTGAGTTGTCATAGCTTGCTTAAGTTGGAGTGGCTATGAGAAGTCTGTTATTTATTAACTGAGTGTGAATTTTGCATCAAATCAGGCCGATGCAATTGTAGCAAAACTACGAAGTGTCGATAATCAAGGGAAGGACGATGAACCTACTATTTTGATTGCAGCTGACACAGTATGTGTGGTTATTTTTTTCTCACTGTCAGTGACGATTCCTAATTAAAGAATGGGTGCATGAAGACAAGGTCATGTGTTGCCAATGCCATTTATGATCCGAGGATACTTTGTCTTCTGCTAGGGGAAAATGTTCTGTTTCACCTATGCAAGTTGGATCTTGTACTCATGGGATCTAATTTTGGGATATAAGTGCAGAGGAGAAGCTTTTTGACTAGAAGGGGTCAACTGCTGTTAAGTTATATTTTGACTGATAAATGAGGATGATAGAAACCCTTAAAAGTAAGGGTTACATCTTTTTCAGCAAGTTTAGATGGAGACATTTCTAATCTTCCAAGTAGGGCCATGTTAAGAAACTCTTGAAGTCTTTGAATTTTGATAGTTCCTGTGCTGCAGCTATCTGCTCTATGGTTAATGTTATTGCTAAAATTATTGTTACAGTTGCTTCTGTTGTGTTTAATAACGTGTTTTTGTTTCACTTTGCTGTCACTGCCTTAATATCTTGGCTTTTGGTGTTGGATTTGAACTTTGATTCAGGTGATTAGTGCTTACCTTAGCTGGTGAAAACTTCTTTCCAGGCTGATGCTATCTTGCAAAGGCTTCCAATCAACGAGTATGCAAAGGATGCTGAGCCAACATTACTAATTACCTCTGATCAAGTATCATTCGTTTATTATTTTTGCCTATGCTTCTAATTCACTCCTGTGTAGAAAGTTCCATTTGGTTTCATACCTTAAAATCTTTTCACATCCTTCCTTTCTTAACTGTAGTAAAAGTCTACATAATGGAGTCTGCTGATGTAGTTTTAAATGATTAGAATAAGGTGAATGTTCCCGACAGGTTATGCTACTTGGTCCTTGTCTGAACGTGAGTGGAATACCATTTAAAAAAACCTGTAGCGGCATTAATTATTCAGCATCAACTAATTAAGTTCACCATTTGCTTTTAACTCACAAACCTTTTGTTCCTTTATGAATGTTTTCCATAGCATACATGTTGAGTGGGTTTATACAAAAGATAATTGGGTGATAGACTCATTATGGTCGAGCTTCTACTTAATAATGACATGCAACAAGCAGTTGAATTCCTTTGAGTTTGGGCATTGCCCTTTTTGTTTTCTCTTTCAAGTTATTGTTTCTTGTCATTATCCACAGTCTTTAGAGCGTAAGAGAGCATTGGTTGGTTTGATTGATTTTTAGTACCCCAAATTTCTGGACCTTCAGTTTGTATCCTCGGACATAAATGGCTTCTGGTGATAAAGGCATGCAATTTTGTGTTTCATACTTCTATATATGAAAATTCAACAGATTTGTGAAGATGCATCTGTTTAGTGTCATTTCTTACTGTCATTTAATATTACAAAGGTGGTTGTCTATGGGGGCGCAATCAGGGAAAAGCCGTCTAGTGAGGAAGAAGCACGCCAATTCATGAAAGGTTTGGTCTAAAATTCTTACATTTCTACTCCTGTTGTTTCATTGTTTCACTGCATAAGTTTTTATGAGCATGGGGTGCAGATTATTCTGGAGGCCATGCTGCAACTGTGGGGTCAGTTCTTGTCACAAACTTAAAAACTGGTTTGCGAAAAGGAGGATGGGACCAAGTGGAGGTATTTTCTGTTGTTAGTATAATGCAGAGGACAGTCTCATGACAGATTTTCGACATTCCAAATTCAAGCCTCATCTTTTCACACAAAAAGTTTAACGTTTTTGATTATTTGTGATATTAAGAAGAAGGTCCTTTCAGAATAATCCTACTGGATGAAAGTCACACTTAAAAATTTTTCTAGCATCTATTTCTTTGAAATGGAATTTCTGGCATTGGTAGCTGATTTGTAATGCTTGCAGATCTATTTTCATGAGATACCAGATGAAGTTATTGAGAAGTTGGTAAGATTTCATTTCACGACAAGAATTACTTTCATGTATTGGACGAATGGTGTGTTTTTAACATTCGTTCCCACTCAGGTCGCAGAGGGAATTGTGCTCAGAGCTGCAGGAGGGCTTATAATCGAGCATCCTCTGATCTTACCATATGTTAAAGAAGTGGTTAGTCTTCTGATCTTCGATAAAACATATAGCAATGAACAGTGTAATAAGAACACAGAAGAAACAATCGAACAGACTGAGTAGATGTAACGTATGAAACTTCTTATCCATGCTGCTTTCCAAACAAACCGGTTGAATAAATGACGGTGTTGTGCTTCGGAACAGAATCTTGATCTGGGTCTTAATCGAACTTTGCCTTCTCTGACTCGTTGAGTGCTAATAGTGTTTTCTGTAGTTTTGCACCGATTTTTTCTGCTTATAAATGATTAGATTACAGATATTGAGAAGATAGTAGTTGAAAGCTTCCAATGTTCATGAATCTTTCTACTGCTTAGGTTGAAGTAAATCACTTTTTCTGAGTGATGTTGTGTACTTGTACAGGTTGGGACAACTGATAGTGTGATGGGACTCCCCAAAGCTCTAACCCAGAAACTTATGGAGGAGGCCCTGTAGGTGTTTGTCAGCTAAAATTTCTTAATCTATCATGTTGGTTTAACTCGATGAACACATATTTGTTCCTCCTCTAGTTTCACTTTGCTGGACTTGAATCGGTCTCTTTGCTACTGTTGCTCAAAACACTTAAAAAAAACACGCAACCCAACTGTTTTCTCCAAGAAGAGAGGAGAACTTAATCATACTCCGCAATGATTAGGCCCAAGGCATATGACCCAAGCCCGTGCCTAATTGGGCTTGTATGGCCCAAAGTTTGATTCAGCCCTATTTTTTGACCTTTTAAATTAAAAAAATGATATCATTTTCCTATACCTTTCCAGCTTTGGGCTAGGCCAGATTCGAACAGTTTAAAGTTTAAAGTTGAGTTCAGTTTAAAACCCGATCAAGTTGGGTGGATCTTAATTGTCATTAGGGGAGTGGTAATTAGTTGGGCCAGGTCTGGGGCTGCTTGGGCCTGAGTTTACTGGATCCTGACTCGGTTGCTTTTGTACTATCCCGGGCCTTCTACCTCAAGCCCGACCACTTTTGCTGGGACTTGAGTAATCAGGCCTAAGGTTGAACTTAAGGTCCGGCCAATGATCCGTTGACTTCTAGCTAGACACTTAATACAGCATCCAGCGTGGGTTGCAACGAGTCTTCAAAGCAATCATTCAAATCATTGTGTTTGGATTTGGTGGAGACATTAAAATTTGATTTATAAATAATTTAGGTTCCACGTGGAAAATGGTTATATATATGAATTATGTATTAAAAAAATAGCTGACAATTAGCTTTAATCCAAGTAATCGATTGAAGAACAATCCTCATATTGTGCACATGGGGCATTGAGTAAGCAATCAAATAGGCCCATTACGTATTTAAGACATTATAAATAATATTTTATAATATTATAAATATTATTTTTATAACCATTCAACTTAATTCTTAAATTTGAAAAAAATTAATAATTCATTATGATTATTTTAAATTATTAAAATAATATTTATTTAAACCTTAATTTAGACAGATCTTCCCGACGCTTTGGACCACTTGATGTTTAATACGATATTCACTGTCCCTGTCGGCTCTGAGTCTGAGACTCGAATATTCTAACCTTCAAGCCCACAGTTATTTAACAGTTCCAAAAAAAAAAAAAAAGAGGAGGAAGCTCACCTCATCACTTCACCGCCACACCATCCTTAAAAAAGCTAAAAAACAAGTCAATACTCGATACTCTCCCACCATTGTCATACGTACGCTTAACCCACTCCTCCTTCCATTATAGCTCTCCATTTTCAATACACAACTCAATTCTCTATATAATTCACCTCTTCCTCATCAATCGAACCACTAGTGTAGTGCAACCAACACCATGGATTCCGGCGCCGGCGAGATTCGCATCCAACAAGCCCGCCGGTTACCGGATTTCCTCCAGAGTGTCAATCTAAAGTATGTCAAGTTGGGGTACCACTATCTTATCTCTAATCTGTTGACTTTGTGTCTTGTCCCGTTAATCGTCGTGACGTCCGTCGAGGTCTCACAGATGGACGTTGCCGATCTCCGTCAACTTTGGGTTCACCTCCAGTACAACCTCGTCGGGGTCGTCACGTGCTCCGCGATCCTGGTATTCGGACTCACCGTCTTCATCGTGACCCGACCCCGACCCGTTTTCCTTGTTGACTATTCGTGTTACCGAGCTCCCGACACTCTCAAGGCTCCGCGTCACCGTTTTATGGAGCATTCCCGGTTGACGGGAGACTTCGACGAGTCGTCGCTTGAGTTCCAGCGGAAAATTCTCGAGCGTTCCGGCCTCGGCGACGAGACTTATGTGCCGGAAGCAATGCATTACCTTCCTCCACGGCCGTCGATGGCAGCGGCGAGAGAGGAGGCCGAACGGGTTATGTACGGCGTCTTGGACAACCTCTTCGAGAACACAAAGGTAAATCCTAAGAACATCGGAATCCTTGTCGTGAACTGTAGCTTGTTCAACCCCACGCCGTCTTTGTCTGCTATGATAGTGAATAAATACAAATTGAGGAGTAATATACGGAGTTTTAATCTGGGTGGCATGGGGTGTAGCGCCGGAGTGATCGCGGTGGATCTAGCGAAAGATTTGTTACAGGTTTACCGGAACACGTACGCCGTCGTGGTGAGTACAGAGAACATAACCCAGAACTGGTACTTCGGGAACAAGAAGTCTATGTTGATACCCAATTGCTTGTTCCGCGTCGGTGGTTCGGCCGTTTTGTTGTCCAACAAATCCTCCGACAAGAGACGTTCAAAGTATAGGCTTGTTCATGTGGTAAGGACTCATCGTGGAGCCGACGACAAGTCATTTCGATGTGTCTACCAGGAGCAGGACGATACAGGGAAGACTGGTGTTTCCCTATCAAAAGAATTAATGGCTGTGGCTGGTGGGGCTTTGAAGATCAACATCACTACGTTAGGACCTCTGGTCCTACCCATCAGCGAGCAGCTTCTGTTCTTCGCGACTCTGGTATTGAACAAACTGTTCAAAAAGAAAGTGAAGCCATACATCCCAGATTTCAAGCTCGCGTTTGATCACTTCTGTATACACGCCGGTGGGCGAGCAGTGATCGACGAGCTGGAGAAGAACCTCCAACTCTCGCCGGTTCATGTAGAGGCGTCGAGGATGACGCTCCACAGGTTCGGTAACACGTCGTCGAGCTCCATATGGTACGAGTTGGGGTACATGGAGGCTAAAGGAAAGGTGCGAAAGGGACATCGTGTGTGGCAGATTGCATTCGGGAGTGGGTTCAAGTGTAACAGTGCGGTGTGGCAAGCTCTAGGGAGGGTGAAGCCGTCGGTCAACGGTGCTTGGGAAGATTGCATAGACAGGTATCCTGTGAAACTGGATCCATAGGATTCAATTCATCGGTGTCCTGTGAAGTGTTATGTCATGTCCTACTTCGATGGTGTCGTTCTAGTGCTCTTGATGTTCATATTAGATTGTAAGAAAATACTTCTTCTTCTTCCAATTTGGGTGTTGACTTAAAGTTGATAATTAGCTTAAATAATTCATTGGAAATATATAATAAAATTAAATTAAAATTTTTAATTTAATATTATAAATTATAAAGTTTAAAGTTTAATTAAAAAATAATTATTTTAAAGTTTTTACAATTCAATTTTCAAAATCGGATAATGTTAATATAGTTAAATATTGTTTTGAGTTGCAGCCAATCTTGACCGAAATCCAAAAAGCTTACAGCCTCAGAAACCTCCCGATGCACACAAAAGAACATCTAGAAATTGTCTACTTTTCACAATATGGATTGCTGTCTGATTTCACTCTTCGCTTCAATGTTACTATGCGAGAACGGCGGTAAAGCTTAATAGATCAAATGATGTGAATCTCATTTATACATTCTTCTCACCTTATCTTACTATACAAAGTCTCTTACTGTACAAAGCGTCTTTTTCGAGCTTTTGAGAAATTAATACGTAATTTTTTTTACTATTTAAAAAAATAAATTTTTAGTTGAAAAATAAAAAATACTTTTTTAATAGATACGGTCATGATTTTGAAACTTGGATCGGACCGGCCTGTTTGACCGGTTGATCAGTAGATTATCCGATTCGAATGACTCCTAAAAATCAGTTTCCAATTGAACCAGTACAAATCGGTGAGAACCGGTTAATTCACTAGTTAAATCGGGACTGATTGAACCAGTTAGCTACTGGTTTAATGAAATTTTTTTGCTTTTTTCTTTTTAAAATGCTGATGCGTTTTTTTATTTTTTTTCCAAAAGTAAAACCTACATTTTCTCTAAAAATCTAACAGAAGTACATAACCCAAAGAATCCGAGCAGTTATTTATATTTATTTATATTATTTGGTATTTTTTATTATTTTTTAATATTACTAATATTATATATATAATTAAATATAATTATTGTGTAATTATGACGTTACACCTGTTCGACCGGTGTTCAAACTGATTGAATCGATCGAACCGGTGACCAATAAGACCTCCGGTTTGATGTCCGATCTAAGTTTCAAAACCTTGGATATGGCAAGAAGCTCAAATTTGGAGCTTCTACTTTTTTATCTAAATTTTTCAAATCAATGAATGATCATATTTTTTAGTCTCTTTTACCCTTATGTTTTACATATAATTATCACAAACTCATCTTCCCGTTTATTTTAAAATTTATATAATATTATTTGACTTTTTATATGTTTTAATATTTATTTTTGATATTAGTTTTAATTATGTTATAATCCATATAAAAATTCTGGTTAGACATATTTTCATTTATGATTCATATAATTTAAAATTATATAATAATTAATATATTGTGTTTTGTATATTGGTTAATATACTTTAAATAATATTTATATGCATAAATAATTTTTATTATAAAATAAAATATAATTAAAATTAAAATTACTTTTTATTTTTATATTATCAAATAGTCTATTGTACGAAACTCTTTCCAAAAAGCTCTTTTTTAAATGACAGTCAAACAGTCAACTGACTTTTTAAAAAAATTCTTCTCATAAAAGATTTATAAAAAAAACTCTATTGACAAAAAATCTACTAATATAAGTCTAACCAAATAAATGCTAAGTGTTTTCTATCAATCAAGAATAAAGCGACGTATTACTGCACCTTTCCAAATCTCGGGAAGTATTATTTATTATTTATTTATTTACTTACTAAATTTATATATTATTTCCCGATGGCCATTTTCAAAGATAAGCACGAAAGGAAAACCAAATAATATTAAGAAATTCCTGATGTCAACAATTGAATAGGAACTGAAAACAACAGATAAACAGATCAGATCATTTTGATACAACAATTACATCAGAAGACTTGGAGAGTTGGAGGAGGTAACTCTTCTTTGACATTTCCTGTAAAGATTTGGACTTTATTATTTCCCTTGAAAATGGAAGTTTATCCAATACGTAAAGGAATGAAAGAAATAATGAACATTGTCATCTGAAGGAAGTTTGTATTTCTTCCAGTGTTCTTCCTTTTGTCTCGGGGACAAACATGCTCGTAAACGCAACCGTGAAAGCGCTCACAATCATGTAAATGGTAAAGGTTCCTGCAGTTAAAGATGGATATGAGATCCGAGTAAGAGTCTCGCATTTAGTTGTGTTGTTTGTTTCATACATTTGCAAGTGTGCATATAAGCTTCAGTCTATGTGCGTACAGCAAGAAACACAGAGATGCGAGTCACATAAGAGGTTTAGGGGTTTACAGACCTCCAGCACTCCACTTTAAAAGCAAGTTTGCAGTCATTGTGATCAGCCAGGAGACGAACCAATTGGCAAGCGTTGCTACACTTCCGGCGAGGCCCTTAATATTTATCGGAAGAATCTACATTGACGTTTTAATCGCATCCATTAGCCACGTAACGACAATGTTATAATTTGTTCTCGTGCAGGTCATGATAGAAGCTTCAAAACTTGTTCGTATTAATGCATTCGGCTAAGAAATGCCAGAGATTTGCATACAATATCCTCTGGGAGCTTTTGCTGGATTGCATAAAACTGATTGCAACTTTACATAACAAAGTAAGCATTAAAATCCTAGACCATGTTCTAAGATATTGTCCTAACAGATTGACTTTGAGTGCCACTGCTGATTTTTAGATAAGAAATATTTCTGTTTGTTATCACAAAGATATGAAAAGACTTAAAAATATCAATACCTCGGACATTATAAGCCATGGAATGGGTCCCATTCCTAAAGAAAAAGAAATTGCCAAAGCCTGCAAGAAAAGAAGGGAGAGGCAGAATATAAGAAACCGAAAATGATAGAAGTAGAAAACTGAAACAATGTCATCTCTATACATAACACATACCACAACTCCAACAATTGATAAGATTCCAGTTATGGTATACAAGTTAGAGCCTTCTGATACAAAACCCTGGATGAATAAACATTAAGAAAGTAGAAGAATATTATACTGGAGGGATAACGCGAAAGTGACAATCTTCTATCACAATCTATGCAAGAGCGTTTGTCAACAGTTAATCCACTTACCTTTACAAAAAATGATACTGCAACAATAAGCAAGCTTATTGTCATTCCACAAGAGGATACCTATAACAACAGAAAAAGAAAAGCATTAATCACTTTCATGCAAATTATCAACTGACCAATCAGATTAGTTTTGCTTTAACTCACTATAAGCAGAATCCGCCTTCCTGTTCTATCAACCAACCAGGTCGCTACTGCAGTGGCCACAACCTAAATAATGTGCATGGTAATTTAGAACAATGACTTTATGAGATCATTTCGTAATTTATGACTTGAAAAGATGATAGGAAGGAAACTAAATTCTTTTTTTTTTTCAAACTGTACCTGGACAGCGCCAAGCCCAAATGTAGCAACATTACTATTTGTAACCCCTGTTTAAGACATATACTCAACTAATTAGAACTACTGTACTCAAATATAAATGAACTTGAAAACTCATTATGAAATATAAATAGTCAAAGGTGACAGTTAACATAGGAAATACTAAAAGTACATTTATAGAAGATGGACTGTGGATGCATTTTACAGGTTAGACAACAGCATGTGAGGGGCTACTAATTATATCACCTGTAAGGTTCTAAGAAAAGGTGGTTCTGAAACATGTTCAATTATCCATAACAGTACTGGTTTTTAAATAGGAAAGATGTGTATGATAATAGGGGACGTTTGGAGCCTTTTAACTTGAATAAATTTATGATTCTAACAGACTTTTTATCACTCCAAAGTTGATTCCAAATGATTAAAGTTTTACAAGAAGAAGAGCTAGCTGAAACTTACCAGCAGCTGAAAAAATGGTACTGGAATAGAAAAAAACACCATTTATCCCACTAAGTTGTTGCAGGACAAGTAAACTTATACCAACCTGCAAAAGTCAATTGACCAAAAATAGAATATTTATGTTTTGCCCATTCCTTTGGGTCCAGAAAGTTCAAGGCAAAGATAGTGTGGTACCATCAAAGGAAACCAGTATCTTTTTCGTTTTAGATCCGCAAACCTGATTGTTGCTCTTCTGCTTGTTGATGCAATGGCCCTCTGCACAGTTCATAGTTGCAAGCCACACTATCAAATACTGTCATTCAACAATGTACACGACGAAAGGAAATTTGGACTAGAACTCTCTTTTCAAGTAAGAACTCTCTTTTCTGTTTTCAAGTAAGAAATTGCACGTTGGATACCAGATTAGCAGTTTCACTTGTAGGACCATTTCAACTCTACTCAATTACCTTAATGTCATTCACTTCAATAGAGATATCGGTATCAAATCCCCTAAGGACTTGCAAAGAAGCTTCAAAATCTTCTGTCATACCCATTTTCGCCTAAAATTTAGATGGGCAGAAAAAGAGAGAGAGTTTGAATCATCAGTCCATCAAAAAATGCTTGATTATGATGAAGGAAAGAATATTCCAGAAAGTTTACCAGCCATCGAGGAGACTCCGGGATAAAAAATAGACCAGGTATCAAAATGATACATGGTAGAATTCCTAAAAAAATTACCAAGTTCAATCATGTCACATGTCGATTGATATTTAGGCAGAATCAAAATTGAAGTGCAAAGAGTTTACTTTTACATTAACAAGGTATAGTGTGTAAACTCGGTAGACAATTAATGACTAATAAGAAGTGCTTTGTTTTTTTTTTTGGGAAGTGTTGACAGAAAGTTCATCTTCCATGATTAGCTCTTTTTCTTTGAAGGAGTGATGTCTACAATCAAAGACAATATTTCAGAGTATTACCCAAAACTGCAAGTATTCTCCATTGAACAAAAATTCCGAGCAGGTAAGCAAGCATGATTCCAATTGTGACAGAAAGCTACATGCCAAGACAAATGAGGTGTTGATTATTTCAGAATGTGAGAAACTCAAGTTTATGTATCTGCGAATAAGAATTCAACTAGCATAGATAACAATAAGCTCCCTAAATGAAGCCAACCTGATTTACTGACCCTAAGGACCCTCTCAAGTTTTGTGGGGCTATCTCTGCTATATAAACAGGAACCTGCAAAAGATAGAACAGTTGAAAGTTTTAACAAGTTCAAACTTTTTAGTAGTCAACAACCAAATTCAATCTCAAAGATACCGTATACGAGATGATTCCCACACCAAAGCCTTCTAACAACCTTCCTATGTATAAAAATGAAGAATCCTACACAAGAGCAAACCCTTAGAAACAATTGAACATGTTCATGTGCTACAAGTCTCAGTGCAGCTAAGTAATGAACTCACTCTGGCAAAAGATATAACGAGCCACCCAATGACATTCGGAATGGCAGCGATCATCAGAGACTGAATTCAACACACAATGATAAATTTTAGTTGACAAAACAACCTGAAGCAGCAAAATATCTAGGAGTAGAAGGACAAATGACGCATAGTACCAAAGAAATCAGTACTATTACCCCTTTTCGTCCAATATACTCTGCAATCTGACCGCTAGCTATAGCCCCAACCATAGCACCCACGTTCGATAACGAGCCAAATAATGAGAACTGACATGTGAAAACTTTGTCAGAACACAAATTGAATAAGCCCAACACCGAATTTAAGTTAAAACCCAAGATTCCAA
>JANSVA010000002.1:1405021-1422832 GCA_025504915.1 Erythroxylum reticulatum | reverse complement strand
TTGATAGAGGTATGTATAGACTTTTTGTAATTTGTGTACCAAAATGCTCGGAAAATTACGGAGACGGTAACGATAGCGATAACATTATCACGACTGTGACCTTGGTACAGAGGTGGAGCTTATAACTAGGATCAATCCAACCTTCCTTATGTTAAAAAAGTTCTGTGGTCGTTGTCACAAGACTGGAGTTTGTTGTCCTCTCCTGAATTTGAAGAGCTTTAGCCTCTCTGTAATGGAGTCTAGTAATGTCAATGAATTTTGATTTGGACTGACATGGCCTTGTTTCCAAATTTAGAGCACTCTTGTTTGCTCAGTTATGTATTTTATGTTTTCTAATTTATATTCTTATTTTTATATTTTTAAATAATTATTTATTATTAAATTATTTATTAAATAAAAATAAGCTTTAAAATTACAAAAGATGTAATGATGATAAATAATTAAATTAAATTGGATAAATTAGTATATGAATTCATAATTTTGACAATATATAAACATGAACATCAATTAATCAAAATCACTTCCTCATAAGCATCCAGATGAAGTTTCGGTGAAGTGTGGAGTTTGGGAGATTCGATAGTATGCAGTGAATGAAGACGCACATGAACTTGTCGAAGATGGAGTTGAAGGTGAGATATGGGTTTCATCACCAAGCAACTGTTCTGGTTACCTCAGCCATCCATCTTGGACTCGGGAGTTAATTCAGGTGAGACTAAACAACACGATAAGCAAATGCTTTGTTTAGACAGGTGATACAGTTGTCAAAGGTGAAAATAGAAACTTAACATGGACATTTCGAAGAGATCGGAAGCTGCAAGAGGAGATTCCACACACTCAGCCAACGATGGACACACAGCTAAGAAGGTGCGAATACGGGATAGAGACGAAAACCCAGCACCCATACGACAGCAACCCAGTTACAGTGCTGCTGTAACAGGTCAATCTTCAGAACTAGAGGCAACTGAGCTCGCATGGCCGGAAGAGCTTCCGCTGGAGGTCGAAGAAAGTGATGTTACCTTGGTTGCAGGAAACTATGGCAACGCGATTGAACTTTCTAAAACTTTCAAACACCGACTTGACAAGATCTGGGAGAAAGCAGTTGTAGTTAAGTTGCTTGGGAGAAAAATTGGTTATCGAATGTTGAAGCACCGATTGAACATCATGTGGAACCTGTCGGGACCAATGAAGGTTATAGATCTTGATAATGATTTTTTCCTAGTAAATCTAGTAGAAACAGAAGATTACCTTACTGCTCTTACCAAAGGACCATGGGCGATCTTTGGACATGCGTTAGCGGTTCAACCATGGAACCTGAAATTTCGACCCTTGCAAGGCACAGTGGAAAAGGCAGCGGTGTGGGTGAGATTTTCGGAACTCCCAGTGTCGAGGTATCATCCTGTTATCCTATAAGCACTGGGAAATTTGGTTGGGCGAACAACTAAGATTGATGAAAATACTCAACAGTCTCAAAAGGGAAAAATTTACAAGATTGGCAGTGGAAATAGATCTATCGAAACCCATAGTACCCAGAGTGGAACTAGACGGTGAAACAATTAAAGTGGCGTACGAAGGCTTACCATAGATATGCTTTGCCTGTGGGAGAGTCGGCCGTGATGCCGAGCTATGAAGCACGGCTACGGCAAAATCGGAGCCGTTTCTGTGTGTCAGACATGTGTCCGTATCGAATACTCACTGACACACGGTGGACACATGTCCGACATATGTTTATATGTATCGGAATTAAAAATAATTTTGACATGTGAGGACATAATTCGAACACGTTTAGAGAACGCTCGGACACGACTTAATAAAATATATGCTCCATATTTTTTGAAAGAGACTTATAAAATATCAAATATGTATAAACGATTTAATTGTTGGAAGTCTTGAAATACATCAATCAATATATATTATATTATGAATTCTATTTTTTTAACTTTAAATTTTATAATATATATATATATATATATGTTATATCTGTGTCCACCAAATTTTAAAAGTTAGTGTATCTTTGTGTTCGTGTCGTGTGTGCGTGTCCGTATTCGTGCTTCTTAGGTGCCGAGGCATGTTCCAACAGACCACGGCGACTAATGAAGCAACAACTACAACAGGCATTCGATAAAACCCAGACAAAGCAGTTACACGAAAAACGCCGAACGAAAGGGTCGATCCTCAGGCTGTGTATAGGCCATGGGTCCAAGCACAGAGACGAGGTCGAGGGCTCCAGTGTAGACACAACAACAGGGACGACAAAACAACTCTCTCACCGAGCATATAGGACAAAATGACTCACGATTTTCCATGCTATCGGGCAGAGATATTATCAAAAACACACATTAAAGATCTACTGAAACTGACCAACAGAAGACAGCTGAGACAGTCAACTCGGTACGAATTGGAAACTTTAAAATCGGACGAAAGGGGCATACTTGAAAGATTCAAAACCAAAATCTAACCAAATCTAAAACCAGCTCACTTTCCAGAGGAAAAGAGGTAGCCCAGCCGGGACGTATTCCTCTGTCCCCAATTAGCCAAGCCCTCTGTACTCCATAAATCCAAGCCATTCCTAGCCAGCCCAGCCGGACTATCACCATAGCGACATGCAAATAATACCTGAAGAGCCTGACGTCAGCCGAACTCAAAAGGAATCCATGCATGCAAAAAAACCCTATCCCAAGTAAAGAACGAAACCATGTTGCAATACACATCCCTTCTCACACTGAACTTGTTTACCAAAATCCCTCTTTCCAGTTACCTGCCGAAGATGTGATGGAGTGTGAGAATCCTGAAATGGTGATGGAGGGAGTTAAAGGAACTCCCACCCCAAATCCTAACCCAAGCTCCTCTAGCTCCCAGCCTAAACGGTCGGATCCCCGGAGTGTCAATGAAGGAGTGGGTGACGTGGAGATGGTGTTAGAATCACAGCAGGGCTCATACCAGTAAAACATAGAGTTGAAGATGTAAGGTCCACCCACGTCTAAGCACGGTGACATCCTTTCTTATTATCCATTTTATGTCGATTATAACTTGGAACTGTCAAGGCGCGGGCGGGAAGGCGCTTAAGCTAGTTTTAATACACTTTGTTTGAATTTACAACCCATTCATGGTGGTCCTAATGGAAACAAGAATCAATGGCCGTCGTGCCGATATCGTCATCCATAACCTGGGTTTCAAGAAATCATTCCGGGTAGAGGCGGAAGGCTACCCGGGTGGAATATGGGTCTTATGGAGGGAGACAGTAGAGGCTAAAATTCTTGTAGCAACCAGGCAACTTATACACATTTCTATTACCCAAGACGGATATTCATTTATGTTCACCGTAGTTTATGGAAGTCCACGACATGCATATCAAAAATACCTATGGCAGGGACTGACGAAAATTAAACAGGTTACCGATGGGGCATGGTTACTTGGTGGAGACTTCATCGCCAAACTAGAAGTGGACGATAAGCGAGAAGGATCGAACACGCGGACTATTGCAAGCAAAGGATTTCAGGAATGCATTTATAGATGTCAACTACAGGATCTTGGTTTTTCGGGCTCCAGATTCACTTAGAGAAGGGGCAACTTATCTGCATGACTGGATCGAGCTTTTTGCTCCATTGCTTGGTAAGAGTTATTTCATAGCACAGTAGTACACCACCTCCCATTCCTGAAATCGGATCACTGACCTATCTTAATAAGATTTGGCTAGCAGCACCCTTGTCCCACTACCTTGAAACCATTCAGATTTCAGGATGCCTGGTTAACTAAAGAAACCTTTAGCTTAGTCACACAAAATTCCTAGGCCTTGGATCACAGCGATATCAGTGGTTCTCTAAGCAAGATTTGCAAGTCAGTTGCAACAATGGAATAGGGAGAATTTGGAAACATATTTCTGATCAAAAATCGATTATTATCAAGACTCGCAGGAATACAACAAGCAATAGAAGAACAACAGTCGACCTTCCTGACACAGTTGGAAGTTTTACTCCGAAAAGAACTACAACAAATATTGTGCGAGGAAGAATTATTTTGGCATCAATAATCTAGATCTAAATGGCTGTCATATGGCGATAGAGATACGAAGTTTTATCATGCCTCTGCCAAGGCCAAAAGGAGACCAACTAAAATCAATGCTCTGAGGGACAAGGAGGGACACCTGATCTCGGATCATGCCGCCTTAAGGAATTTGGCTAAAGAATATAGGGAGCAATTATACACGGACGAGGGAAGTCGAGAGGTACGGTGTCAGATCAGGGGAAGTTTCCAGCCCTATATCCTATTGCAAAATCACGTATGAGAGCTCCGTTACAGGCGACAGAAGTGAAACAAGCAATCTTTGATATAGAGCCAACGCCTAGAGTTGATGGATTTTATGCAATCTTTTTTCAAGAACAATGGGATATAGTTGGTCCTTCGGTAGTCGACTTTATTAAGATAGTATTCAGAATGGAAGTATGGGACGCGGAGATAAACAAAACCATACTAGTTTTACTTCCCAAGCTTCCATCACCTACGTCTATTTCACAACTCCGACCCATCAGTCTCTGCACAGTTCTTTACAAAGTTATTGCGAAGATAATGGTCCACAGAATACAACCGTATTTAACTGAGCTCGTAGCCCCCAATTAGTATAGTTTCGTACCAAATCGACAAATCATGGATAACATCGTCATAGCTTAAGAAGTGATACACTCTATGAGAAAAAAGAAAGGAACTTCCAGTTACCTCGCTATTAAAGTTGACCTTGAAAAAGGAAGTTTATACAGGAAACGCTGGAGCTCGCGGGCAGACCCGAATCACTCATCTGTATCATCCTAAAATGCATCACCATGGTTTTCATGCAAGTTAATTGGGAGGATGAATTATCTGAAGCGTTTAATCCTACCCGGGAAATTTGCCAAGGAGACCCGTTTTCGCCATATATATTCGTACTGTGCTTTGAGAGACTTGGGCATATGATAAATCATACAATTGATGAAGGGAACTGGAAACCCATAACATTGAGCAGACACGGCCCCATCTTATTGCAGTTATTCTTCGCAGATGACCTCATTTTATTCTTCAAAATCCAAGATGATCAGGTGTTGTACATTTAAGATATCCTACATAAATTCTGCTGCTAAAAAGTTAGTTAAGCCAAGACACGGTGTTTTTACTCTAAAAATAAATCATGCTCCCTGGTTAGTGCAATCAGTCGAAAGTTGGGATTTCAACATACAAATGATCTAGGTAAGTATCTCGGGGTACCGATTATTCACGAGTGCAGTTCTAAACAGACATACTAGTAATAATCGATAACGCACAGCAGAGGCTTAATGGATGGAGTGTAAAACACCTTTCGCTTGCTGGTAGGTTTACCTTAATATAATCGGTGCTATCAACTCTTCCCATCTACACGATGTAAATAATACGGCTCCCTCGACAATTATGTGGCGATTTGGAGAAGATTATTCGTATGTTTTTGTGGGGAGCTACAGAAGAACAGAAGACGACGAGGTTGGTTAGTTGGGAACAAGTGTGCAAGCCTAAAGTGTCAAGCGGATTGGGTTTAAGGAAAATCCGAGTGACTAATGACGCACTATTGACGAAACTCGATTGGTTACTAATCAACAAGTCTGACGCGTTATGGGTTCAGGTACTCAGCGCCAAATATAAGTTTGATAGAAACAACTTACAAGACTTCATATCAGTTACTGGAGGCTCCATGATATGGCGAGGGATTGCTTCGGTATGGGTACATGTACTTCAAGGAATTAAATGGGTGGTGGGCAATGACAAAACTACTAAATTCTGGGAGAACGCCTGTGTGCAAGATATTGGTCCACTCAACCAAAGAGTAATGCAACCTATTTCGAGCACTTTGCTAAATCTCACAGTCAATTCATTTATCGATAACAAGGGAGGATGGAATTGGAATCTATTTCAATCATTTATCCTTACCTCCGTTTGCATGGCGATAACAGGTACATTACCTCCAAGCCCTCTTTTGGGACCTGATCGGTTGATTTAGGGAGCTTCAAAAAATGGTATTTTTTCTACCACTTCCGCTTACAGTTTAATCGATAGACGGTTAGACAATAGCAGAGAAAGTGAATGGATCAGAATATGAAAATGGGAGGGGCCACAAAGGATCAAAGCATTTATATGGCTAATGGCCTGTGGTAGCCTTTTCACTAATCATCAACGACACATCCGAAAAATCACCACAAATCCTTCATGTCAAGTTTGTGGTGAAACCGAAACATTATTGCATATACTCCGGGACGGATGTAAATTTCACAACTTCTGGAGAAGATTCCCCACCGTTGCCAACACAGATGAGTTCTTCCAAGTAAATACAAACAGATGGATATCAGGAAATTTGAACCAAAACACGCAGATACAAGGGTATTAATGGTCAATTGTTTTTAGTACGGCTTGTTGGTTCTTATGGTATTGGAGAAACAAATCTATTTTCGATGCTCAATTCTCCTAGCCTACAAACCCTCATCAGATAGTTTCAGATTACGTACAATTAATACAACAAGCCAAGGAACTAGTAGGAAGAGCATTTTCGCGAGCAAGGCTGTGGGTAGAAACCCTTGTGAGCTAGCGAAATCCTCCACTTGAATAGATACGGCTTAATATGAATGGTGCTTATAAAGTGTCATCCTCGTGGGCTTCAACAGGAGGGATAATTAAAGACAATATGGGATCTTGGATAGGTGGATTCGCACATAACATAGGTTACTGCACTGTCATTTTTGCAGAACTATTGGGGGTTTTTACAAGGTTATAATTTACATGGGATCTCGGGTATCGAAGACTGGAATTAGATATGGACTCCTTGATAATTATTAACATATTATCATCCCCGACGACTCAGTAAATTCAGTTTAATTCACTGATAATGGGGATCCAAAACTTAATAACTAGAGATTGGATTGTGAAAACTAAACATGTATACCGTCAGGCTAATAGGGCTGCATACTAACTAGCCAACTATGCCAGTTCACTTGAACTTGACATTCATCTATTTTAAAACTCGTTTGTGGGTTGTCTGTCCATCCTACTAGAGGATATCTCGGGCTTGTCATTTCCCGACTAGTAACTTAAGGCTTATATATATCCTTTTCTGATAAAAAAAGGTGAAAATAGATATCTATACGTGACATATCGGTGTTTCGACATAATTAAACTTAGAAACAGCCAAGATGTGCACCCTCATTACATTGGGACTATGACCTACAACGGTTGCCGGAACTATCTCAAAGGAGGCTGCCTCGCTGCGTTTGAGATTTCAGGAACGGTGGCTCTTGTTGCAGAGATGAAAAGAGCTGAAAAGTACAAAAGGGTTTTAAGGTACTGTTTAACATCTCATGTTAGGAGCCAGACCCTTAAATAGTGAATTGAGAGTACAGTGAAAATTAGTAGTACATTTCATACTCATGCATCATAGTATATTCACATATGTGAATATTTATTTTTGACGCAAAAAAATTGTACATGCATTCATTGACTTTTTTCTGGTATTATTGATTTATAAATTTGATTAAAAATGCAAATTGAGGATTAATTGCGTTAAAAATTTATTTGGAAACTATTAATATTATTTCAAATTTTTGGTGAATTTTAGAAAATTTCTGAAATTTTGGGGTATTTTTTAACTAGAAAAAATAGAATAAAAGATAAATGGGAGGGTGACACATGGACCACATGCATGGGTGTCATGTGTCATTTAATTGTTAACCTACGTAGTTAGGTGCTGAGCAAAAAGACTTCTGCAGCTCACATCTCTTCACCACCAAAAGTACCAATTAAAACTCTTTTCTTTGTTTTTTGCATCTAGCACTGAAACTAGTTGTTATGCATATTTACGTATTTGGTTTCTAACTCTCAACTACTAGAAAACTAGCTAAAGATGAGTATACGTTTGAGTTTATGTTTGTTTGCTGGAGAGAATGAGAAAATCTAGAATTTTAAGTTGGAATTTCATTGAATCAAGTAAGTTTTTCATGAATACATTGATGATGTTTTAATATTTTGTATGTGGGTTCATGCATGAGTGATATGGGAAGAAATAAAATTCAGTTGTGAGAATGAAGAAGTACAGAAATATGGAGAAAAATGCAAAAAATAGGGAACATGCGTGAGAAATGTCAGTTTTTGATGTTAAAGTTTGAACCTTAGATTTTTTAGTTGTTTTATGATGTTGAGTTGAAAAGGGAGTAGTATAGATGATGTTTGCATGCTTATGGATGCATGCATTCGTAAGTTGCTATAGGTTATGGATGCATGCATGCTTGTGGGCTGTTACTGTTCATGAGAATAAAATTTATAGTAGAAAGAGAGAGATGAAGATGGTAAAATACGTATATGATCGGTTTTATTGTTTTGAATATAAACTTGAATTTGAGTTGTTTGGGACTAAGTTGAGTTGATATAGAAGTGAATGAGAGGGATAAATGTAAGGATATAAGTTTGTGATGTGGAATTTAGTAGAAGAGAGGAAGAAGATGGAGCAAAGTTTCTGCAAAAACATGGAGAATTACATTCAAAAATCGTGATTCTACAGTAGAAGGTGGTAGTGCAAAAATCAAACTTTTTTAATATTGACTAGTTTTGACTCTTTTTGCTATAACTTTACCATCTGATCTCCAAATGATTTGAAAGTTAAACCAATAGACTCTTAAGACATTGTTCTTTCTTTCCATAAAAATTTAGAGCCATCTGAATTGTTTAGAAAAAGATCGATTGGCTCAAAGTGAGGGTATGTGCTGGAATGTTATGAACTAGAGATTTTCAAGAACATGCTTCGATATTTTAATTATAGCTTAATCTGTAGATTTCTAAATGGATTGATTCTTGTTCATATTAAACTAAAGACATATGTATACAACTTTCTTGAAGAAGTAGAACTTTAATTCTGTCTCTAAGATTTTCAAAATTGGCATGAAATTATGTCTTGGCTTAGGCTGTAGTACTACAAAGGACATAAATCATATCAGATGTTTATTGAATAAACTGTACTAATGTAGGCCGAATTAGACTGAGGTGTCTTCACCAAAGTTGTATCTTATTCTATTATCTTTAAATTGGTATAAATTTTGTAATTTTTGTATATTGGAATTGAGAGTGATGAGGTTTACAACTTGGAGGCATGATCATACATTAGCCAAAATTTCAAATGTGTACAGTCTATGATATTTGGAGCGTAACTCATTGAATAATAAACCAAATTGTATGATCTTGGTATCATTAGAAACTTAAGACACAAGGAATAATTTTTTAAAGAAAGTGTTATAGAAATAAATCATTTTCTTGATTTTATTGATTGTGCAAAGTAGATCCGAATGAAGTACTTCCAGCAAAAGCTGGAATATGAATTGAATGTATGAATTTTGGAACTTTTGAAGTACAATTAACGTTTACATCAGTTTAGTAAGAAAATATACCTGAGAATTTGTCATGAAAATGCATCATACATGTTCATTATACATGAATGTGCATAATTGAATTTATAATTATGCACAATAATAATATGTGTTTGTAATAAATGTTTTAGAGGAACCCATCAAACGACCGATTTTAGATATTGTCAGAACGTCGAGGCAATAAGTAATAAGAAAATTTTTTGTAAGTAATTTAGACGGTAAAATTTGTGAGTAACCTAAGATAGTCTCACCTTTATTTGTTTTTGTTAGGATATATTTTATATATATCTTATTTTGTTTTGGCATTTTAAATTGAACATATAAAATAATTGGAATTATTATATGGATTGCTGCTACAATTCTATCCAATATATGCATCCTATTTTCGATGGAATCTTGAAGTTTATCCATACATGTGCATAACTCCTTGTTTTGGTGAAACTCTATGTATTTATGAAAGTCACAAAAAAAACCTAGAAAATGTTGCGGGGGAAATCTAAAAAAAAACGGTGGTTGTTCAAGGAGTGTGGGTCACGTGTGATGGTGTGGGCCTGCGCAACCTCTCTTTTGTGTTGAATTTCTCTGTCCTTGAATTTTCTAGATATACTGCACTTGATACATCTTGCATGAGTTGATTTTTGTGTTTTGGGAAAAACCATCATTGAGAGATTCTGCATTTTGTTCTTTTGTGAGTCATAAACGTTGTCCATCTTGGGGATACTATAAAGCAGTCTGCGTGAATTACTTGTGAGCAGTGGAGGTGTATCTTGGAAACATCCTTGGTGGACTGCGTAATTTTTCTTGGAAACATTGGGCAGTATGAGCAGCAGCGTGATTTGTGCTACGGAAGAATTAACTATGGCGAAAGCTTTTAGTTGGGTTATTTTAAGAAGAAAAATTCATAGGGAAGTTTTCTTTGTCTCAAGTATTTTTGTTATTTAATTTTCTGTTGATTAAATACTTGAGTTATTTTATTTATTATTGTCTTTCAGTGAAAGTAGTTAGACAAATCCTCTGTTGAGGTTAGTACGAGGTGGTCATACTATTGGGTTGATTGAGAAAAATCCTCTGTTGAGGTTAGTACGAGGTGGTAGTATTACTGGGTGTGAAATTCTTTCATGGGAACTGAGATTGAGAGATAGTGTCAAGGGATGAGTGGTGTCGGTTCAGTAAAGCCTTGGGTAAAACTATTGTACTTCATTGAAAGTGATTAAGCTGGATGAGGATCTCGCAGACGTAGGCAAGATGTGCAGAACTGCGTTACTAAATTTCTGTTGTTTTTATTTTTTCAGTCTTGCTTGCTTTTATTTTTGTTTGTGCTATAGAAGTTTGCGAAACAAATTAATCCCTTTCGGTTTTTCAATTGGTATCAAAGAAAGGTCACCGATTCAAAACTTGGTAGCAAGTTGGTGCAGATCTTAGTTTCGCAAACATGGCCATAAGAGAGGGAGCATCGACTATCAGGCCACCACTGTTAGATGGATTTAACTATCCTACATGGAAATCACAGATGAGAGTCTTCATCTAAGCTTAGGATAACAAAGCTTGGCATTCGGTAGTACATGGGTGGACACATCCGACAATTATTGACAATAAAGGAGAGACAATTCAAAAAGATCCATCTGAATGGACAAGAGCCGAAGAATAAAGTACACTTGAAAATTCTCAAGCAATGAATGCGATATTCAGTGCTGTTGATGAGGGATGCTTCTCAATGATATCAGCATGTGAAACGGCAAAAGAAGCCTGGGATGTATTGCAAACCATTCATAAAGGATCAAAATCTATGATAGCATCGAAACTACAAATGTTAGCTGTGCAGTTTGAAGACCTAAAGATAGATGGGCATGAGACTATTGGAGACTTTTATGAAAAATTGAGAGATATTGCAAATCAAGCACATCAATTAGGAAAGAAGTACTCTAATGTGAAATTGGTCAAGAAACCGTCGAGATCGCTGCCACCAAGATTTATTCCAAAAATTACAGCAATAGAGGAGGCTCATGACATTGATAATCTGTCATTGGAAAAAATTATCGACATTCTCACAAATTTTGAGATGAATCTCTTAAGAGGTAAGCAAGAAAGAAGCAAAGGATTGACACTGTAGGTGGAAGCTGGAAAAAATGTGAACAATGCAGAAGATGAATTAGATGAAAATGAAGACATGATTTTACTCATTCGAAATTTCGGTAAATAGTTGAAAAGGATGAAAAATGACAGACCTGACTTGAGACAATATGGTGGAAGTTCTTCAAGTAACATCCCAAGACAACAAGTCAAGACACAAAAAGGAGAACGGAATGCAAGAAGAATTCAGTGTCATGAATGTCAGGGGTTCGGACTATTCAATCCGAATGTGCTAACACATTGAATAAACAAAGAGGAAAGTCCTTCACAACCACCTGAAGTGAGAATGATTCTGAAGGTGATTTCGGTAGTGAAGAAGAAATAGCAAACAATACTGCATTGGTTGTATTACACAACAAAAATCCAGTTACTTGTCTAATAGTAACTGAGAAGGAAGTAACTGAAGGCAGAATATGGAGAAAATTTGAAAATTTCGAAAACAGTTCGGCTCAGGATTCAATATCAAACTATAAGAGTGACAGAAGTGGTCTTGATGATAAAAATGAGGATATTTACGATGATTACAAGGCTTTGTATGAAAAATGGACGAAAATGCATAAAAAGAATGAAAGATTGAAAGTTGAGGATCTTTGCATGAAAAATACCATACAAGAATTAGAAAAGAAGATGATGTTGACTTCAGATGAGCTTGGTGAAACTAGAATGAAATTGGTAAGTACCGAAAAGGGATTGAGAATGTTAAATGGAGGTACTGAAAAGCTAGAAAAGTTGTTAGAAATTGGTAAAGTTCAAGGGAATCTTCAAGGCATTGGCTATAAGGGTGAGTGTTCTAAAGTGAATGAGAAGAAAGATGACATGTCTAGATCTGTCCAAGAAGCAACTTCAAGGAAGAATCGAAGATTTGTACCAACGTGCCATTTTTGTGGAGTTATCGGGCATATAAGGCCAAGATGCTACAAGATGTTATAGATGATGTTTCAAAGGGGTCAAAATCGAAAATCTAGCCACTCTCTATTAAATTTCCAGCAGTATCCCATGATATCGAAGCAAGCTTGGATTAGAAAGGGTCAAGTACAAGCACAAAAACATAGTGAAGGAAAAACAAGAAAATGCCCAGATTTGCAGTTAGTTACTGTAGATGAAGTAACTGCAGAAAGTGACTTACAGCTAGTTACTGCAAATGGGGCAGCTGCAGAAAGTGGTTTACAGTTAGTTACTGCTGAAGAAGTAACTGCAAAAATTGAAGAACTTTCAGTTACTTCAGATGATGAACCAACTAAAACAATGAAAGCTGATTTGAATCGAGGTTCTTTATCTCGAATTCAAAGAAATCATCTAGCAGAAAATATTATTGGAGATGTGAGTGAAAGAAGAAAAACAAGAGAAAGAAAAATAGTTGATTATCAAGAACTTACAGGCTACTTGTGTTATACATTTTCATTCGAGTTAAAGAAAAACACCAGGTTTGAGATTCTTCGAGGGGCACAGAGACAGTGTGCTTTACATTTTTGAAGTATCTTTTTGTGTTATGAAAAAAATGAAAAAGAAAAGATTTTTTTTTAGTTATTTAGTTTCATGTTGCTATTGTCGTTTTATCTTTTTTAGTAGTTTGCACTATAACTTCTATTTGGCTGCACCGAAGACTCCTTGACTCTCTTATCGGTATGTCTCTCTCTCTTACTACACTGAAAACACTTACATTTCATTGCTTGGGTTTATGAATTTGATCACTCTGATGAAGATGGAAATCAAGTGAGTAGTGATATGTTGGCATGTGTTTTGAATAGTGGTAAATTGTCATCTTGACATGTTTATGATTCTTTCGCTGCACCTATGGTTGATTATGATGATTATACGGTTTGATATCATTTTGTTCCAAGGGGAAGCCATCAAATTATTTATGGTGAATGTTTCATTTAGGCAGAGATTTCAAGGTATATATTTGACTATTTGTCTTGCTTTTTGGCATCATTTTGTCCCAAATGGGAGAAATTTAGATGATTGGATAAACTTGATGTTTGATCAAAGGGGAGTATTTACTTATATGTCCAATTATGTTATTTAGGGGGAGTTTCATGTTTGTGACAAAAATGCCGAAAAGGAGAATGTTAGGATATATTTTATATATATCTTATTTTGTTTTAGCATTTTAAATTGGACATATAAGATAATTGGAATTATTATATGGATTGCTGCTACAATTCTATCCAATATATGCATCCTATTTTCGGTGGAATCTTAAAGTTTATCCATACATGTGCATATCTCCTTGTTTTGGTGAAAGTCTATGTATTTACGCAAGTCACAAAAAAAACCTAGAAGGTGTTACGGCTAAAATCTAAAAAAAAACGGTGGTTGTTCAAGGAGTTTGGGTCACATGTGATGGTGTGGGGCTGCGCAACCTCTTTTTTGTGTCGAATTTCTTCGTCCTTGAATTTTCTGGATATACTACACTTGATACATCTTGCATGAGTTGATTTTTGTGTTTTGGAAAAAACCATCCTTGAGAGATTCTGCACTTTGTTCTTGTATGAGTCACAAACGTGGTCCATCTTGGGGATACTATAAAGTAGTCTGCGCGAATTACTTGTAGGCAGTGGGTGTGTATCTTGGAAACATCCTTGGTGGACTGTGTAATTTTTCTTGGAAACATTGGGCAGTATGAGCAACAGTGTGATTTGTGCTACGGAAGAAATAACTATGGCGAAAGGTCTCAGCTGAGTTATTTTGAGAAGAAAAATTCATAGGGAAGTTTTCTTTGTCTCAAGTATTTTTGTTATTTAATTTTCTATTGATTAAATACTTGAGCTATTTTATTTATTATTGTCTTTGAGTGAAAGTAGTTAGACAAATCCTCTGTTGAGGTTAGTATGAGGTGGTCGTACTATTGGGTTGATTGAGAAAATCCACTGTTGAGGTTAGTATGAGGTGGTCGTACTATTGGATGTGAAATTCTTTCACAGGAAATGAGGTTGAGAGATAGTGTCAAGGGTTGAGTGGTGTCGGCTCAGTAAAGCCTTAGGTAAAACTATTGTACTTTGGTGAAAGTGATTACGCTGGGTGAGGGCCCCACAGACGTAGGCAAGGTGTGCCGAACCGTGTTACTAAATTTCTGGTGTTTTTATTTTTTAGTCTTACTTGCTTTTATTTTTGTCTGTGCTAAAGAAGTTTGCGAAACAAATTAACCCCCTTCGGTTTTTCAGTTTTGTTTATTATTGAATTGAATTTGATATTGATGAATGTATACTGAATTGTGTACTGATTCCGGACATGAAGATCCGAGGTATTGATTGATGAATGTGATATTGAAGTGCTACTTGCATGTGAATATGATTGACTACTTGCTTTGCATCAAATGTCTAAAATGATTTTATTTTCTTTTAAAATTGTTGAGCCCTAGTTGTGGGTAAATAGGCATGCCTACAAGGGTCTGCAGCTGCTTCTGTGACACTTCGATGTCTTCTATTATTGACACTTCGGTGTCTTCTAACATTGACACTTAGGTGTCGAGACTTCGGTCTTTTTTTTATAAGTCTCATTACCCGCTTCTGTAAATGGATTTAGCAGTCTTATGATTTTGTTCTTTGATATTAATATGATTTTGGCATAAGCTAAATTGTATTCTGTTTTTGAAGGGTTTATACCCTCTTGTGTTCAAAAATTCTATTATTTATAAAACTTTGTTTTGTTCTGAATTTCTGTATTTGTTGTTAACATATGATTTAGTTATTACTCACTAAACTATATGCTTAATACAGTGGATTTACCCCATGAAGGTTCTGAAAGATGGACATAGGAACTGGGACAAGACAATTGCGATAGCTTGTTTTTTTGTTTTGTTCATACGTATTTTGAGATTATTTTTGGACGTGTATCTGATGTCTATAACTCCTGAATTTTCATTTTGATGGGTTGTAATAACCTTAATTCAGGCTGCTTTCCGAAATTATGATACGCGATGTATGTTTATTGAGATTCTGGTAATGCATGTATAAAGTGTTTTGTATGTTTCGAAATGCTTCATGTTCAGTGTATTCTGTGTGTGTGGCACTCGTAATATCCTACGAGAGGTTATTAAGGCTTAACATACTATTGTTAAGAGATCAAGAAAGCTGATTCGAGAGAAGAACAAGTTGGGCTTGGCTTGGTGGTTCTCGTAAGAAGTAGGGGTGTGTCGAAAACAACTTGTGGTAAAATTCAGAGATGGGTAGCTAGACACATTCTTACTGAAGCAAAATTGGAGATAGTAATGGAGATGAGATTTGAGGTTGATGGTTATAGATTTTTTTCCTTCTGGAGACGGTGAAAGAAGCAGAGATCATATCTTGTTGGCTCTCCATTGTCTTCTTCCTTACGCTCTCTTTTGCGAAAGCCTGTCGATGGTTGTTGTCTTCGACTTATTAGTCCTCTTTCTTATAATTTTTATAATTCAAGTCATCCGAAATATAAAATATTCTAATTTGATCTTCGTTGTTAATACCATTAACATTTTGTTTAACATAAAATTTTCAAAGCTTTTGCATTAGTCCAAATCCGTTCGAGTCTGAGACACATGGTTCTAACTTGAGCCTAAATCGATTCGAAGTCTAACTCTTTTAAATAAAACGATACAACTCAAGTCTAGACATAATCAAAAGAAGATTTTATTTTACATCTTTAATTTTAAAAATTATTTAAAAATTGACAGGATCGGTCAATTACTATCCTTAGTTAAAAATGTGAAGGAAAATACAATTTATTTTAATTTTAAAATATTATTAGTTAACCCATTAAATAGTTTATTCGAAACATATAATTTATATATTATATTATATTATATCGATTTATGAGTAACTTTTAATGGTAAAATTAAAATAACTTAATAAAAATTAGTAATTACATTTTAAACAAAATTGAACCCATTCCCATTAAGACAGACCGGTCTCATTTAGTTTGAGGGCTGGTGTCAATTAAGCTCATTGAAGATGACTGTACAGAACAGAGTTTCCAACTTTGTCATTTGTCTTGTTCTGTATTGTCTGCCCCAAACTCAAAACCCAAAATTACATTTTAAACCTGTCATTTACAATACAATTAAGAATAATTATTAAAGTTTTAAAGTGTTTAAATTTGAATTTCAACTTATTTAAAATATTGAAAAGAGACTTTAAATAAATAGAATTTTTAATAGAATTAGCTCACACTTTAACACTAACTTGATATTATTATGACAAGTGGGATTTATTGTCTATAATATATAACAATGGTTCCACTATTATGTAACAATAGATCTATTTTTAATTAATTTTAAAAAGATAATTATATATTAGTGAAAATCTTTTTTATTTAAAAAATTAAAAAATGTTATGTCAGTAATCATATAATATTTAACTGATAAAAAATTAGTGGGTTAATTAAAAAAATCTCAAAATTTGCTTAATTTTATAATTATAGTTCGAACTTTAAAAAGTAATAATTAAATATTTAAAATTTTTTATTTTTTCAATTTTAATCAGATGATAGTGTCTTTGTTAAGTTTATTGGTATGACTTGCCATATGTTTATCAGAAATCCTAACAAAACTATTTCATTTAATACATATTAGATTAATTAGTTGAAGTTATTAAAACTACATCGCTTTGTTAACATAATTAAAGAAAAGTAAACTACATAGTTTTTATATTCACCATCTGTTTAATTGGGCTTATAATAGTGAAGTTTTTGTCAATAGAGCATTTTTCTGTAGACATTTTCTGATAAGAACTTTTTTAAGAAGCCAGCTGACTGTTTGACTGTTATTTAAAAAAAAACTTTTTTGAAAGAGCTTCATACGTTAGACTGTTTGTCAACGTAAAAATAAAAAGCACTTTTAATTTTAACTATATTTCATTTTGTAATAAATATTATTTAAAGTATATTAAACAATATAAAAAGCACAATATATTAATTATTATATAATTTTAAACCATATGAAACATAAATGAAAACAAATATTAAAATATATAAAAAGTCAAATAATATTATATAAATTTCAAAATAAACGTAAAAATGTATTTTTAGGTATTGTAGGAATTATGTGTAAAACATAAGGGCAAAATGGACTAAAAAAAGTTTATTAATTGATTTGAAAGATCCACCAAAAAAATTCATTTGAGAGGCTTTTTTAAAAAGCTCTAAATTTGAACTTCTTAAAAAGCTATATTTTGGCTGTCAAAAATATCATATTTATTTAAAAAGTGTTATTTATTTTCTAACCTAACACTCATTTATGTAACATCCCATCACCGATGGGAAGGGTAAAATAGTAAATTGGAACGGGTTATGAGTGTGTAAACTCATCTCG
>JANSVA010000002.1:1381191-1396945 GCA_025504915.1 Erythroxylum reticulatum | reverse complement strand
TTAATTACAGTATAATTAATTAAAATAATACTGCAATATAATTAATTGAAATAATATTACAGTATAGTTAATTAAAATGTAATTAATTAATTATAACATAATTAATTAAAATGATATTATAATTAATTAATTAATTGTACATTTTTCTCTTTTTTAGTAATTAAATATAACTAATTAAAATATATTAAATTTTGATATAAAGCAAAAATTAACAAACTTTTATTTTTTAATATTTTTATTTATATCACCCAAATTGTCTTCAAACATTAAAAATTATGTTAAAAAGCTTCCACTAATAAAACTATACATAATTAATGTGATTAAGGCAATCAGGAAACATTTTGAACTTTTAATTACCTACATTTTATATTTATAAAAGTAGATAGTAAATACTTTCCACTTGTCCAAAACGACGACGTCGTACTACGCAGGAGGGATAATCCTTTCTTTTCAAGTTCAAAAACCGGGAAAGGCAAGTTTCTTATTCCTGCCTCCGGGTCTCTGTATATTCAAACGTCTTAAGCTTTTCCGATTGACTCCGCTACGTTTCTAGTGTTTTCCGATCAATTCTCTCGATCTTCCAATCTTTCGGGCAGATTCGTCGCCGAATGACATCGCTTCTCTGCAGCCAAGGTTAGTGCGCCCTATCTTGATTTGGATGTGACGTGCGTGTAGTTAAATCTTCTTAAGTTTAGGTGATATCCTGATCGAGATGGATTAATTTAATTGATTACTGTAAATTGCTATACTTTGTCTAGGATTCTGCTGAATGTTGAAGTCGATAGGTTTAATTTGACGGTTTGTGTTTTTTCTGATTATTCATTTTCTTTCATTGGTCAAGAAGTTTGGAGAATAGGCGGAGTAGATAATAGAGAATGTGGAATATTTCAAATCATTACGGAACACAAGCACGACGGACACAAGCTTAAGAAAAGTGGAATTACACTTATCATTGGTTATTGTAGCTTAGCTGAGTTCAGAGTAGCAACAGTCAACAAGCAGGGAGCAGCCATTCTTCGAGTTCATGTTAGTAATAATAATTTTTTTTAACATATTGCTGATAGAAATCAGATATTTGGGCTTAATTGGAGCTTTGGAATCTTCATGAGCCTGTGGAGGAAAATGAAATGGTGGTTAGAGAAATCTGATCCACTTGAATATATTTAGTTAATTTAACGGACAAATTGGTTGATAATGTTTTAGGTTAGTTGTTGAAAATAGTTTTTAGAGGGTAATTATTTTCTAATTGTTGTAATAGCAAAAATTACAACCCTTCTAAAGCATGAAAGGGCAAGAAATTTAGTGTTAGTCCACACAAAAGGCTATTAGCAAATACTTTATTAACCAAACCCAAAGCCTCTGGGTGCTAAGCTTGCAATTACCATGGAAAGGGTAATATTGGCTTTATAGCCTGAACTATATTGGCTTCTTGAACTATAGGTACTGTTTAAGGCAGTTTTCAAAGAATATTGGCCGACCTGTGGCACGTTGGCTTTCTTGAAACTTTTTGTTTCAACTAGGTCCAGGAGTCCCTGTCGTGAACACGCCAGGTGATTAAAGGAAGGTTATAGGGGAATGTGAAGTTTACTAAAATATGGTCTTGCCTCTCACGATAATTCTTATCCATGGCAGAAGCACAGTCTAATTTATAATATACTAAGATCCAAACAATATACCATGTGCATGTAATCTAAAACAAGTAGGATTAGATTTCATGTGGCTTCTTCCTTAGGAAGGAACTAGACTGTACGTTATATGAGTCTTTTAATAAGTATATAGAGATGCTGGTTCGGTGTCTGACATACACTTCATCTACCAGAAAAAGAAAGGCGAGTGGATGATAAATTAATACACGAAACTTGGAAGACTCTTGAACTTCTAAAACTCGATTAGTGCTTAAAAATTCGCAAAATATCAGCTTTAACAGGTCTAAATTTCATAATGATTCTGCAGTGTAGTAGACTTGCACCCTAGCTACTTGTCATTTTGAAGATGAATTTCTACCTTTTTTATTTTTTGATGTTTAGTTACCTTATGCATTATTTAGATGTCCTAAGGGTTGATCCCTCTTGATCTTTTTCACTTTAGCAGGTCAAGATAGGAGAGGCCTATGTTTATCTATGGATCTATAACAGATATTTTAGTTTCGTCTGAAAAGGAGAATGAAAGCTAGTTTTAGTTAGTATCCTCCACTAATGCGTCTATAGTAACCAGTTTATACAATACCTCTGCGCTTCAGCAATACATCAGCCGTTGCTTCCTTTAGTCTTGTAGTCTGGAATTGGGGCTCGGCCTGATTCTATATACATTACATCCTCCACCAGACGATCGTAATGCCTCTTTACTTCTTCAGCAGATTTGCCACCCACAGCCTTGGCCACATTTTGCCAGCGATCAGGGGTGTCCTTGTCATATATAGCTAATGCCTTCTCAAATAGCTTATTTTGCTTGGGCGTCCAAGAGGAGTTAGAACCATGTGATGATGCGTGATAGCTTGAGGCCATTTCTCAAGGTAAAAATATGAATTACAGTAGAGTAATAGATAAGGAGACTATGTTGCGGCTCAGGATATATTACACAGGAGATGACCGTTTATCTAAACGAAGCAAAAAGGTAGATGACGGTGGTCGGTAAGAAGGGAATTCGTACCAAAGTAAAGGTAACTTCTTGCGAAGCAGAAAGTGATGAGTTCCCTTAGTCAAGGAAGTAGACCGAAGTCAAGGGATGGTATGGGCTAGGGACTAACTTTCTGCTCCTTATAAGCAGGAAGGATGGTGGGATTATGCAAGTTGGCGAATACTTTTAATAGGGGGTCCAAAAAGATGTGATTCGCTTTCCTTAAGCAAGGGTGAGAACAAGAATTGAAAAGAGAATCAGTGTCAAACGTCTGGCTCTTCATAAAGCCCTTTTCCTGTCCTTTATAATATCATCGGCAAGTGGATATCTTGAGGAATTTTAAACAGCCGGTCGGGATTTTATCCCAATTGGAAGCCTACCCTTTAGGCCATGGATACGCTTACAAAATGAACCCTCTTCCACCTTTTGGACCTGCATCACATTACCGTAAGTTATTCCGCCATCTTTCCAGTGGCAATGGGATCTTCTTGCCTACCAAAATGACAAGTTGCCAAAAATATACCCTTTTTAAGTAGTGTCTATTTCTAGCCCACTCTTTTTTCTTTCTTCTGTGAATAAGATCTTGGATTTGCTTTTGGAATCGGCTACAAATAAGAGAAGGAGAAACTGAAGGTTATGATGGTACTGTTATATAATATAGATGCGTTACTGAAGAGTTATACTATCTTTAGCTTATTTTTAGTGAAAAGAATTACAAAGCAGTAGATTTGGTTCCCGAATTCAATAGTTACTTTGGTTTGGATAGTTTAATCTTGTTCATCATAGTTTTCCGAATTATTCTTACATTTCGCTCTAACTTCACGTCTAAAACGTAATTTTTGAAGTTGAGCAACAGTAATAACAAAAAGTAGTGTGAATCACGTATTATCAAGTATCACTTTGCACTGCACCCAAGAATTCTGATTCCTTGTCCATTATCTTATTTAATTTTAAAATTCACATGAGGCTGGATTCCCCCTACAAGACATGACCATGCCTACATGTGCTTTGGACAGTGTGTCACCAAAAGATATACTGTGCTAGTTCTTCGTTATCATTGATTGGTTTCGTAATTTAGTTATGTCTGAAGTTTATTTTGCGAGTTCGGTATGTCATTTGTGTTGGAACTTGAAATTTTTGTCATCTTCTACATTTTGTCGTCAGAGCAACATTCCTTAGCTTAGACGTGCGGTGATTGTATTCTATTTTTAGTGGCTGAAACATGTCAACAAATAGGTTGTATTCTCAAGGATAAGGTGGCGTTTGTTAGATAGCGTTTTAAGCTATATTTCATAGTATATTTGTTATATTAAAAGCTAGTTAGATTGACATATATTACCCCAATTAGCTATTTTTTAAAAAGCTACTCCAAATAACATTTCAACCTATTAACTAATAAAAATCTTACTTAAAGATAATTTTATCCTCAAATTCATTTATCATCTTAAACAACTGGTAGATCTTAAGTTTTTCATTTTAAAAAAAGAAAGTTATGATTTGTGCGTAGATTTTCAAGAATCTTTTCAAGTCGTTTTTTCTAAATATTTAAAAATTATCGACTTGTTAATTATTATTATTTTTAGAATTATTATTATTATTATTATTGCTGTTTATTATTATATATCATATGTTTTATTAGAGTTATAAATTTAATTTTTATAGAATTAAATATCTAAATTTTAAATTCTTATAAAAATATTCAACGAAATAATATTCATGTTCTTATAATTTTTTAAAATTATGTATTAATTGGTCATTTTATACATAAATAGCTATTCCTAAATAACTAATTTTATCAAATATCTTTAATAAACAACTAGTGATATTTGTTGGTCAAATCAACTAATGTAATTAATTATTAATTAATAGTTGATATAATCAACTAACAGCTAATACAATTAGTCAATTATCAAATAGAGTCTAATTATGATCTATATCCCCCCGGAGATCTTTGGTATCGGTAAAGAATTTGTTTCATTACAGATCAATTTTGGCTTTCTTGAATGTTCTAATGTATTTTTCTTGCAGAAAAATTTCATTATTTTGGTCTCTGTCAATAAAATATTCCCATTAATAACGAAGAACAGAATGTCTCTTTCATACTTAATGATTCTATTTGCTTGAAACAGTAACCATATCATAGAGTGTACTGATTTTTTTAATAGAACATTGAAAAACTATATATAGTCTTAATAAAAAACTCCTAGACAGTAATAGTATTTCCTACTTTCAGAGGCATTTTCAGATGATATTGTCAGTTCTTGAGCAGGAGGGGAAGTGTACTTCCTGCTGTCGTGAACGGCTTGAATTCCTGTATTAGACTTTTTTGCGTCCTTTTGTCCGTCTTTGTTCAGTGCCACTCTCGGCTGGGGCTTTCTGGATTTCTTAACTCACACCATTTGCCAAGTACATATTGTTTTGCGTGAAACCGTATTTTGTTTTGAGTGTGATCTCGGGCCTAAACATGGTACAGAGTTGATGTGTAGTGCTTGACTGTCATTGTTCATTAGGTTTTCCTTTTCTTATACATATTAAAAAAGGGTACTAGATTCTATTTTTATGAAAATAAGATTATAACGTGGTGATCTACATTTAACGGTGAGTTATTCTGAATTGGTCTAGAACGATAGGGGAGAAATTGCACTTGAGCAAGTGAAGTTAGAAGTCAGTTCCTTGGAGGCAAGATAATGACGGTGAAGTCACCTCTATTATTGAACTAAATGCTTGGTGGTAGGGAGCGTATTTGTGAAGCATAGATTAAACTGCGATTTCTGACAGGTGCAATGCTATCGGAGTTGGTATGGTAGAGAGGAACATGTCGGTTTTGCCTTGGCTTGAAAGGTAATTGCATCCTCTCTATTTAGGGGGTTTGTTATGGATTGGATTGCATAGCGTGGCCATAAAAAAAAGAAAAAAAAAACATAAGTTATTTGTCAAGATACAATTGGCCTCTTGAGTTACAGATTCAGGAGGACTCCACGCTTGTGGTTTGTTCTCCACTCATCTGCTAGGAAAAGCATGACTACAGTAGGTGGATAACTCAAGCAATAATTAGCAGGAATAGCTTTTCACTGTTGAATCTACTTCAAGAACTAGACAAGATGTTTTCTTTTGATCAAAATGTTCCAAAAGATGAGTAGACGCTTGAGGTTCATAGTGTGACCAATGGGATCGCTGCAAACCTTGTGCTTTGGAGAATATATATTCTTTCTTTATAGCATGTTGAACCAGAATTTCGGTGTCGGTGACAAGTAAAAGGTCCCAACCCTTGACCTAAATCTGATTTTATTCCAAAAATTATCTGATATGTTAAGCTTTTTTCTTCAAGTTGATAAGATGCATTTCGTTTTGGATCAAGGAGGGAGGCCAAATATTGGTGATTCGAGTGAAATGAAACTAGAGTCAATGAGGCATAGAGCATCATAAAGATATTGCTTTCTCTTTATGCAGCAAAAGGAAGCGCTGATTGTTTTTCTTTGTTCTGTATGTCTGTCTACTTTTATGGTAGTTCTTGGTATATGCTTCACCTACTCCTTGCCTGACTGTCATCTTGGAATTGAATTGTTCAGTGACAAACTTTAAATTTGGTTCCTTCAGTTGGTGGACGGAATATGAAGGTTTTGTCTTGTGACTTAGAAGATTGTATAGAACAAGAAGTAGATAAACTTATAATGACATGGATATAGACCTTGTGGCATCGGTACTCCAAAATCCCCTGCCAATGTGATACTGTGGTATAGTCTCTCTGACAAAAATAAAGAGTACTTGCGAATTGTTATTGTAATAAAAAATTATTATTATTTTTAAATACATATCTAGTAGATATAATATTGCATAAATTATGTATTTTAGATGAATATTTAATAGATAAATAAGTCAAAATTAAATAATAATTTTAATTTAAGTGATTACTGACTTTTTGAAATTGATATAGTGTATTATTGTTTATATCCAGAAGTAGGAATTGTTAAGTGGTATAATCTCAAATTTAATAAAGTTTTGAATTGGGTGACTTTAATTTTAATTTATTTAAACCATTTAAAATAATATCATAATTAAATTAAAATTTAAAATATTATTTAATATTGAACTCAATTTTAATAAATTTAAATTTAATCTTTTAATTTCAAATTTTGTCATTTCTGCCATTGGACTCAAAAGACTTCTAAGGCGATATTTGAGTTGGGACTTTGCTTGTCTCAAAGCTAGCTTAGACTTGGGCTGTTCAAATTTGGCCCAACTTGAGACTTAATAATTTAAAAAAGATATTATTTTATAAAAAAAATATTATTTTATTTTTCATTAAGAAATTTTAAAAAATCAATGTTGATTTTTACTCCGTCCTGACTCATTGTCATCACTATTAATGTGATTGTGAATCTTTATGTTAACTAATATTTTAAAAATCAGATCAGATATTAAATCGATCAAGTAAATAATTTAAGGTTTAAAGGATTAAATCACTGTAAAACTAATTTATAATAAATAAGACACAAAAGTTATAAAAAAGTAAAATATATTATAAAATAAAATATTTTATTGAATAAAAATGTTTTAATAATATTATTGAATAAAAATATTTTAATAATATCTATTAGTATGTAATAAACTAATAATAATAATAATTATTATTATTATTATTATTATTATTAAAAGTTATTATTATTATTATTAGTTTAAAGACTAATAAAAGTTGAAATATGTTTAAAGAACTAATTTTATTTTAATTTTTGTCTAATATCCTTTAAACATGATTATTTATAGTTTAACATATTCTTAAATTATCTTAAGCAAAATTACTTTTATATACTAATTAATAATTCAATTTATTAAATAAATATATAATAAAATAATTATTATTTTTAACAATAATAATTCAAAAATATGTTAATTTAAATATAAAGAGATAAATAAATAACCTAAAATTTGATAAATACAATTTATTACTGAGCTTAAATCAATAAAAATAGTAATTTATTTCTTAAAAATAATAATTTTAATTTAAATATAAAGAGATAAATAATAATATAATTTATTAATTAAATTGTATAAGAGAATTGAAAAGAAGTAAAATTTTTGGCATACAATTTGCAAATCTAAAAGAAGAAAACAACTTTAATTGATGAAGTTGGAGCATATGCACTCCACGTTCTGTAAAGCATTAATGTAATTTCATTATGATGCAATTAATGTAAGTTCATATCATTTATGAGTTGGTGTGTAAAATTTGTTGGACGGCTCTACATTTTGATTGGCTTTCAAACTACTTATTGGTCTTTCAAGAATCATCCTATTTTTAAGAAAATAGTATAGTTTATTACTTAACCAGCTGATTTTTCAAATAAGAAATTATTAACTTAAACTAGACAAAAAATCAAGCTGATTCATATATATTTTAGTTGAACCGGTTGGTCCGATTCAATTTTAAAAATATTGATCCTGACACTTGAAAGTTTTCATAACACAATTAACTATTCGATGAGGCGTGCTTTCGTCCTAACTTTGCTTGTATAGAAATTTATGCAATGCAGGTATCTCCAGATCATATCTCTTATTCCTGTTATAATGCTTTTATTATGTTTCATTAAATCTTATTAACGCATTTACATGAACCTTATATAAATATGTGGATGATATTTAATAGAATAGGGTTGAAATATCGTGACTATAAGAGAAGATTTGATGTGAGATATCTCACCTAAATTCAACGAAGCATCTCTTTTTCGAGCCTCATTACACTAAACCTATTGATCATGGGCTTCTCATATTATATTGGGCCTTAGTTTATTTTAGCTTTGCATAGACCTCTTGGTCGAGTTGGCCAACTTTTAAAATTTTTTAACTGATATATTACAAAACTTAAATTGAATTGTTCCAACCCATATTTCAAAATGAAAGCAACTCTTAAATTCTTTTATTTATTTTAGTTTGGAAATTCGAATATAAATTTTCAAGGGATATTCTTTGTCTTTATTGTATAGAAAATATTATCACAATGTTAAAATTTCGATCAGTCTTTTTTTTTTCATAATTACGAACGTCAATAATGTGAATTAGTTTTTAAAAAATTGAATTGAAAGTTAAATCGACTAAGACGATAGTTTTTAAATTTAAAAGCTTCAATTATTAAATTAGTTAAAGATTAAAAAAATTGACGAATTTGAAATATGATTTAAAAACTTATTTTTAATTTAAAGTTTGATTAAAAATGAAGAATATAAAATAAAAATTAAACAATTTATTTGGGTTTAGAAAAATTGATTGATTAATTATTAAATTGAGTTATTAAAGTAAATTACACCAAAAAGTTGAAAATTATATAAAAAAATTAGTTGATTCAAAATTTTCATCATTGAATCAGCGGAATTAGTTTGGTTTTTTAATTATTATTATAAGTTAATAAAAAATAGAAGAATGAATTAATGAAATAAAGAGAATACAAAATGTATGTTTAAACATGCTTAAGTGAATAGGCTCATATTTACATGTGTTTTGTTTCAATCTTGAAATATGTGTGTTTATACACTTGAAATTGAAAATTAAAGAATTTAAAGTTTAAATAATCTAACTAAAAAAACCCAAATAATTATTTTTGAGAATTATAAGTTTTTATATTTCTTACTTGATTTTATTTATGTTATTAAAATTTTATAATTTTGTTTTGAAATAGATTTATTGATATTGTTTCAACTTAATAACAAAATAGTTACTTATGTAATAAAAAATAAAAAAAAGTTGAATTTAAATTTAAATTTAAATTATAATAATAAATGAGAATTAATTTAAAATAAAACTAATACTTGTCTAAAATAATTAAAAATTTTGTGAAATAATATTTAGACTCTTTCAAATTTGAGTTTGATTTAAAGTTTTATCGAATTAAAAATTTAAAATTGAATTGATTAATGGATTGAGTTTAATTTTTAATAATTAAGAAAAATATTAATATTATTTGAAGATGTATTATTTATTGTAGAAACTTAATTCAATGAAGGGGAGGATGGTAATGAACCAGGTTGAGGGTCCAACACTACTACATGGGACTCGAGCTTGACCCGAGGTATCAAGCTTGAACTTGAGTGTAATTGAATATGAGATAGCTCGGACTGAGCTCGAGCCCAACTCAAGATGACTTGAACTATTTTTGTAATTAAAATTTTCAAAGTGGCATTCATTTATGTAAAATATGGTTGTTTTGGCAGTTTTCGGGTTAAGCAAGGTTTAGGTAGTCTGAGCTCGAGCCCTATCTGAAGCCCAAATCTAGGCCTATTGACCTTGGGCCAGCTCGGCCCAATTGCTATCTCAAAGGGTTCTTGTTGTAAAAAGGTTATTAACAAGGGCTTTTTACATAACGATGCTCCGTCAAGCCCTAAAGCCTCTGCTGCATTACACTACCATATTACATCAACTTCGACTGTCGAGTTTCGAATGGTGGCCGTCTGATCGTCCATTTTCCGCCCATCGGCGACCGTAGCTTTTGCTCCGTTCAAGTAAACCTGTTTTCTGAAGTTCTCTTATCCAGGGGTCTCTTCTTTGTATTATTTTTCTTGACTCAGAAGCTGGAAACGTTCCTCTGGGGCTTGTCTGTATTTTGATTTCCGGAGGGAACTGAAAATTTTCAATCTCTTTTTTCTTTTCCCATTTCTTCTGCCGAGAAACAAGTCAAACAACGGATTGGTTACTGTTTTCTGGTTGCTTTTCTTTTCGGGTTCAAGGGTTTTAGGCATTTGATATTTGGACCCTCCAAGGACGTACCTTTACCTCTCCAAGAACGCATCTATACATTTTGGTTAGTGTTGATTCGGAAAATTTTGGGAATTTTTTAAGTTGTATATCGCGACATCTCTGAAAACATGAACTTGAAGCGATTAGTTTATAGGCAGATATTAAACGGTATAAGATACGGCGGCGTTCTTGGGCATTTCTCTACTCGTCCCTCCATTTGTTTTTTGGGCAGTTATGACTCTATTAATCTCCAAAACCAGGAATCCTCAGCACCCACTTGGCTTTTTAGGAGATTCCTGCACACTAATCCGCAAAGTAGTGTAAACTTGTCCGCTAGTGAGCTAAAATTTGCCTCGGCTGATCTAGAGGAAGATGAAAATGTGAATGAATTTTTGTCGCGTTTCGTGTGGAAAATGCGTGGGATTTTGTCGGAAGCTTACTCAGATGCTGATAAGCAGACCATTGATGGCATGCTTTTGATTATAGTTGAAAAGGTTGTGTCAGAGATGGAAAAGGGTAGTCTTGAACAGGCGGTTGGTGCTGCATTGACTGAACCATTAGAGGAGTTAAGTGCGGATTTGTGGAGGACAGTGTGCGATGTGAGTAACTCGGTGTTGGAGGACATGAAAAAGGAAAGAAAAAAAGAGAAAATGAAGAAAGCATTGCATGATGCTGAGGTGAAGGAGATGTGTAGATTTGCTGCTGAGATTGGTATTCGTGGGGACTTGATGAGGGAGTTGAGATTTAAGTGGGCTCGTGAGAAGGTGGAAGAGAACGACTTCTATGAGAGTTTGGAGCGACTCAGAGAAGAAGAACGTGCCTATGAGAAAGAGGAATCAGAGGGCAGGAAAGCTGGGAGCATCAGCGAAGAGGTTGTTGTGGCTGACGAGAAGCCTAAAGTTGTTTCTCTTCCTAAGAGACATTGGAAGTTAAAGTACAAGATTTATGGACTTGATCTTTCTGATCCTAAATGGGCTGAAGCTGCTGACAAAATCCATGAGGCTGGAGAGATAATTTGGCCTCAGGAACCTAAGCTGATATCTGGGAAATGCAAGGTAGTGACTGAGAAAATTCTTTCTATGAAGGTGGAGGATGAACCTTCTCCTTTACTAGCAGAATGGGTGGAGCTTTTAAAACCTAACAGGGTTGATTGGATCACCTTACTCGATAAACTGAAAGAACAGAATTTCGGTATATACTTAAAGGTATGACTTCCCCTTTCTTCCCATGGGGAGGAACTAGTTTGTTTGTGTTTGTATAGTTGCATATTACTAACAGGATTGCTAATCAGTTTATATCAATGGGAAGTAATTGATATCCCATGGCAGCTCTATGCTCAGTATCCTCTAGGGCAGCTTAATTGTATGTGCGTTAGCAGCTTGCTTGGTCAAGTGAAACATCTGGGCTCCCTGCATGAGTCTTACCTTTTTTAGCCCACCTGATAAGATCTAGAACTGTTTCTTGGATTCTTCAATTCACTATTGAAGTAACTGAACCGATAAGTTTATTAAACTGATGTGCTTTGATTACATAATCAACATTGCTAGAGATGCACAAGCCCGTGTGACGTCAAAATATGCCTATAGAAAGTAGAGGTTGAAGCTCTGCTTATGAAAAGGAATCTAATGCTATTATGTGACTGACATGTAGTTGTTATGATAGTTCTCGTTCTGGTTGTCACATTTTCCGTGACCAGTCTCACTTTGCACAATGCTTGACTATTGATTTTGGACTGACGATATAATTTTTAATTAACAATTGCCAATATGGAAGCTAGCGAAGCAGTGTGCTATTAACTTGTAATATCAATTTATTGGAAGTGCTAGATATTGTTGGATAAGAATGGAAAATTGTTCATCTGTGCTTGATATCTCTTTTTGCTTCAATTTTGTGAGCAATTTTCAGTTGTGTTAAAACCATTTGTTGTTTCTTTTGGTCTTCACTCATGCTATGTTTATGTTAGCAAAAAATCAACATCTGGTATGGTGTCATAGGTGATTGCATAATGTACACGACAAAGCAGAATTCTGAAATTCATGATGTAAACTTTTAAACAGTCAATTTTCTATATCAAGTGCAATGATTTGATGTTCTGTTTGAATGGACCAATTGTAGGTGGCTGAACTTCTGTTGAGTGAAAAGTCTTTCCAACCGAGCATCCGTGACTACTCCTTACTTATTGATGCTTATGCTAAAAAAAATTGCATAGAAGATGCTGAGAGAATTCTGAAAAAAATGAATGAAAATGGTATTCTACTTGATATCATAACAGCAACAATTTTGGTACACATGTACAGCAAGGCAGGCAATATTGATCTTGCTAAAGAAGCCTTCGAAAGCTTACGCAGCCATGGTTTCCAACCAGACTCGAATGTTTATAATACAATGATAATGGCATATGTAAATGCTGGTCAAACCATGTTTGGGGAGTCATTGATGAGAGAGATGGAGTCAAGAGATATCAAGCCCTCTGAGGAAATTCAAATGGCATTGCTCCGGTCATTTGCTCAAAAAGGTGATGCTGATGGGGCAAGACGAATTTCAATAAACATGCAATTTGCAGGATTCCAGCCAAGTTTGGAGTCATGTATGTTGCTTGTTGATGCTGAAGTACGTGCCAATAACTTAGATCAGGCGAGGAGAAACTTTATGTATATGATGAAAATTGGACACAAGCCTGAGGATAGGTGCACTGCTGGCCTGATTGGAGGTTATGAGAAATCAAATTCGCTGGACAAGGCCTTGAGCCTTTTGTTGGAGATTGAGAAGTATGGATTAGAACCCGGACCTGCTACATACTCTGTTCTTGTAGATTGGTTTAGTAAACTGCTATTAGTTGATGAGGCTGAACAGTTGTTAGGGAAGATTGCTCAGTTGGGTGAGGCTCCTTCTGTCAAGGTTCACGTAAGCCTCTGTGATATGTATACTAGGTGTGGGATGGAGAAGAAGGCTCTTCAAGCTCTGGGGGCAATTGAATCTAAGAAAGATCAATTGGAGCATGAAGATTTTGAGAGAGTTATAAAGGGGCTCCTTGCTGGCGGGTTTGTGCATGATGCGCAAAGGGTACATGGACTAATGGAAGGACGAGGCTTTACTGCATCGGAGCAGCTGAAGATGGCTCTAAAGCGATATAGAGATAAGCTTTTCTAGAGCAGGTACTAAGGATATGCTCCTTCATAATCATGACACCACATTTTAATAGAAGAAAACCAGCACTGTAGCCATGGTTAGTTTTCTTGCATTAGACGGCTTGAGATAATCATCACCGATGGCAGTTTTATAGGTATCCAGAACCTTCAGCACGACCTGATTGTTGGATGTAATTTATTGATCAGACGAGAGGTTTAACTCCAACAAGCTTGGCCTTAAGCATAGTTAGAGAGTTTTGTTGCTGTTCTTGCGCCCGTATCGGTGCAATGCAGGGACTTGTTTCAATAACAATGGAGGGGCCCTTTTCTGTTAGTTACGAATGACAATATGGCGTTTCAGCATCTTCCTCGGACAGTCTGCTTGGACATTCATTTTCACCATCTCTTCAGCTTACATTCTCTTAAGTTTTGTTAACTAAATCATATTAAAAGCAAAAAACACATACATGCGTTCTTCACTGCATCATAAACGGTTTGATTGATGCAGGACCACAGCTTGCTTTTTCTCTTTTCTATGTTCAGAGTTCTTTACTTGAATGAACTGACTGAGAAAAGGAATAACTTTGTAAGAAAGAGTTCACCCTCGTCTCTACGTTACCTCCATTTTCAGGTGTTGTCATTTGCTTACATTTCTTGATTAACTATTCCCTCCAATGTTTTTACTTTTGTTACAGTTCTTTTTTAGAACCTTCTGATTGTGTTAAAGAAAGAAAAAGAAAGGGATTTCTTCTGCCTGTTCTTGTCCACTTGGAATCATCACTGTGAAAAAAAACCTGCTAGAGTTGCTCATGAATCTCGTGGACGAAGCTTGCTCATGACCCATGGAATGAGTCCAGGCAAAGTATACATACATGCATAGGACACCTTAAAAAGAAAACAGGGTAAAGGTATAAAGTAAATTCTTTTTTACTTTTAATATTTTACTTTTAATATTTGCATCACTTTAACAATGCCCTAAGCTGGTCGAGTTGATAGAGTCGGAAGTATGGGGTTAAAAGGTCCTATATTCGAATTCTTTTATCTACACTCTCTCGGTCGAATCTATTGTACAAAACTTGCCTAATAAGAAGTATCCGATTGACGTGATTTGCAGACTATTGCGTCAATTTAGAAGTATATCCAATACACATCTAAAAGATAGCAATTGGCGATTCTTTCGTTTTAAAAAAGAATCATTTTAACAAACTTGACAGGTTGATCACTGGTCACTCTATTATTAATTCCAAAAATAAAAAAATATATTTTATTTTTTATTTCCAAGAATTCTAAAATGCTTTTTTCAACTCTTAAATTACAAAGTGATTTTACCATTTTATTTTAAAACTCTTTTTATTAATTTTATGGTAAAGCGGTATTGGAAATTAGAATAATAGCTTATTTAATATTTTTGGAAAATATAATAAAAAGGATAGTAAAGAGAAAATGAATTTGTCATGTAGTTTAAGTAATTTTAAATTTTAATTTAATCATAATAAATTATTAGTTTAAATCAAATTTATTAATTTAAATTAAGTTTAATAATTTAGTTAATTTGTCATATTACCAATATTTAATTTGATTTCACAAGTTTTTTAATTTTTCACAAAAATTTTAAGAGTTTTTAAAAAATTGAAAAATCACAGATTTTTTTATAAAAATTATATAAAAAAGGGCCGTATCAAAAGATACTTCAGACTTTCTCAGGACAGACAAACACTACACGTCATATTTGCTTTGGGAAGCTTGAAGCTTAACAATGGAAGAATTGGCAAAACCTGAAGACAACAAAGGAGAGATGCTAGAATTAGGGAAGAAGGAAAATCTGTTATGAAGAATTTGGGTATATCTCCAACTAAAGATTTGTTCTTTTGGAGATGTAAAGAAGATTGTAAATCACAAATCAAATAGCTTTCCACAGTATCCGAGCCAAGATCATTAAATACCATACGAGTTAGGACTATCAACCAGAATTCAGGTAACAACCTAGCTAACAAATACTTCTTGAGTTCCTATCATCTAAATTTTACCCCGATTCATTCATGGCAGACGCAAGGCCATTTCGGTTCAGACTCCCTTGGCTGTCCGCAGTTACTGCTCCTCGTCCTGCAGCTGAACCCCAGCCTCCTCGTCCAGCTGGTGAACCCCAACCGCCTCGTCCTACAACAGAATCACGGCCTACTCGTCCTGTAGTTGAACGACCTCGTCCTACAACAGAATCCCAGCCTACTCGTCCTGCAGCTGAACCGCCTCGTCCTGCAACAACATTCCAGCCTCCTCGTCCTGTA
>JANSVA010000002.1:1335583-1368063 GCA_025504915.1 Erythroxylum reticulatum | reverse complement strand
ATTATTTATATTTCGTTCAACTGTTTCTAATGATTCTATTTGTAAAGGAGATTCTGTTACAGTAGAGTCTTCCATGGTCTAGAGATAATTACAGTTTGTATTGATTTAGTCTCTGATACCACTTGGAGTGACCAGGATCTGATTTGATTTTCGAGTTATTCTATTTGTTGCTTTTGTGATTTATTTTCATTTAGCAATGTAGTGTATATATATATATATATATATATCAATTATTATCCTTCATTATATTCATTTCTATTCATATTACCATTTATCTGGACGAACTAACCGTCCCTAAATCTTAAAATTCTTATCTTATATTTTATCTTTGGGTCCAATTTTTATTGATCTCTTAAGTTGACCCCTTTTTGAGATCAGAATGAGATCAGAATATTTATATCTTGATTTTCAGTAACTCATTAATTGGCCACGAACAAAGTCTTTTAGTACACCAAACCATCATTTTTGCTTGTTGAACGAGAATTCAGCAGGTCTCTATAGTAACAGCACTTAAAAGACTTGTTCTCTGCCTTTGAACCTGAGGCCATGCCTATCATATCTCCACCAACAGAGTCTGCATTGTCCTTCACCTAACGTGCAGGGGAAATATTACCAGGTGACGGAAATTAACGTCAGAAAATGGAAATTGTAGGAAAGTGACTGCTGACCAAACCCCTTGCCACAAGTTCAAGACTCTCAATTTTGATTATTTGCACCTAATTGAGATAGCTGAGAATGAGGATATACAATTATATGACGAATGACCAACCATGTTTAACAACAATTTCAAGCAAGTTGGTAAATTTTTTTCAACGCAAATCACGCGATGAGTAGGCCTAGCACCAACTCTACGATCTCAGAAGTCTATTTAAGCAACTTCACGTCCTATTAGGTCGATTATAATATAAGAAACTTGTGTCCAGTCCACTGGTCTGTGTTTGTCTGTCAAACTTTTTGTCTGGGCAATGGCTGACAAGAGCAAGATCTTGATCATCGGAGGAACTGGTTATATGGGGAAGTTCGTGGTAGAAGCAAGCGTGAAGGAAGGTCACCCTACCTCTGCTTTGGTTAGACAGAGCACGGTCTCTGATCCTGTCAAAGGACAGCTTGTCGAGAAATTCAAGAACTTGGGTGTTACTATAGTTTATGTAAGAAGAAAAAGACCCCATCTTTTGTTTTCCAATGATCTGGGCATTTGTAGTGGAAAGCATGATCATGAGTTTGTGGTTGATGGAACTATTGCAGGGAGATCTTTACAACCATGAAAGTTTGGTGAATGCGATTAAGCAGGTTGATGTGGTGATATCCACGATTGGCTCCTTTCAACTGGCAGATCAGACAAAGATCATTGAAGCCATCAAAGAAGCTGGTAATATTAAGGTTGGTATTCCAGTTTCTTACAGTAAGTATATAGTTAAATCCCAATGAGAATAGCCACTTGAATCTAGTAAAACAACTTGAAATGTGCAGAGATTCTTGCCTTCAGAATTTGGAAATGACGTTGATCACGTTCATGCGGTTGAACCAGCCAAATCTGCATTCGAAACAAAGGCTCAAATTCGACGTGCCATTGAAGCTGCAGGAATACCGTACACTTATGTTCCTGCTAACCTCTTTGCTGGCTTTTTTCTACCCATATTGGGACAGGCAGGAGTTACAGCTCCTCCTAGAGACAAAGTCACCATTACTGGAGATGGTAATCCAAAAGGTATGCTATAATAGGAGTGAACTGCAATGGGTTTAAATGGTTTACTGAAAGAAGTTGCAATGGATCAATTAGTCATTTTCACAAGTTTTGGTGTATGTAAACAGCTGTTTTCAACCATGAAGAGGACATTGCAACGTACACCATCAAAGCTGTTGATGACCCTAGAACCTTGAACAAGACACTCACTATCAGGCCTCCCAAGAACATCTACAGCTTCAATGAGCTGGTTGCACTGTGGGAGAAGAAGATAGGCAAAACACTTGAGAAAACCTATCTTCCTGAAGAGGTAGTTCTAAAGACCATCCAAGGTGAGTCAAAAGTAGTGTCATAATATTAGGACTGCAATAAACATTATCTAATAATAACTTTTGTGTTTGTTCCTGATCTATTCTTGCAGAGTCTCCAATTCCAATCAATATTTTTCTATCAATCAACCATTCGGTGTTCGTTAAGGGTGATCAAACCAACTTTGATATTGACCCATCGTGGGGTGTTGAGGCCTCTGAGTTGTACCCAGATGTGAAATATACTTCTGTGGAAGACATTCTTGATAAGTTTGTTTAAGCAACTGAAAATCTGCTGTCACCTTCGTCATCGTAATAAGAATTCAGGCAGTTCACAGATTGGATGTTTGCTGCAGAAGAGTTATTTGTGCCTGTCGTGTTGTGTTCTATTTAGTAGTAATTCCAATATCTTGATATATAAATATATAAGCTTCAGTTTCATGAGTGTTCTATATCTTTGGCGATCTAGTGAAATTCGAAAAAGAACTTTATCGATCAGTATCCATCATTTCCCTTCTCTTTAGCCTAGTTCTGTACGCCAACCTCTGAACCCGTCAATGCCAAAACTCAGACCCGCTTCAGGATCTTGACTGAACCAAACATTTGTTCTTTTCATTTGCAAGAATTAAGGATAGAATGAGAGGACAAAAACGCTTGGACCTGACTTTTTAAAACTTTAGCAGGTGAATCTGTCTTTGGAAAAAATGCAAACCCGTTGAAATGAGATTCTACATTGCACTAAAGTTGTTTATATATACAATCTTGTGTTCAGTTTCTGTATATTGTTTTATTCTGCACTTGAGGACCAGATAGAATTGTATCTTCATGTGGTGTTAAACTTAAGCCGAGTGAAAGACCTGAACTTTGAACTCTACGTTGAGTGGTGAATCTTGTACCTGAAGCCATTTTGAATCACCAGTCTCATTTCCTTTTCGAAAACCTTCTGATCAGATGATCTTTTGCTATCCGGAGAATCACAGATTGTAGTGCTGGCGCAGGTGATGGTGCCCCTACTGGTGCTTCAATTGCCGAATGCTTGTGTGTCTGATAATCCATCATTTTCCTTGCCTTATTCGCACCACTTTTCTCAACTGAAATAAACCAGAAAACAATGAAATTCACAGCGTCATGAACCGTAAAAATCAGAAACAGAGAAAACTGTCAGACTGAAACATGTTCAAGCGAGCTCTTACTTGTGAATTCTACGTCGGGCTTCGAAGACTCTGACAAGAGAACAAGTGCTGGAGTGACTACGGCGAGGACAGCCCAGAAGAAGAATATCAAGACAAATATTCTCCCACTCATTTGCTGGGATAACTGATGCAGTTTGACAGTGTCTGAGAGAGTATTTAACGTGCCTGAGAAAGACTTAGCAGAATCTCTCTCTTCTTGCACACCTTACCTGGCCATGTTTAAGTAGCCTTACGGATATAAAAGTGCACAAGGTCTATAACATGCTGTTATTTATGTTTCTCCCATTGCAAAGTCAGGAGTTAATAATTATATTTGAGAGGTTTGTTGCTCAGTCGTTGGAGGGTTGTTATACCAGTAGGTACATGATTAAGCACTTATCTGGCATCCCAATGGTCCAAGTCAATGCTTCACCAAGCCTCCTGTGCAGTGACTTCTCTGTGCAGTTTATATGCACATCATAACACTATAGCCACCTTTATCTATCCTGTAGGATGCTTGATATTTGAGTTACCCTATTGACCTTTTCAATTCAGCATCCATGGGATCGTCACTGATAGAAAAAGTTTGTAGTTCGTTTGATAATTATCGAGTGGCAGTCCGAAACAAGGATCTCTTTCAGAAAATAACGACAGGCCAAACTTGACATGACTGGTCCGATTTAGAATTAGAAATCATACTTCGGCTAATAAGCTGAAAAGGTACCCTACTCAACCTGAGTTTTATACCCAATAAAGGAAAATTGGGAGACGTAAATCACTCATGTAACAGAGTGTGGGAAAAGATTACAAGAGCTGGTGCGAACACTTGATGCAACCACTTAACAGCGTGATTTGGAAGGTGGAAGTAAAGTTTTAATATATTAAAAGATGATGTAGTACAACTAGGACTAGCAAGTGGCTTTCAAGTATTAACAAATACAGATATGATCCTGCAATTCCAACAAACTGACAGCTCAAATGCCTTCATACACTAAAGGGAATATTGTTGGCTCAAAAACTGTGAGATATAATTCTGTATAAAATACAACAGTAAACAGAAAGAGAAAGGAAAACATGGAAGAATACCATAGATCAACTTGAATATAAATATACATATTGTAAGGACAACCTAAAACATGCAAAACAGAACGGAATCTTGCATGTACGTGAATCTCATACACTTATCTGATATATACACCATCTAGAAACCAGAAAACGTCAAGACTCGAAAGACTCGCACCAGAGGCCATAAAGCTTCAGTCACTCATTAAACCTTTGCCGCTCGTGGCAGGCTTCTTCCCATCATACTTCTGTTAAATAGTAAAGAGGAAGAATTACTTCTTTCTATTGAGGGAAACAAGAGTGCACTGGACAGACATTGATGGCTATAAATTTAATGAAGAAAGGGAAAGATGCGATGCTCTAGAATTTAGGCTGAAGGCAATTATATGGTTAGTATACAACTCTTCAACTATCTCACCTGCTTTCCAAAGCTGAAAGGTACATATTTGTACTTGATCATGTGCATAATTTGACGCTTCATTGTTAGGACGAACAGAACAATCCAGTAACAAAGTAAAATGGGCCAGAAAACAGGAACATCAAACACAGAGAAAAATGTCATCACAAATGCCACGCAGAAAGCCTTGGTTATGGAGTACCTAAAACCATAGCAACAAGAGCAACTCATGTTTTTAGAACCAGAAACCCATCAATGTTCAGTAGATGACAACTACACATATAAAACTGTTTAACAAGTATCAATCTAGCAAAGCTTGTTCTTCCAAAAATAGGTGCATGACTAGCTAAAAGAAATTGGTCAGTGAAATGTGCATGCGTCCTAACTTTAACCAGAACAAATTCCCTAGTTGCATGGTTTGTGATCTCTGTTCTACAACCCTAATCAAGTTTCCCTTCCAACCAGCTCCACAGTTAGTGTTGCAAAAGGAGGGAGGTTGTCCTCCATATTGATCTGCCACTAGGTGTAAGCAGTATCAGTTAGAGATCATACAATCCAGCTGCAAGTAGGAATGTCAGCTAGCATTAAGGCTACATCAAACAAATATAATCGCCTTGGTGATAATACGTGTAGATACGAGTGGTAGAACAAGAAAAATAGCCAGCGGATCAAAAAAATGCTGAAGACATCTATTTCTTATGTTTGCCAAACATAAGGTTAGGAAATATTCGAGTGGCAAGAAGGATTGTTATACTACCAGAACTTAAACTCCGGAAGGCGACGAATGAAGGGCCTGAACTCATCTGATCCTTTAGTTGGCAATGACGCCCCATCCAAAACTTCGAGCTCTGGATCAACTTTTGGCGATAGAAACCCAATCAACAAATTCAAAATGTAAATTCCAAGGCCATAGGACACAATGTAAAAGCCTTCTGCATAATAAACCCGCAACACGTAAATAGCTGCAGCCGCTACAGTTCCTAGCCACCTATGTACAGTATGAGGAGTGGATCGATCAAGATAGTACTGAAATGCCCTCGAAAATTCAATTCTCCACTTAGCCAGAGGGGCCACTGTGGAGGTAGTATCGGCTTCAACTCCTTCCATTAACAATTAGATTCTGAACAATCCCCTGCATATAACGAAATTAAATTGAAACCAGATGATTCCACAAACAAAGGTTGAATTTTTTAAAGCACCGTAACCCAAAGATCGATTTTTGACACTATCCATCTCATTTTTTCCTATCCAAGCAATACAAGATCACATCCTTGGAACATCGGAATGAAAAGTTTTGACAATCTAACATGCAATCACTATACCCTGGTCTTCCAAGAAACCAAACAACACGGAAATATGAATACATCTACCTGATCGCTTTTAGTACTCTGTGGTCGATACCCACAAATTGTAAGAGTGGATCACAACAAAATGGGAGCACAATAACATAAGTTAAAAATTTTACGATTTTGCAAGCCCAAGTAAAGCTGAAAATTAAAGCTAACCTTAAATCATCAAGAGATTTCTTAATCTTCTTTTTGTTTACCTCAAAAATCGGAGGATTTGTTGGCTTTTGTTCTGTTTTTTCTGTTGTAGTTCGCGGGTTAAAGAAGCAACTCGAGCTCGACTCCGTTGATAGGCGGACTTTTCCGGACGTGACTCAGAACTCGTTGCCCATCAAAACGCGCCCTTCTCCTGCCGTTTTGTGAAGGCTTAGTCCTTGGGGTTGTTTTCACCTCAAAGCAGTGATGCAATGGATTAAGCCCCTCACTCCATTCCCCCAAGGATCATACCATTATGACGTTTATATTATGTTCTATTAAATCTTATCCACATATTTATAAATTATATTTCTTATCTTGATTATGATGTTATTATTATGTTCTATTAAATTTTATCCACACATTTATATCTAGAACAAAATTGTAATAAAATAATTGGAATAAAAGATTTGATGAGATCCAGCCCGACCCTATTGTCTATGATTCGAGTATGGTTTCAAAACCAGTTAAATTTAGATTATGATTCAATTCAATTCAATACAATCTTTCATTCACATTTTTGTTTTTCTATTTAAACCATTTTATAAAACTCTTAACTCCGGAAAATATGGGTAATGCCTAAATTTAGGTATTTTTAATAAAATGGCTTATAGGTTAAGTCAAGGGTTAGATCGGCTTAATGTCGAATTATTTTAAACAAAATGATATGTAAGTTTGGACCGGGATAATTTAAGTCTGAATTTAATTTAAAAAATTATTTTATATTTTTATTTTTAAAAAATATCTTTTAAGAAATTAATAAACTTGACTTATGGTTAGATCCATTGTCATCTATAAAATTTCGAATATTTTACTTTCATGAGATTTACAAAATTTATTAAGTACTTGATATTTTCCGTTGTATTAATAATAATATCGTTATATTCTTATCCATATTTAAAATTGTTATCTTTAAAATTTTCATTACTAACGTCAGTTTAGATTTGAATTTTAAAATTTTTAAATCTAAAGTAAATATAATTTAAATATTTAAAATCGAATTAAATTAGTTAAATATAATATAATGTATTGATTCAAATTAAATTAATTAATTAAAATTAATTAAAATTAAAAATTTTATTAAATATAACTAATCGAAATTAAATTTAATGTCGATCACACTAAAATTAATTTATTAATATCAAATTAGATGCAACTAATTTACGAATCTTTAATTTAATTTCATTATTTCATTATTTTTAATTTCTAAAAATAAAGATCTACAATTTTATTTACTCAATAAATTATTATTAATCAAAATTTATACCAAATATATTATATTTTAGTAAATGTAAAAATGTTATTTTATTTATACAAAATAAATAAAATGTTAAAAAAGAATAAGAGGTAAAAATGTAAATAAAATACGAAATTTGGCGTCTACTCTAAAGTTGAGGGATTTCGACTCAGCCCTCAGCCCTCACAGAATCACATTTCTCTGGTTCATTGCTTCAATAACTGTAACATTCATAGCAAAATCCCTCCTTTTATCCTTCTACTTCTGTACGGAAGCCTCCAGATTAGCAGAAGCAGAGATGGGCACGCTTGGCAGAGCAATATACACCGTCGGATTTTGGATTCGTGAGACCGGTCAAGCCCTTGATCGTCTCGGTTGCCGACTCCAGGGCAACTACTACTTTCAAGAGCAATGTAAAGCTCTCATTTTTCATAAACCCCAGATCTCAATCTCGTTAAACTTCCCGTATTTTGTTTGACTGGAACTGTTCGTTTGTCTTTACTCTGGTAGATCAGCTGTTCTTTTTTTTTTTTGGTGCTTATTTTACACGGAGGATTTTCTGGAGTTCAGTGTCTAGTAGATGAGATTTGACTCCTGTGAATGTGAAGTTTTTGTTAAATGGGGGATGAAATTTGTGTTGTTTTAGTGAAATATGCAATTGTGGCACGTATTGCTATTGCGTGAAAGACAATGGAGTAGCGTCAATGTGTGAAAGTTTTGAGTGTTTATTGCATGTTTTTACTTCTTTCGCGAATTTGGTGTTAGAGGATAAGTGGAAGGAATGTGTGGGTGTTCTTGCCTTAATAACTAGCTGAAGCATTTTCAATCTCTTGATGTTCAAAGCTTTGACTTGTCAAGTTCTGTCTTTGCTTAATTGTGAATAATCGAATTCAAATGTCATACTATTATCTGCCTTCACCATAGATGCTTGGGACAAGTATAAGACTGGTTTTGTTGGGTCTCTATAGTTTGGACTCTCTTATCACTTTTGCTGATTATTTTTCCTCTTGTTGCTGACATTAGTGTTCTTATCTAATTACAGTGTCCAGACACAGAACACTAATGAACCTTTTTGACAAAGCTCCCTTGGTTGATAAGGATGCATTCGTGGCACCTAGTGCTTCGATAATCGGGGACGTTCAAGTGGGAAGAGCATCGTCTATTTGGTATGGCTGTGTTCTGAGAGGTAATATTGACAAAACTTTGTACCCTCCACAGTAACTCACTCTTGCGGATGTATCTGATTTGATTTGAAGTGGGGGGAGATATGGATGCCCTTACATGTCACTTGGCCCCAATCTTACTGAAAATACTTATCTTATACATTCTAATGCTGTAAGGTTAGGATGTATCTGGCAGAATGCAAATGTGCAAAGAATCCCAAGTTCTTTATATTCTTTTGACAGCATGGGTCATGAGAGATTGGCTGGTGCTTTTGAATGTTAGAACACTAAATTTTTGGTGCAGAAAGTTGTTATCAAGAATTCTCTCGGTATCCTATTAACTCAATTGAATCTAAGAACTATGCCACTTATTTGATTTTTGTTCATTTTGAAAATTGAATTGGGATTTGGTTGCTGAAGTTTAATGTCATGGGTCTTTGTTTGTGCCTAAACTGATCTTTTAACCATTTTTTTTTTCGCCTTTACATTGGGACTGAACCTTCATCTGCCCATTGCTTCTGGAGTTATATTTCTTACTCCCTGAGGCTGCTTTTTCTCCCTATTTTTCCTTGCTGATCTTCAATAAATTCTCTACTTCTACTTGGTATGTGTCGAGCCCACATCCAAGTGAAGTAGTAGCAGAGACTCGAAACTGCATACATTGTGCTTTGTCTTTGATTTTATTTCTTAGATTCTTTGATTGAAGGTGACTGATCTATACTGTTCTGGTAAATGCATACAGTAATCAGTTGTTGGTCTGCGAATGAAATTCTTTTAGCTGTAATGTTTGTTATTTTTCTTTGTAGTCACAAAAATTATTCTTGGTTTGTAGGTGATGTGAATAGTGTTAGTGTTGGATCTGGCACTAATATACAGGACAACTCCCTTGTGCATGTGGCAAAATCAAATCTAACTGGAAAGGTGCTACCAACAATCATTGGGGACAATGTTACTGTAGGTGAGCAATCAGCAAGGGGACTGCGGTTGATGTTAATCAATCTGGTATATGTTTACCTAATTCGGTCCACATTGATCTGTGTAGGTCATAGTGCTGTTTTACATGGCTGTACTGTTGAGGACGAGGCTTTCATTGGTATGGGGGCAACACTACTTGATGGTGTTGTTGTTGAGAAACATTCCATGGTTGCTGCTGGAGCCCTTGTGAGACAGAACACAAGGATCCCTGCTGGAGAGGTAAGTCTGTCATCTCTCTCCTTGGGCATATGTAGATGCCTGCTTTCTATGATTATTTTGCAGGAACTTTCAATATTTGCCCTAAACTGCTCTTCAGGAGGGTTTTCATCTCTTTTATATGTAGTCGCACTTTCACGCCTAGTGTCACATATCTAGACTGATTAAGTACTGGGTTTAGTGAGAAAGGTAAAATTTGCTTTAGAAAAATTTAAAACCAAAAGAGAAAAAGCTACTTCTGTTATTTTTCCTGAAATAGGATGTTTTCTATGACTTTCCTAGGAATAGTGGAATACTTGTCAAATGAGTTTTCAGATCAATGCTCTTTAGTAGTTGAAAACAGCTTTTATCTAGACTTCTTCCGTTTGACATTCCTTGAATACCGTTTTGAAATGTAGATCATTAGCAACCTAATCGCTAAGTATGATTTAGTAATGATATATTTCAGGTGTGGGGAGGCAACCCAGCAAAGTTCCTCAGGAAGCTAACTGATGAGGAGATAGCCTTTATTTCTCAGTCAGCCGCCAATTACTCCAATCTTGCACAGGTGCACGCGGCTGAGAATACTAAGCCTTTTGATGAAATTGAGTTTGAGAAAGTACTCCGCAAGAAGTTTGCTCGACGAGATGAGGAATACGATTCAATGTTAGGCGTCGTTCGGGAAGTACCTCCTGAAATTACTCTTCCTGATAATATCCTACCAGATAAAGCCCCCAAGTAAAAGACTTCAGAGTTTTTTCATTAGGTATTATTTCTTAAATTTGAATCTTGAGATCTCACCTCGAGGAACATTTGTTGTTTTGTGCAAATACAAGGAGAAAAGGATCATTTTCTTTACCAATAATACAAAAACACGTTTAGGTGTAGAATCATTGATCCTCTTTTAGCTTTTGACTCCACTCTTTTGGTTGATCACCAAACTGGTTAATATCATTGCATAATGGAGAAACTTATGCTACAAGAAAGCATGTATTTTGATGGTCTTTTGATCCTTGTATCTGTTACTACTCTGTGTTTTTTTTGTATTCCAAAGTTTGCGGAAGCTTTATTTAGATTTGCAATTACATTAAAAATCTCGAAGAGTGTAATATTCACTTTCACGTGGGCCAAAATTATTTTTGTCAAACAACGATCCATAGTGAATTAGTGATCCAATCGCGTCACTACGCAAAACGTTACCCGACGACGTGCCGTTCGTTCCCAGTTCGCTGAAAACAATGACAGAAACTAAGTTGCTTTCCTACAGGAACAAGTCTTCCTTATACGGAAGCATTGACCTTATCCAGTTGAATTATCTTTGACGGCCAATGCACTATGTTCTGTTCCCTACTCCAATTTCTTGCTGTGTCGGCCATTGATGTGAAACACGATGGTTTTGATAAAGCAGCTTCCTAAATGTCAAATTTTGTATTGAGTTCCGTGTTAGAAAAAATGGTAGAGATGTATATTTTTATGTGTACTAGACAAATCTAGTTCGGTACGATTCAGAATTTTAAGTGTCAGACTCGGTTCGATACACATCATGTGGAAGAGTTTTACTTTTGCATACCCTTGCTTTTAGTTTTACACAAGTTGCTTTGCTTTATCCCAACTCCTAAGCAAGTTGGCGATTAAAAACGTAAAAGCAATGGTGATGATATGATCCCGTAGCAATCCATTATTGTCGTATCAGATTCTCTCGTCCAAAAAGCAAAATCCAAGGATGCGAGTCTTCCTCCGTGATTTAAGCTGTGGTTTCGTCATCATGGCCTCATGCAACACACAACAAAACAAAGTTCGTCACGCGGTCGTCTTAAACCAGTGGGGACGACAGGATCACTTAAACAGAGTCTAGTGGGTGTCGTCTAGGCCATCACTCGGCACCGACTCTTTGATTCGTTACAAACGATGATGGAGTGCATGTTAGTTCTCAATATTCATCAGCCATTGGTTACAGAATCTTTGGAGAAATTCCTAGTAAAGTGCGTACGTTAGAGCCGTTGATGAATGGTGGGTACCAAACAAAAGTTGATGTCTAAAGCTGTGTAGGAGAGGCTATGGACGGCCCCATGCGCCGAAAAACATGTTCGTACACCATGGATGGACGTGATAAGAAAGTTGATGAAGGAGCAGAGCTTTGAATCTTCACATTTTCTATGGCCATTATTTGTAGCCAAAAGTGACGAATTATTCCTAATATTTTTTAAATTTTTAATTAAAATTTAATGTTATTTATAATATAACGTTAATGTTATCGAAATAATATTAATAAAATTTTAAATCTTAATATAATTATTCTTTATAATTTTTAGTATATTGGTTATTAATTTAGGCAGTTTTCTAAATGTATATTATTTAATTATTTAATATATTAATTGTTAATAAAATTATGAATAATTTAATATAATATTATATAATAAATATTATTACTTTTTATAAGTAAATTTAAATTAAAAATATCTTCAAAAATATATAAGTTTTAACTAAAATTTGTTTTAATATTACAAATAAGATTTAATTATAATAAATAAAATAATTTTATTAAAAATTACTTTAATCATTGATTCACTTCGACTCGTCTCTTTGCTATCCATCACAAGTTTCGTGTGGCTTGTCGGGTCAGGACAGTGCTCCGTGATCGTCCGATGTGACGACACATGAAACATGGCCTCCTGATCTGGTATAACAAGGTCTTAACTCCTTCGAAATGATCCACGACCAATATGATCTCTTTCGACAAGAAGCACGAAGCTCTTGTTGCTCTTTCAGTTGTTTATTAATACTATCCACCAACACAAGGTTAGATAGAAACGAAGGAAGACCGATATTTTCCCACCGTAAGATCGAATACTTACCCGACCTTGTAGAGTCGAACGTCTTGGGAAAGAAGGGCAGCGTGCGAGAGGGAAGGATGGGACGACAGAGATCCGAGCAGGTTGAGACGAAGGGCAGCGTATGCGATCCAAGACAGACGAAACGCAGTCGGGGACGAAGAGAGCCGAAGGAGTCGGAGAAGAATAAGGTAGCTGGAGTCGGAGGTAACGGTGCATCAAACGAAGCTTGATGGGTTGCGGAGACAGGAACAACGTGTCTCTGTCCTCCCTTTTTTGAAAGAACAAAAATTCATGTCTCTGTCAGCCGGAGAAAGTAGACAGCAACCAAATGTCTCTTGAGACAGGATTTTTCTGTCTCGTCTTCTGTCCTCACTGACGGGGACAGAAACCAAGCATAGTGTTAGGACTCAACAAGTAGTTACTCATCTTCGACTTAAAATTAAGCCGGTAAATTATCGATATTTATCATTATAAAATTAGTTTAAAACTAAATAAAATTTTAAAAAATAAAATATGATTAAAAGATAATATTCTTATTTATCGAATAATTTAAATTTTAATTAAAAAAGAGATTATCAAATAAAAATTAATTGGTTTATTTTAATTTATAACAACCTATTAATTTATAAAAATTGAAAATTTAATTATTAAACTAGTTAATTTTTAACATAAAAAATATTTAAAGTAAATTAAAAATTACAAATAGAACAAAAAATTTGATTGATTCAAAATTTTTAGAGTCAAATTACCTCAGTAATTACAAGTTCTACCCTAGTTAACAAAAATTTCTAATTAATCATTGTAATTAAACTATAATAGAAGTATGTTGAGAAATTATCATAAACTTTGACTTCTACTCATCATCATCATTATCACATCCAGTCTAAAGTCTCACAGTGAAGTGGAGTTTGAAGAAGTCTGATAGTACGTAGCCTTACTTCTATATAAACTTTTACTAATACTATTATGACTTATTAATAAATTGTTAATAATTATGTCTTCATGTTGTTAATACCAACAATTACACAACTCCAAATAAATAAATTAAATCAAATAGATATAGCAATTTTATATTTTAATAATAGTCAACTAAGTCAAATAAAAATAGTATTTTAAGATTTAAGATTTTCTATTGGTAAATTCAAAACTAAACTCAACACAAAAATTTGAGTTTGAATTTGAATCCGGTATAAAATTTGGAATCGATTAATCTTGAACTACCCGAATTGGAAAACTTTATTAAAATTTTGACTTTCGAGCTGGATCAAAAGTCTAATTTACCCCTGGTCGGACAAGTTCATGTAAATTGTAATTAATAATTTATTGATATTAAATAGATCATATGTGTTAAATTTTGTATTTAGCTTATTATAATGTTATGTCGGCCAATGATAATTAAAAGATTTAGAAAAATAAATAAACGAGGGGTAAATTGGGGATACTGGTTGTACAGTAAAGGAGAGTCTACAAAATGCAGTGAAGAAGAGAACAAAGTAAAAGGGCAAGGCCAGTAAAGAGGGCACAAGTCCTTAAAGAAAGACCCAAAGGCCAACAACATGGTTGCTGAAGCCTGGCCAATGGCCGGAGATATTGCTCCTCCGCCGTCTACTCATACTCCGGACATTTGGGGCATTCAGCCGGCTGCACTCATCGATCACGTGGCTCGTGTCGATTCATCGTTGCTCGATCAAATTACTGGTGACCGTGGCGGTTCTAGCCCGGTATGGGATTTCTGACCTCTTTGTTTGATGAGCTAGGTTTTTGCTGAATTCCGTCATGTTTTATTTGATTATGGCTGCTTAGCTGCTTGTGGGTATGCGTTAGTTTGCTCTGTTTTTATGCATGCATTCTGTGTATCTCATCAAGATCGTATGTCATTATCGGTATGTTTTCACTTACTATTCGTTTGCTTGAAATTTCATTTTGTTTTGCTTTTCTTTTCCTAGATTCACGTGGGGTCAAATTGCTTACCCTAAAAGGGGCATCTTTAATTGTTTTTGCCTTTCTGGGTAACTTCTGTACTTAAAGCCATTTCTGTTCTTTTGTATAAGCTGATTGGCTTCTGAGATTCAATTTGCAGTTTTTTATAGATTACTTTTGCATCATTAATGGGGGTTAATGCTTGGTACTAATTACAAAGTATTAGAATTATTAGATGCACACTAGTGACAGAACATCTCTGAATCACGTAAAAAAAAGAAAAAGAAATGCAGCTTACTAATCTGCTTCTTATTTTTGTGGATAGTGAAAAAATTTTATCTTATGATAGAGCTTCTTATATGTGTAGATACTGACATATTTGATCTCACGATACAGCTTCTTATTTGTGTTGATAGTGACATAATTTATTGGACCAGTTAATAGATTTCAGATTTAGATTCACTACCACCCATGCACCTATCACTATACTTGACTAGACGTTTCTTTTTTGACTGAAAGCTTTTTCCTGTGATAATGGGTATACAGGTGATTTTTTTTGGTGTTACGACAAGAAAATTTTCATTATTGTTAATGGTTTTGGATTTTGTAGGTCGAGTTTCAAGAACTTGAGCACATACTAAGTAATGTGAAAAATCATGTTCTCGCATCTGCTGATGGTACATATCCTTTGAAGACAATTGCTGGTGGCAGTGTGGCTAATACCATTCGAGGATTGAGTGCTGGCTTTGGAGTCTCTTGTGGTATCATTGGTGCTTGTGGCGATGATGTTCAAGGCAAGTGGTTTGTCGATAACATGAGCCTTAATGGGGTGAACCTCACAAGATTAAAGTGGAAGAGGGGACACACTGCTCAGGTGATCTTATTGCCACATAGTTTTTCAGTTTCCGTCTAAACCAGTTCTTATCTTTGTTGTTATCTGGTTCTCTAGCACTTAAATTTTAAGGTTACTGTCTGCTACAGTGTGTTTGCCTGGTTGATGAACTTGGTCACCGTACAATGCGTCCCTGCCTCTCAAATGCTGTCAAAGTACAGGTGCTTACTGTTTGATTCCTTTCCTTGTTTATTTTATTTTAAAGATTTTTTAAATTAATTTTGAGATTGAGGTAAACTTTCCATACCGGGCTTACCAAGTTTCTGCTCTTATCCCTTTAGGCTGACGAGCTGACAAGGGAGGATATCAAGGGTTCCAAGGTCGAGGATCTTAAGCTGTGATTGAATTTTATGTATCCATGGTGCTTGTTTTCAAGTGTTGTTTTTCCTGTTCTAGTGCTTGATGTGTTGAGTTCAATTACAGAAAATCTGGTTGGATTTAGTTTCGCCTCAAGCCACAGAAAGTTAAAAAATATTCCATCATATTCTTGATGATTGATTTTTGTTCAGCATACTAAATGGTTAGTGAATTTTGTGCCAGTGGTTAGTGCTTAGATTTGGGATATACAACTTGGAAGTTATCCATGCAGCTATTCAGATAGCAAAGCAAGAGGGTGTCTCGGTCTCAATGGATTTGGCCAGTTTTGAGGTAGTCTTTCTAACATTAATTTTTATTTTGTTCAGAAATTATTCAATATCTTCTGATGTTTTTCCTTTGTAAGTTTGGTGACAGAAATGGAGTCAATGACAAAACTTAACCACTACAATTTTCTTTTCTTCTTTTTATTGTGAATTATCCGGAAGTATCAGTGTCACAAAACACAATTTGCATGCTTGAAAAAAAAAGTCATTTTCTTATGGAGACAATGTATTCCTTATGCTAATTATTTTGTACAATCGCAGATTTCAAAGCCAGCTTTCTGGCATGATATATTTACTGAAGTACTTTATCATTTGCCAGATGGTTCGGGACTCTAGATCGCCCCTTCTACAATTGCTGGAGTCAAGGGACATAGACCTTTGCTTTGCTAATGAAGATGAAGCAAGGGAGCTGCTTAGGTACTATTATTTGATCTCTTTCTTCGCTTATGAAATTGTGGCCACAGAGATTTATATGTTATTTACACATTTCTCTTTCTTTTAATCTTTTCCTGATAGTGGTTGCTGATGTCTCTTTAAAATGGTTATAGCGGTGAACAGGGGGCTGACCATAGGGCTGCAGTAGAATTCTTGGCCAAACACTGCAAATGCGCGGTAGTGACTTTAGGTCCTAATGGGTGCATTGCAAAACGTGGAGAGGAGGTTAGTATCTATACGAGAATTTGTTTGCTAGAAAGGCTGCAAACTTGCTGACAACCAAAATGTCTTCTGTCAAGCTACTTAGGCTTCTACCTTGGCCACTCTTTCCCAATTGGAAATTACACATGCTTGCCATTAAGTTCGTTATGCCATCTGGGTATAGAAAATTGATACGAACATTGTTGCACAGAACGTACTATTTATCGTCGTTGCACTTCTCTCATGTCTGATTGTCTTGTCATTGGTATTCACTCAACATGGCAGATTGTTCGCGTTCCTGCGATTGGGGAAGCGAAGGTAGTTGATGCTACTGGAGCAGGAGATCTCTTTGCAAGTGGATTTTTGTATGGACTTTTGAACGGATTTACATTAGAGGCATGCTGCAAAGTAGGCGTATGTGGTGGGGGGTCCGTGATTCGTTCACTTGGGGGTGAAGTGACCCCTGAGAATTGGCAATGGATGTACAATCAGATGGAGACCAAGGGTCTCCGACTTGGTCTCCATCGTCGTGCCATCAAGAATTGATTCTATTCACTGTCAAATATATATATTGTTTCTCTATGTCATTCTTGTACTTCTATTTTTAGATAGAACTAGAAGTGGCCGTTCCATTTTGGAGCCAATTAATGGTGATGATTCTTCCACGAAATAGAACATGGAGACATTCATGCTTGATAAGGAGCTTTTATTCATTGATCTCAAGTTTATAGTTGCCTCAATATTTCAGAATCCAAAAATAGCAGCTTAACTAAAGAAGACATCCAGTTGGGGCGACTGAGAGAACAGATTTGCTGTTCCCAAAGTGCTGTGCCTCCTGTGCCTGAATAAATCCCAGCCATCCATTACAATAAGTTGGATGGCACAGGGCACATCAATTTGGAGCAGCAAATCTGCTCCCGGTGACTGAAGTTAAAAGACAATGTTATAACTTCAAAATGTAACATAACCTTATCAGGCGTTCATAATTCGATAATAAAAGTTATGAGGTATAACATTTAATCTTTTAACCATGATCATACTGGTCCAGGAAAAGTTTCCATGAAAGCAAAAGGCCTCTGTTCGAAAGCACCCATTGTATTATAATCTCAGGAATGGATGCATGTTGATTCAGTATACCTTGTTCCCAACCCTGGACTAGACAAATTCCACCAGGAAAAACATGTATTACTATGCCAGAAGCTAGAATCAAAGATTTAATTTGTTTGCCAGCTGATATGACAAAGTTTAAATTAAGGAGGGAAAACAAATACCCCCAAAAGGAGTCTTTAACCAGACATTTGTTTTCCAACTAAAAATTGCCAACAAATAGCAGAAAACATCGTCTAGAACTAGGGACACGGATGAGATCCATATGTTTGGATTCTCACAGCTCCATGGGAGCTACAGCTTGATCAGCAGGACCCTGATCAGTACTTGCACCCTGTCCTGCAGCAGCAGTATCACCCTGCTCAGCAGTAGCATCTGGCTCCCCAGCTGGACCCTCTTCTGCTTTTACAATCTCAAATGCATCAATCAACTTTTGTACAGTTTCTTGATCTAGTATATGAAATGCCTCCCCAACTCCCACGACAGCAACTGTACAGAGGGAGCTCTTCAGTGTTTCTCCTTGCAAGGTTTCCCTGACAGCGATGAGACCATCCTTGATCAGATCATCCCGTGAAGAGTCCACAAAGTTCTCAAATCTGCGCTCCAAGTATGTTTTTGCTGCTTGTGAGCGGGATCCTACGGCAAAAGCTTGATATTCAAAGTAGTTCCCACTTGGGCAATTGTAGTAGAGGTGAGCTCCAGATTCGTCTAGGCCAGCCACTAGCAGGCCAACACCATAAGGCCGTTTCCATGATCGTTGGGTGCACACCTGCCAATCAAATGTATTACCTCCAAAGATGACTCGACCTTTTCTTTACGCAATTTAGAACATTTTCAACTGGTTAGTTTCATAAAAATCCTCATGGACAATCCCAGACCGAAATACTGAATAATTTACATTCTAATTATCAACATAGGCAAGCAGAAAGTTTCTAACCATACTACTATTAATAAGCAAATAATTAAATGTCAAAGTAGATAATTCAGAAAACAGATACATTCTGGTAAGCATGTCAAAACGTTGTATTTCAAACAACTGTTTTTTAGACAAGAAAGGTTGCAGACCCCTAAAATTGACAAGAAGTGTCAAATAAGAAAGCTGCATTAAGAATTTCTAATGTCAATTAGAAGCCCACCTAAAAGCTCTATATGTACTACTAACAGCATTAAACTCCTGGAGGTAGCAATCGACTTGGATTTTGAATTCCAAATTCATATCAAAGTTCCCATTTCTGTAACCCCTCATTTCCTAATTCCTCAATTACAGACCTCACACAACATTACAGAATATCCAATTTAATCCCAAACTCTAGTTACTCAAAGCAAAACCCTAACCCTTTCAAATCCCAGAAACAAAAAGAAGACAAATTAGGGTTTGGGTAGCGAAACCTGAGCCTTGTCAGCAAGTTGAACCACGAGGCGACCAACAGGCAGCGGCGATTCGTAGGTATAACTATAATTGATACATTCGGACCGCATATAACGAGACAAAACACGGCCATCAGCGGTGAGACCGGCGATGGCGACGCCGATGTGATCGTCGACCTTAAAGATCTTACGCTGGTGAGATGAGAGTTCGGAATTGGCCTTGTTGACGCACGCGAGAACCACGTGGGTCTTGGATCGCAGGCCGATAGCGGCGGAGCCCTGCTTCACGGCCTCCATGGCGTACTCCACCTGAAAGAGCCTCCCGGCGGGGCTCCACGTGGTCACATCTGTATCGTACTGGTTTCTGAACATTGTCTTCTTATTCTCTTTCTCTCACAATACGTCACCGTCTTGGGCTTCACCCGAGCAACTCTACGAAATGAATCGGTCTGTCTTCAAGAGAAAGGTCTTCTCTTTAAGCTCAAGCTCTCACTGCGGTGACTTGTTGCAGAGGTCAGAGGAAAGTGACCCAGAGGATACGGGTTATCGGGTTCTGGGTAGATGCCATCAGGCCTGATTAGATACTGGGCCTGTCTTGCAGACCCAGGCCCAAAAAGCTTCTTAATGGGCTATAATACTTAAAATTTTTCTTATGCATTGACCTTCAAAACCTTAATTTAATGTAGCTTCTTGTCACTTAAATTTGATAAAAGATAGACGAGTGATAAATTAAAATATATTTTTAAATATTCAATTAAATTATATTTAATTGAATATTTAATTTATGGTGAAATTAAATATTAAATAAAAATTGATTCTTTTGCCTTTTTTCCTTTTTTTTAAGAAACATTAAATATAATTTTTTATTTTTAAATCAATTCATAAGATTAGTTAAGTTGAAATTTTATATTCAATTAAAGAAAATACCTTTTTTTCTAAGATCTACAGTTCTCCTTAGTAATTCACATTTTTAAAATTATTTTTGATTGTTAAGAATGGGTAACAAAAATAAAATACACACTTGTTTAATAATAATAATAATAATAAATGGTTGTTGTTCTAAAGTTAATCTATCCAGGCTTTCCTTTTTTGGTTTCTTTTTCTCGCCTTTTGGTTTGCTACTGTCTTAAGGTTTCTTCTACTTCCGTTTTTACTAGGGTTTTATCAGTTATGAGGGCCTCACCAAGACCTTGTTGGTAACCAGAGAAATAAGGGAGTTATCTTCATTTGGTGAAGACTTTCCTGCTTTATCCTATGAGAATCTGGTCTCCAAATCTCCAAAACTATGTAAATCTAGCAATGCTGTTAAAAGCCAAAAATCAAATAAAAACATTGAAGAGAAATAATCTATAGGTACATGGAAGAACAAGTAATTCTCTATACCTTAAAAAGTGTCTCTTAAGCATTTTCATAATGTTGTGACTGATGGTATCATTAGTCCTCCTATGAAACTGCTCAAGGCAGGAGCGAAAGTATGGTTCTCTACTTTACTAGGTTTCTTTTGGAGCAAAAGACTAGGTTTTCTGGTGATTAACATATGGGGTGAAATCCAGATGGAGTAAGAAGGGACTGGTGAAGGTCTTTACGTGAGGATGGGACTATCTCGTTTAAATTTTTAGATGAAAAGGAGCTAAATGATATCCTTGAGCAAGGGCTTTGGCATATAGGAGAGTAACCTCTCTTCCTACGAAAATGGCAGTCAAGTATGGAAGTGGATTGAGGTAAAGTGGACACTTTTCCTTTGTGGGTGAATTTACACAATCTCCTATTAAAACTATGGACTATTGAGGGACTTAGCTATCTTGCTAGCTCTCTTGGAAAACAATTTTGTATGGACTCACAAACAACTTCCACAGAGAGCATAGGTTATGCAAAGATATGGTGATACTAAATTGGATGATTTTCAAAATGTCACTAGCAAGAAATCTTTAATAAATGGGAGGAGGAAGGGTGTCAAAGGTAAAAATTTACCTATATGATAGTTCTAATATGGAATGTAAGTGGTATTGACTACCCGGAAAAGTTGTATGCTTTAAGGGATTTTGTTTAGAGGATTAAGCCTCTTATCGTAGTTTTGCTTTTAACGAAAATAAGATATGAGAATATAAATAAGGTGAATATATTTGGGTCCTTATTGGACTTTTCTCTCTAATCATCATCACCATCATTATGGCAAAATTGTTATTGGTTATAATGAGAGCTTTGTAAAAGTGGAGGAGAAGTTTTCTAATAAGTAGATGATGCGTCCAAAGGTTCACTTTATAATAGAAGGAGTTACTTTTCACTCTTCTCTTGTCTATGGGTTTAATACAAGTTTCCAAAGGAGTAGTCTATGGTCCTCACTTCGTAACATCCAAAATAGCTTTTCAAGCCCCTAGGTCATAGCTGGTGATTTCAATTTTACTATCTCTCTATCATAAGCATAGAGAAATTGTAGTATATGGAATTACAATGATGATTTAAAGTTTTATGTACAGCATTTGGGTGTTACTAATTTTAAACAAGAAGGGTATTTCTTTACTTGGAGTAACAAACAATAGAATGATTGGCATATTAAAAAATATTATACAGAGCTCTAGTCAATAGAGATTCGCTCTTACAATTTGCCAATAGTAAGGCTACATTCTTGGATCCTCTCTTTTCAAATCATACTCCAATTCTAATTGATAAGCTTTTCCAAAAATCTTTCACTCATCATCCCTTTAGATTTAACAACTATCTTGTCAAAGTTGAACCAATGATGTTGTTCATAAGGGTTTATTTACCCAAGTCTTCGACTCCAGACAATTCATCTGTTGTCAGAAACTTAAAGCTATCAAAGCCGAATTGAAGAAGTTGAAATCTCAACATTCATCAAGCACATAAGCAGGAATAGATGTTGCTAAGGAAAGACCAGTAGCAATCCAATCTTTACTTTCTCTCAACTATAAAGATTCTGATCTTATTATGAAGGAAAAGTTGGAGTTGAAATTCTTTCTAAAGGCTTTTCAAGAACATTCTTCTCTGATCCAACAAAGGTCTAGGATTAGTTAGCTTAAGGAAGGAGACAGAGCTTCTAAGTTCTTTACAATTCCTTATCAAATAGGAGAAATGTCAATAAAATATGTTCTATTACTAGTACGGATGGGAGAATCTCGACTTAGTATTTTAGAGAAGGCCGTCAATTTCTAGAGGGGGTTCTTGGGATTAGATATAGACTCTTCTTCTTCCTTTATAAACTCTCTTCAAGCTATTATTCCCAATAGTATCTCTCAAGAAGCTTCTCGAGAGTTGGTGAAACCTATTTCTGATGATGACATCAATGCTACTGTCTATGCTATAAATGGAATGAAAGCCCTTGGTCCTGATGGACTAAATGGTTTCTTCTTTCAAAACACCTGGTTTATTATTGGACCTATGATTAAAGAGGTTATTCATGAATTATTTGACAATGGGGTCATAATGAAGGAATTTAATAAAACTTTTCTCTACTTAATTCATAAAATCTCTAGCCCCTCTACTTTTGGTGATTTCAGGCCAATTGCATGTACAAACTTCATCTACAAAATTATGTCTAAAACCTTAGCAAACAAATTGAAGGGAGTTCTTAATCTCATTATTAGTGATAATCATAATGCTTTTATGAAGGATAAAAGCATTGGTGATAATATTTTTTTTGCTCAGGAACTCCTAAAAGGCTATACTAGAAGGAATCCTCCCCTAAATTATGCAGTTAAGATTGACTTTAATAAAGCTTCTGACTGTGTTAGTTGGCCTTTCCGCTTCAAGGTTCTTAAGGCTTTCAACTTCCTTAATATATGTATCAATTGGATTAAGGTTTGTGACTCCAAAATTATTGCATCTTGATTAATAGTATCCCTTCTGAACTTATTAAGGAGAAAAAAAGGCATTACACAGGGAGATCCTTTGTCTCCTTATCTATTTATTATATGTATGAAAGTGTTATTCCAATTGCTCAAGACCAAAGTCTCTCTTAGTCCCAAATTCAAGTATCACTCTAAATGCAAGAGAGTTTCTTTTACTCATCTCTATTTCGCGGATGATCTTGTTCTCTTCTCTAAAAGTCATTTTGTTCTTTCATCAACAGCGGAATCTTTTCAAGACACCATTTCGTCTTTGACTGGCCTGAATAGGAAAATCCCACCATTGCATTATCTAGGTATGCCTATTATTACCAAAAGGCTATCCTTCGATGAATGTCTTCCTCTTATTGAACGAATACAAAGGAGAATCAGCAAATGAACTAATAAATTTCTTTCATTTGGGGGAAGAGTCCAACTTCTTAAATTTGTCTTATGTTCTCTTCACTTATATTGGAGCACACATTTTTCTTTGTCTAATAAATTGATTAAATTTATGGAGAAAATGATAAAAAGACTTTTTATGGGGCAAAGCAAATGAAAATTTGGTTTTTCCAAAGGTCAAGTGGGCAGATGTATGCAAACTCAAGGAGAAAGTAGGGTTAAGGATCATTTCTATAAAAGTAGCCAACAACATTTTTTTGATTAAAATAATTTAGAGAGTGCTTCAAGACAAGCATTCAATGTAGATGAGATGGCTTCATAAATAATTTTTGAAAGGGAACAACCTATGATCACTTTTGCCTAAATCATGCGTCTCTCGGTTCCTTAACCAAATTTTAAAGGAAAGATATAAAGTAGCAAATGAGGTTTGTTGTAAATGGAAAGCCTGCCTTCTTATGACATGATAATTGGATTTGTTAGGGTCCCCTTTTTCATAATTCGATGCAGTGATAGCCTTTTCAGGGTTTGACTACAAGGCTAAGATTGCTGGTCTAACAAATCATAATGAGTGGGTTCACTTTCCTTCAGAATTTCAATAGCTAAAACCTTCTTATTATCTTGATCCTAACACCCAAGAAAATTATCTTCAGCTTGGACTTCCTATTAAGAGATCTTCTGATAGACTTATGAGGACACGACCTTAAAAAAAATATAATGGTATGAATATTATATATTTTAGTATTTTGTTGAATATTTTTATAGTAATTTAGACTTTAGATATTTAATTCTACAAAAAATAAGTTTATAACTCTAATAAAAAAATAGAACATATAATAATAATAATGATGATGATGATAAGAACAACAACAACAACAACAACAACAAAATCTAATAATAATAATAACAACAACAAAACATAGAACATATAATAATAATAATAATAATAATAATAATAATAATAATAATAACAACATCAACAACAAAATCTAATAATAATAATAACAACAACAACAACAACAAAATCTAATAATAATAATAATAGTAATAACAAAATCCAAACCCAAAAAATAAATTCCTTGGTTAAACACAAAAACTATTGCAAGAACATCTATCAAAAGTTCCTTAATCTATGACCAACAAAGTATGAAATTGGAAACCTAATTACAAAGATGGTTAGCAGCACCAAGACCACCCCAACCAGAGCCAACGACGACACCTTAACTTTCTCATTGCAACTGTCTCCATTACGAGCATTCACTTGTCGGGTAAATTGTCTGGAGCAAATCCCATCTTTAGTTCTATACCTTGTGTTGTCTGCCATAAAAGATGGGTCGACAAACCTCCAATATGATAGCATCTTTTTTCTGTCTTTCTGTCTAAACAACAAACCTAATTGTTACCCAACTTAACTAGTTGTGCAGAGGAATAGAAGAACTATTGAACCAGTGAAAAAATTGAGAAGAACCAACCAAGTCACCATCGTGCATGGACTAGCATTTAATTAAATGCTAATCACGGGGTGACTCGTGATTAGCAATAGTTCAAAACAACATAAATGATAACGAGGAGCAGCCAAAAATTGAGAATAAAATGGTCATTGTCAAACAGCTAATTCAGTTGTTTAGTCCAAAACGCTCCACAATTGGAGCTTTTCACAAATTAGCTTATTCGGTTGAATTAGTCAACCTAACCATTCAATAACTAAATAAATTAAATAATTTTTTAATAAAATTAAATAGCTGATTTTGGTCGGAAGTAGTTGATTGACAACTTCTAAACGGGCCTTTAAACTCGAGCTGAGTTGGCAGTCACTAACTTAAAGCAATGAAGTGACGTAAAGGGTCAAACAAAAAGGCAAAAGCAGATGCATTGGGGGACCCTTTCGTTCTCTTTGGATCTCGACATCATTGGCTTAGATGCTCCTGAGATTTACCCCAAAGTCGTCTTCTCCTACCAAAGTAGATTAGATTCACTCGTCATTGCAAAAAACTTGTGTAGTTTGAAAAAGCAATCCAACTGTTGTGGATTCACTTGCCGTTGAATCAAATCCAAACTTTGTAAAACTAGTCTTCATCTCTTCCATGGAGCTAGGAACTGAACTATTTTCCAAACAAGTTGGACAATGCTTGCCAGCCCTCCAAAGGATACGGTGAACAGAGGAAAAAAATAACCAACAGCCATTGTTACAGCACAGAGCATAACATGCATGAACCAGAAAAGAAAACGCCAGTTCTTACGTGGGTCATAATCATATGCTTCAAATTCCTTAAACATGTGGATATGTTTCAGAACTCTAATCATTGGATTGAAACAGCAATGACGAGGACAGGGAATTAAAAGATGGTCATCATTAGTTTAATATGTTTTAGGATGTAACGTTGCATTTGACAAGAAGACCTACTCGTAACATCGTAGTCATTAAGACATTATGACATACAAGTCGGAACAGTAGGCGATCAGGACCACTACGAAGATGACATGGTTTTACTATTTCTGTTCTGTCCCAAGAATCGGTGTCCGGGACCCCACCTGAGCTTTGAAATGATTCGACTGTGGAACGAGATGTTTTTCATCGCTGGCGAGAATCTGCAACTGTTAGAACATGGAAAGCTGGGATTACCAAAGTATTATAAGAAGAGTTGACATTTTTTATTTGAAGTCGGTGTGTCCTTATTACAAAAATTAATAAATAAAGGTTGAATTAATATATTAAGTATTATAAGTTAAGTTGGCATTTTTATTTGGGTAAATTTTGAATATATCTAATATTTTTAATTACACTAAAAATATTTAATTCAATCTTTTTCAATTTAAGTTTGAGTTAAAATTTGAAAATTTTAAAATTTAAAATTTAAATAAAATTTAAAATTTTAAGATATCCTCGTTTTAAAAATTTTTAAATTTAATTAAAAAATATTGTTAAATAAAAAATGATCAATTTATTTTAGTTTACAAAAAATCATTAATTTATAAAAATTGATCGGTTTTTAACAACAAAAGTATTTAAGTAAATTGAACCGAAAAATTAAAAATTGAAAATTTTGACCGTTTAAAATTTTTACGGTTGAACTGATTCAATTAATTAGGTTTTTTTAATCATTGCTTAAAACAAAACATAGTTTTCAAATGTAGTATTTTACCATTTTTAGAGAAAATAACAATGTTAGGAAATTAAAATTAAAATTAAAAATTCCTTGGTATTGCCTCCTCCTATAAAACAATAAAGCCAATGTAAATTAATATTAAATTATTTAATAAATATTATTCTATTATATTATATAATATTTTATTCTATATTATATTAAAATATTATATTGCACAACGAGTATGCCACCGATGTAAGGCTAAAGGAGAAGAGGACAAACACAATTGCATCCCAAGGGCCGAGATCACCCCTAATACAATCGCTTCTTTCCCCAAATACCCTTACCAATCTAATGCCAATACGTGGAAGTTTGACACGTGGAAAATCTCACGAGAACACGACAATAGAGAAATCTTAAATCCTGCGAATCCCAGTTCTCGGTTTAACCGGTTCGGCCGGTCGCACATTTGAAGCCGCCGAGCAACGAAATTACCGACCATAAACCAATAACGGACGGTTAAGACTGCAACCCCACACGACACAGGACATTGTTGTCTCTCATTTCCACGTGTTCTTATTCTCAATTTCTCGTTCAATTTCTCTTTCTCTTCCCTCTCTCTGATGTTGAACTGTTCTCTGTAGAGAGAGAGTAAAAGAAAGGAACAGGACAGAGAGAGGTTTAAGAAAACGGTGTGAACACTTGCAGTGTCCTTTGTGTCTCTCTGGTCCGTCAGTCGCTATCTTTCAATGGAGTTTCAGAACGCTTCCTCCTTTCTCTCCTCTAAGAAGCTAAGCAACGGACGTGTTGGATTTAACGGGAAACAAGTCTTCGACGCCGCTACTTTCAACGGTGCACCGAAGCTCGGGTCTCGAGTGGAGGATTACAGAGAGATATTTGGCGGGTCTGGTGCTTCTTCGATTCCGGTTCTCGATGTTCCAGAGCTTAAGGGAAGGGTACTGAATAGACAGGGCTCGAGGGTTGATTACTCCAAGATTTTTGGCGAAGTTGGTGTACCGGAGTTTGCTATGCCTTATGAGGAATTATTTGCCAAACCAAAGAAAGCTCGGTATGTTTATAATATTAGCTTTGTTTTTCTGTGTGATAGTAGTTATCTTGAAGTGGGCTTAGAGGAGAAGTGAAAAATCATGAAGCTTGTGGTCTGTTTACCGGTCAAAATAAGATCTTGATGAGGAAAATTAGGTTGATTCTGTGGGTTTAATGTTTAGGACTTGTGGGTTGTTGGTTACCTAACACGCAACAAGAATGTTTTCACTTTCGATGGAAGTGTAAAAGAGGAAAAGAAATGTGAAAAAGCGTGTGTTTCGTTGAAAATGTGAAAATCTAAGTGGAGAAACAAGAAAGGGGTTTTGGTAATCAACTGTGAAACTATCAGAACTCGATCATTCATTTGATGAGAGTGATCATACAACTATAAGATTTACTATCTCATGAAGGTTGAGAATTGACCAAATGAAGATCCTGCTTTTTCTTCTTTTTGTAGGGCTCCAGACGAAGCAAGATTCCAGCCTGCAGAACAAGAGCATTCAAATCGTTCTGGAGAGAAAAATGTGCCATCATCTGAAACATCTTTCTATTCGAAAGATGATATTAAACATCTCAATGTTTCATATAACAAAACCAACCCAGATGGTATGAATGGGACAAATGGAACCACATGTGTAGCTAAGCTCCATGCCGTTCCAGGATATACTCGTTTAGTTGATGATTCCACACCTTTGCATACCTATGCAGGTGGTAAGCCGATACGTTCGGTATTGGAGCTGAAGCAGGGGAAACCTCACTTGAAAGCTGTGTCTGGTCCACAACCAGGCACTAATGCAGAAAACACTAGTACTATTCATGCCAAGCTTCAGAAGAATTCTACTCGCAATAGATCCTTTTCTCATGATTTTTCATCTGATGCATTTGAAATTGACCTGGGTATACATCAATCGAGAACGACACCAGATCCACTACCTTCAGGGTTATCATCAAACTTGGTTAATAATCGTGTTGGTTTCAGTGGGTCAACAAGATCAAAGTTTGGGGTTTCTAGGAATGATGATCCTGAAACTGCAGGTAACCATTCACCACCTTTCCTTGACGAGGAAATAGATGCAAATTCAGCTGCTGCTGCCTCGGCAGCTGCGTTGCGGAAGGCAATAGAGGAGGCTCAAGCAAAAATTAAAATCGCAAAAGAATTAATGGAAAGGAGGAGGTTCAATAATGGTTTGAAGGTTGAGAAACTGAGTTCTAGTATTTCAAAATCCAATAACAGGGCAGTGAAAGTGACAGAAGAAAGTAAGAAATCTGAAGAAACAGATGCTCAAAAAACTTATCACAAAGAGGATGCTTCTGGTGACTTCAGAAGGCAAAATGCATTAAAAACAAGCCACGTAACTTCAGAGTTGATGGATGAAAGAAAGACTTCCATTTCCAAACATGTTATTTCAGAAGCAGAGGATGTGACGCCTAATTCAACTCGAATGCATCATAGGGTAGAGCAGTCAGAAGCTGTAAAAGCCCTGGAAGAATTTTCAGAACTTGCTCAGTCTGAGCAACATACGGGAACCGAAATAGAGTTGGATCAGGAAGAGAATATAAATTTCAAGACACCCAAGGCCAACGAACTTGAAGGGAGCAAGAAGATGATAGCAGAAGAAAACATTCAGAAGCCAAAGGGGCTAAACGAGACAACAACAGCACTTAAAGAGGATTCTAAACAGGGTAAGGTTGAGAAGGAACTAAACCCATTTGAAAAGACATTTGGATGGAATATATTTGCAAACATTATCAAATCAATCAAAGAGTCTCATCTTCAGGACGGAAATGAAGAAAAAGTTAAGGTTGCTGATGAAGGTAACGTAGTTGATGATATATTAGAAGTGTCCTTTGAAGAGACTAAATGTGAAGGTAATCTGAAAAAGGTTGAGGAACCAGAAGAAAATAGAACATGTGAAATCCCGGATTTGCAAGAAGGCAAAGACAGAGAGAAATCAAGGGAGTCTCGAAACTGGGTAGAAATTGAGGTAAAACAAGGTGAAACATTCCATCAAGGAGAACCACATGGTGAAATAGATGAAGTTCCTATGAGGATAGATGACTTTAATGGGGAAAAGGAAAACGAGAAGGGGCTTAATGAAGAAATGAATGATCCTAAAGTGGGTGAAGACACTGAAAAGAAGGTAGTTGAACACGATGTAGAGAGATCAATCCAAGGTAAGGAATACTATGAGGAGAGCATGAGGGAGGTTGGGGAGATAAACGGAGATAGTCAGTTGGAAGAGGCGAAAGAGAATGAGTCACGAAAGGACAGTTCTTTGGGAAATGAAAATGAGGTGAGCGGAGAGAAATTCTGTGAAGAGGAAGAAACTGAGAGGATCAAATTGGAGATAGACCACAGCAAAGAAGATGAAATGAACTTCAGAGCAACTCAACAGGCTTTTGGATACCCGGAGAACAATTTTCAAGCTGCTGATGAGAACAATCAGGATGAAAATGACAACATAGGCAGGACGCATGAAACTGATGGACATGAACAAAATTCTGAGGAACTGGAGGTGACTGCAGCGTTACTGACCATGGAAGAAAATGAGAAGGAAAACGATAGATCTGAAAAAGAGCCACTTGAAGTTGATCAGGAAGATGAAATGGAAGAAAAAGAGCGTAATGAGTGTATCAGCCAAGCTCGTGTTTTTACTAGCCTTCATGGGATCAATGAACATGTGGATACTGCTGACGCCGTTTTGGTTAGCAAAAGCGGTGAGCTTTTAGGTCATATTGAATTGAACCCTGAGCAGAAACAAAATGAAGATCATGTAATAGACTATATGGAAATATGCAGTCTAAGAAAGATGCCCTGTGCATTGGACGAAAATTATGCTGCTTCTGATGGATCTGATATTGGCAGCAATAGTGAAGAAAGTGAGAACTTTATACCTACTCAAAGTGAAGGATGTTTAGGTAATAATATGGTGACTGAGATGGTTTGTGGTACTGAAAAATGTGCCCAAGAATCGCCTTTTGAACTGGAAGAAACTCACGATGATGTCAAGAAGTCTGAAATTGCTTCCAATAATGAAAAGAATGATGGATACTTTGACACTTCTCTTGATGAAAGACAAGTTAGTACTCGGATAGGTGTGGAAACTAGTCAGAAACCCTGTATGTTTGAACTGAAAGCAACCACTATAGAGATATCTCAGGAGAATCATCACCAAATGCTGACAAGGGAGGAGAAGAAAGCTGAAGATAAACAAGAAGTGGTGATGGAAAATAAAGCTCCTAAGAGAAAGGAAGCAAAAGATAGGAATTTAGAGAAAGAGAAAGAGAGAATAGCTGTTGAAAGAGCCATCAGAGAAGCTCGTGAAAGGGCTTTTGCTGAAGCCAGAGAAAGGGCTGCTGCTGAGAAGAAAGTTGCTTCAGAAGCTCAGAAGAAGGTGGCATCCGAGGTGCGGGAGTGGTCAGAAAAGGCTTCTACACAATCTAGTCATAAGTCAGCAGCAGAGAAAGCTTCAATGGAAGGTAAATTGAGGTCAGAAAAGGCTTCTACACAATCTAGTCATAAGTCAGCGGCAGAGAAAGCTTCCATGGAAGCCAAATTGAGAGCTGAACGTGCTGCAGTTGAGCGAGCAACCGCAGAGGCTAGGGTGCGTGCACTAGAAAAAGCAATATCAGAGAAGACAAGAAATAAGTCTGATATATCTTCAACCGATAAGTTTCCAAATGCCTCCGGAGATGATGGAACAAAATCAAAAGTGAGTGTTTGTCATATTCTTCCAACTAGTAATTCTCGTCTATAAGCATAGAATTTGAAATGTAGAATTATTGAAAATTAAGAGTTTCCTTCAGGATCAACATAACAAAGCTCAGGCTCAGGGTCCTTCCAGCAGTTCCAGATACCCAAGTAGAGTAGCAAACAATGAGTTAGCTCAAGGGTGTAAAGCTACATTAGAAAAGGATCAACGAACAGCAGAGCGTGCGGTATGCCCTCTTCTTAAAAAAGTTTGATAGACATCTAAGTTCTACTGAGTTTCTAACGAACACGATATTTTCTGCAGGCAAAAGCTCTTGCAGAGAAGAACATGCGTGACCTCCTTGCTCAGAAAGAGCGAGCAGAGAGAAATGTAATTGATTCTTTGAATGATTTTGAAATCTTGCAGATACTGTAAATTAATTCTTTGTCCTCACCTTCATAACTTTGGATGTATATTGACAGAGAGTAGCAGAAACCTTAGATGCTGAAGTGAAGAGATGGTCAAGTGGGAAGGAGAGAAACTTGCGTGCCCTGCTTTCGACACTACAATATGTACGTAAGCTTCTTATACAGTTTCATACAGTTTCATAACTGAGATAAATGCTTTCTGCTTATTCTCAGAATAGCTTAACATAATGAGAGTGGTAGACTGACGTTTCTATTCTCAATTTGAGCCTGAGAATTATAGCTTTTTTCTCTGTTTCATTTCGATTCCAATGGTTTTAATACCTCACTAACTGTAGTTACAATCATATCCACGTTCTTCATTTTTACTTGACCATGAAACAAACTAACCCCACTTAGCAATTGTCAACTAACCCACTAACAAATGCTAATTAAAGTTGATAATCTGCAGTCCATTAGGCTCTTTGGACATCCTTTTCAGCCTTAACTTTGGTTGCATATCATAGAGTCTCTGTGATTGAGAAATTGACGCACTTCTGTTCAAATGGCAACACTACTTGTGTAGACTTCTGGTGGTCCACAATTTCTCATTCTTTCTCGGGAGATTTAGTCCGTAGCACACTAAAGCCTTCATTATTTCTGTATTTTGACCGGATTTTGGGATGGTGTTAGAGCTCATAAAAATTTCAGACCGACCCCAGCCCAGCTTATTGTCAAGCCTACTTATTGTTTCCCTGTACTTGCAGATCCTTGGCCCTGACAGTGGCTGGCAGCCAATTCCTTTGACAGATATTGTCTCAACTGCTGCCGTCAAAAAAGCTTACCGGAAAGCCACCCTGTGCGTCCATCCTGACAAG
>JANSVA010000002.1:1310743-1322678 GCA_025504915.1 Erythroxylum reticulatum | reverse complement strand
TATACAATTTATTGTTAATTATATAAAAATATTATTGTGTTGTGTTGGTTGTTATTAGGGTAGAGTAAGAAATAATTTGTATTATGAAAAATTATGGAGGATATATTACGTAGTATATATTTATTAGTTTACATTCTATCCTAAACTTTCCGAATCAAAGTTTCTTATTTTTACTGTTTAGGATGAAATGGAACATAACATGAAACCTTCTGCTTTCATTTTATTCTATTATAAACCCTCATTTCAAACGATGGAACTGTGTTACATTCCATCCCATTCCATTATAAAACCATCAACCAAAACCAAACCCTTAATTTCAAAGAAAGGTGGTAGATTTGGTTTACAAGGTCACAGTGAGGGCCTATCTTAGCCTTCCATCCTCAGGTCAAATAGCAATAGGTTGCGTTGGGTTAGATTCTGACTTATACCCAGACTTGAGTTCTATCTAAAACTCAATTAGATTCAAAATATATGGTTTGAGCTCGAGATTAGGCCTGACTCAAAATTTTCATTTAAAAATTTAAAATAATATTATTTTTTCTAAAATTTTTAGGTATTTGATTGAATAGGGTACTGTAGTCTGATCTCAACCTAAAGTTCAATTTTTTTAAAAAAAAAAATCGTAAATCCAACTCAAAGTCTAGTAATTTATTATATATATTCGATAATTTACTTAATGATCATCCGAAAAATCCAATCTGCTTATTTAAGCAAATGTGTCATCAACATAAACGTTCTTTTCTGCATAAAGATCCTCTTTTTCTCTGTAATCCTATGGCTCTGAACTCGGGGCACTGGAACAAAAAGTAAGTCACTTTCTCATATCTAAAATATATTGTTAGAACACTGTTAGCTCAATTATGATTATCACTGCAGAAAACAGAGAAGAAAAAATGACATTTCTGGTCTCTGCACTGACTTAAAGGACCATTGATTGAAGCAGAGTAATAGGTAACCATAATCCATTTCCTGACGCTTCCTATCTGTCTATAAGACGAAACCTTCGTTGAGTGATTCTGCATTTCAAGTTCTTTGAGATAAGGGGAGGAAGAAGAAGAATGAAAGAAATGAAACATCTGGGACTGTTTATCTTCCTGATTCTCCTCATTCAAGAACAGGGGATTTTTCGTCAAGTGAAAGCTGATGAAGGGTTCATAACAGTCAAAGGAGTGCACCTTATGTTGAATGGGAGTCCATTTTATGCAAATGGGTTCAATGCCTACTGGCTTATGTATTTGGCAACTGACCATTCTCAGAGAAACAAAGTTTCATCTGTCTTGGAGGAAGCTAGAGCTCATGGCCTTACTCTATCAAGAACTTGGGCTTTCAATGATGGTCAAGACAGAGCTCTTCAGTCATCACCTGGCGCCTACAATGAGCAAACTTTCCAGGTTATTTTAAGTGATCATTTTGTGTTTCTATTTTCCTCTGTTTCCTCATGATCTGGTTTCTTGCTTTTTCTAAATGTTGTTCATTTTTTCTTCGTTTAAAGGGATTGGATTTTGTTATATCTGAAGCAAAGAAATATGGGATTAAGCTAGTTTTGAGTTTGGTGAACAACTATGAGAACTATGGAGGAAGAAGACAGTACGTGAACTGGGCGAGAAATCAAGGGCAATCTGTTTCATCTGATGATGATTTCTTTACCAACTCTGTAGTCAAAGGCTATTACAAGAATCACATCAAGGTGACTCCATTCTCTCCCTCAGAAGACATTCATATCTCCTCTGTTCCTTCCTGATTTCTTTTCATGGAGTGAACATAACATTTCTCTGATCATAATTTCAATCAGAGAAAGAATGGACATAGTTAAAGTTTCCACTTTGGATTAAAAGTTTGATGCTTTTGTCATAGAATATCCTGACAAGGCGGAACAGTATCACCGGAGTTGCTTATAAAGATGATCCAACAATCATGGCCTGGGAGCTTATGAATGAACCCAGGTGTACTTCCGATCCATCAGGAAGGACCATTCAGGTTTGATACGTATCTCCGGGTCTTTAAAACACCCCCATTTGGTCAAGTTACAGTCTTTTGGATTTGATTCATCACAATCTTGTTAACGACTTCTTCAACTTATTTTCATCACTGCTTCCTGATTGATGTTGACACATAAGCTTTACGTGTTGTTTTTAACATGACAGGCTTGGATTACGGAGATGGCTTCATACTTGAAGTCCATAGATGGAAACCATTTATTGGAAGCAGGGTTAGAAGGGTTTTATGGACAATCATCGTCACTAAACCAACAGTATAATCCCAACTCCCAAACAGGAACAGACTTCATCGCCAACAACCAGATTCCTGGAATCGACTTTGCCACAGTCCATTCATATCCTGACCAATGGTAAGCAATCTCCTGCTGAAAGATCAGAATCCTATTCAGTTGCTAGTGTTGCTAACTGAGAATGGAGTTTCTCTTGTTCATGAACAGGCTGACAGATTCGAACGAAGAGAGGTTGCAGTCATTCCTGAACAATTGGGTGGCAATTCACATCCAAGATGCTCAGAACATAATTCACAAGCCAGTTCTCTTCACGGAGTTTGGAAAATCATCAAGAACTGGCAGTTACAATCAAAGGGATCAGTTGTTCGACACCATTTACTCAGCAGTTTACTCTTCTGCTAGAGGTGGTGGAGCAGCTGCAGGTGGCATTTTCTGGCAACTGTTTACTCAAGGAATGGACTCATTTCGAGATGGCTATGAGGTCGTCTTCTCTGAGACCCCCTCAACAGCTAACCTCATCACCGGTCAGTCTCAGAAGCTCAATCGGATTCGGAAGATGTTTTCAAGGCTACGAAATATGAAGACATTGCACAGAGCAAGAGATATCAGAAAGGCTCAGTGGTTGGCTAGGAACAATAGTACTAATATGAAGCATTAAAAATTTTCAATAGATTTCTCATCAGTGTAGTTTAATATGCAATGTTTTCATAAACATTGGCCATATCAAACAATAAAATTTAGGATTTCACTTTGTCTGTTAAGTGAAAGTCACTTCTAATACAGTTCTCAACCTGAAACCGATTCTGGACTTACTTTGTCTAATTGTAACGTTGATCAATTACCCTGGAGTCAAGAACTCGTTTGCAAAAACAATATCAAACCACAGATATAAAAGGAGATAGATCAATTGATTGGCTTAGAAACATTCTAAAGTTACATTAGTGCCTCTTAATCTTAAGCTCTGGTTCTTATAAAGGCATCTTTTAGTTTCTAATATACAAGCATTGATTATCGCCAAGCAATCAGATTGGATAAAAGGATGTGCGCCTACTACTACTCGGCTTTCACCACTAACCCAAAAACTTAAATCACGGTCTCGTCTTTGATCGTAGCATTCTTCTGAATGACTGTAATCCCTGACCTGATGTAAATTCCTTCACTTGGCCTTTCTGCTTCTTGAACGCCCTGAGAAAAACGAAATACTAGTTCAGCAGAGCCATGCAAAACATCGAAAAGATAAAGACAAAAACACGGTTTCAACTGGTGTTGACATTCCCTAAAGGATGTGTTGGTGTAATCTTTACTTTAAACACAGAAATTGATACTTACATCCGCATTTCTAATGATGACGTCTCGTCCAATCTTGGCATTCTTGTCGATAATACAGTTCCTTGAAGAAAATGATTCGGGATCAGCAAATGGTTTGTGAGTATTTCATAACGAAATTAAATGACTGAACCTACCACTTGCTCACCTGATTTTAGTATTTTGTCCAACACCAATTGGAACCTTTCCTTGGGCAAGCAATGAAGCGATTTCCGCTTCGGTTTGATAATAGTCGGCCCCCATCATCATAGTATCCTGCAAAGAAAATATTGTCAGGCACTGAAATTCATTCAAGGTAGTCTAAAGATTTATTGTTGGCTTCTGTACTAAAATCTAGATGCAGTTAAGTTCTAGAGCATTTGTATTAGAAAGCCTCTACATCTACTAGTCTTTCCTGTTTCACTGACCAAACACCAAATCCGAATAGTATTTCTGATTTATCTTATTCATTTTGTTCTCAACTTTCGGCAGTAGCTTTTATTCTTTCGTTGGATGTAAGGGAAGAGGAGAGGAATCGATAAAGCTAGAGGATGGCTAACCAGAAGCTCAACACCCTTCTCTAAACGTGATCGAACACCGACTATGGAGTGTTCCACACTACATTCCCTTAGGAAGCAACCATGTGAGATTATGGCATCCACAACCTGCAGCGAATAAACGGGTCAAGAGATGCAACAATGTAGTTGGAAATTGCCAGTTTGTCAAACCAATCAATCGTACCCTGCAGTTGTCAACTTTAGTTGGGGGCAAAAATCTAGGAGATGTGTAGAACGGTGTCTTCGGATCATAAAATTCGAACTTCGGCGGCTGCAGAAAAGGTGTCGTATCAGTTTGCAGAATCATATATGATACTCATTCTGTTCAACAATAGGACAAATTTTAATTTTAGAGTGCAACCCTTGTAAGGCTGAACAATTTTCTTCATCACAAAACAAGATTGAATAAAGAATTTGCCTCAGCCAATAGTTTTACCAGAGAATTGTGTATACCAATTTCAATTCAAGGTTTTAGTGGCGAAACAACAGACCTGTTCGGTTAGAGCCAAATTGGCATCAAAAAAGGATTTTACTGTTCCGATATCTTCCCAATAATCGTTGAACAAGTATGCCTAATCAAAAAATAAGTAAGATCAGTAACTGAAAGTTCAACTAATTTCTATAGATACATGATACAGGACAAAGCAGAACAATTAGAAGAGTCCATGTTCCAAAAGATAAATCTCACTTGAACATTGTGGTCCTTCACTGCAGATGGAATAATTTCAGATCCAAAGTCATTGCAGGAGGGATAGCTCAATCTCAGAAGCTTCAACAGAACATCAGTTCTGAACACGTAAACACCCATTGAAGCAATGTAAGGAAATTTTATGGCTTCTTGCCTAGATAGTCCCAGAACAGTTGTGTCAACTTGCTGCGTCATTGTGAAAAAATCTGAAGTGAGAAACAAAACTATGGAGCTGAAGAATGAAAAAGGAGATAAGGCAGCCAACTACCATAGCTTTCAGGTCAGAGCCTTTCGGTTTCTCAGCAAATTGGATGATACGTCCCTTGTCATCAATCTTCATCAGTCCATAATCTGAAGCACGGCTGCAAAATAAGTAATATTTGGTGAATGTCAACTGAGAAACACAAGTTTATATTTTAGCTTGTGTCTACAACGAATGTTTTGAATGACAGAAACTAGAAATCTAGACCACGGATCAGCGCATAGATCAGGCTGAAGTTTGCTTTGAAATGGAAAAATAACCAAAAGCACCATATTCATCAAGAAACAAGGTATCCCTAAAAATATTATCAATATCATGGTCATACCTATCATCCATGGGTACACATGAAACTGTGATATCTGCATTTGTATCAATGTGCTTCTGCAAGTGAAGAATGCATCAGTAACCGAGTACAACTCAAACTCCAGCGATCCGGAACAGAAAGATATTAGCAGCAATACAATGCAGTTGTTTAAAATGTACCTGAATAAAATCCATATAGTCCATCCTGTAAAGATGATCTCCAGACAATATCAATACATGTTCCACATCCTTGTTTTTTGCATCCTGAATGGGACAAGAATAAAACCCATTTAGTCAGATAATTGACAACACAAAATACCCTAAAAATGAAGGCACTAATCTGATTTCTAACCTCAAAAACCCAAACAAATTGCCTCACAGCATCGGCCGTTCCTTGGAACCACTTCTTTCCTGCTTCTCCTGGTGTTTGAGTGGCAGCCAAGACCTGCTCCTCAGGAAAAAGCAATTCAGTTAGGACTTCAATAACTTATTGTCATACATGAAAGAGTTAAAGTTCATCAAATCCTTCTCACCTCGACAAACCCATCACCAAAATTAACCCCATTTCCAAAATTATAAGTGCGAGCTAGGTGTCTATTGAGTGAGAAAGAGTTGAACTGTGTGAGAATGAAAATCTTCTTTATACCACTATTAATGCAGTTGCTCATAGGTATATCAATCAGCCTGTAACACCCTCCAATTGGAACCTGCAAAAAGATATAATTTACAAAAGATGATTCCATTCACATTTTTGCAGAATGGTCAATTAACTTATACACACCAATTACAATGATTGCCTCCATGCAACCTAAAGTGTTACCTTCTATAACTGGCCAAAACAGCCTTTTAGGGTTGAATACTATTCCAATTGCCCCAACAAAAAAACAAAAAAAAGAAGAAGAGAGAAGCTAAAATTCAATCACGGAAGCCATGTTCGTTGACATCTTACCGCAGGCTTGGCTCTTCTACCCGTAAGAGGAAAAAGTCTGGTGCCAGCGCCACCACCCAAAATAATTGAAACAACATTTTTGGGGTCTGATCTTGGACTCTCAAACTGTGCATCAAATGTCTGAAACCACAGGCCAGTGCTTTAAGTTCCAAATAAACAACAATGATTCAGAATCTAATACTAGGCCGGATCATGTTTGTCATGTCCTTACCATGGTCTCTTTGTCGATATTTGACGTCAGAACAGAGCAGATAACCACAGGCTTGAACTTTCGAGCTCCTCTATGATTTTCCGTTCTCAAAATCTTGGAAAAGTTGGCAGTCTTCGTCCTGACATTCTCACCCCAAAAGAGAGTGCCTCTATTACAATGATCTCCACGATTAACATCAAAGGCATTGGCGGTAAATTTCAAGGCAGCCGAGCAAGAATCCATCTTTTAACCTACTAAAACTGGTAACTAGAAGTTTTTGAAGAGAATATACCAGAAAAAGCTAACCTAAGTAAGATCTGGGGATCCCAGATACTAAAATATAAAGCTCGAGGAAATGGTAAAATAAAAAACCGAGAAAGTTAACTACTTTCCTCGTACGGTCCTAAATTCCAGCAGCAGTTCGAAGAGCAACAAATGAAAGAGAAAACTAAAAACCAATAGCCGTAACAGGAATCTAATGCCCAGGTGACAGAATTTAGCGGAATCCCAGATCACAAAAAGGTGAAAAGATCACAACTTTGATGAAAAGATCAAAAGTTTCTGCAGTTCCAATATTTCAGTAACAGGAAAAGTGGGAAACAACTGCAAACTCCGGTGGCTTTGTGATGAAAACGAGAATAGTCACAGGTGGGAGATGAATGTGGATAGAAGTGAATGATGGTGGTGATAAGTGTGGTTGGCTCTGTGATCCAATGTCACGAGAAGAACCACAAACAATGGTGGGCTTTGAATATTCCAAAGAGCTCTTTTCAGCCTACAATCTCTCTGATCTGACGCCCACTTTTCACTCCAAGGTATGCGGATTAGCCACGGACTTCCACGAACCTAGAAAAGTTCATCAGAGATCTTCCAGTTCATTTTAGCCCCGCGTTTATTGATAATATTTATTTACGGAGAAAATCTCAGCCTCTAAACTTTACTTTCAGGGCCCTTGTAGTCAACTTCCGAGTCTTTTTCCTATGTTTTGGTTTGGTTTTCTTAGATTCATTTAGTTATTGTTTTGATTTCCTAATTCTATATCAAAGGAAAGGAAAGACTACACCATGAACTCGGCTTCAGATCACCTGTACCCCATTACTCTGGACCCTAGAGTAGTGGGGTACAGGTGAATACGTCCCCATGAACTCGGCCAGTCTCAAATCTCAATGCAAGCGCTCTGACTTCTGGTACAGACACCAAGCAAAAGTTCGGCCACGTTAGCTACGACAGATTGACAATGAATAGGATACCGTGGTGACAATTTTGTCCGGTAGTCAATGGTGGTGGTGGCTGGTGGACCAATGGCTGGTGGACCACCGTAGGCAAAGAGCTGACATTTATCTTCTTAATTTTTTTAAAAAATTAAAAAATTAATAAATTTTAAAATTACGAAGATCTATACTTTTTGAGAAGCTGATGGTTTAACAAAACCTCTATGGTTTAAGCTCAGTCATTAAAATTATAATTTAGTAATTTTTAAATAAGTAAATACTAAAAAACTATTTTATTAATTATTTAATTAATTTAAACCAAGAATTGTAATATGAAAAGAAAAAGTTAATGGAAGGATCGAGAAAATGGGCATTGATCTGGCGAAGTGACGCTGGCGGCGTACTGAGGTGGTGAAAACGACAGTGGATTGATTTCGGACCGAGCACATGGGATGGGAACGACGTACCCAACCTTTTCATGATATTCGTGTGCTTGGATGGGACAATTCACAACTCACAAGAACAACACAGCGACGCAAACTCAAAATTCAACGTTATGCAGTGCACTTGCCAAAGTCCGAAAACTGGGGATGTGATAGTCTGTATATATTTTTACGTCATACTGATTCGACCAGTAATTGAACAAATAGAACTGATTAAACTGGTGACTAATAAGGCCTTCGATTCAATAACTAGTTTGGGTTTTAAAATCTTGAAACAGAGGATCCATATAAACGGATGACTTAGATTCAATCGGATAGAGTAAGTACACAAAAATAGGGACAAAGAATTCTAGGATAGAAAACTGTCCCTTACTCCCCCACTCCAATCCTTTTTTTTTAAGTAATTATTTTTTTAATTAAGAAAAAAGCAATAAATCTCTAAATTAACGTAATAACTTACAAATCATACCAATTAAGTATTTTATATTATGAAATTTCTGTACGACAGGTTTGATCGAAAGAGTTTCATAGAGGAATCGAATACAAGACCTGTTAGCTCCATGTCTTTTACTCCACTAATTTTATGTATAATTTTATTAATTACTTTAAAACTTAATTTTAATAGAAAACATTAAATAAAAACATTTTATTTCTTTTTTCTTATTTTTCTTACTTTTTAATAAGTATGGTCATAAGTCGGTTAAAATTTTAAAATATTTTTTAATTAAAAATATAAAATACTAATTCTTTAATTAAATCTGAGTTTAAATTATCCAGATTTAAATTTATTTTAAAAAATTAAGCATTTTAAATCTGGTTTGACCCGTAAACTAACCCATTACCGATTCATGGGTTTAAGTTCGGAGTGAGCCCATTTCTACATCCCTACTTTGTAAGAAAATGGGAATGAATCCCAGTTGGTATAGTACAGATCCTAAGTGGGCTTTCATAAGCTATTAGACCTGTCTGGCCCATCAAGCCCAAAATACGTTTACCACATATTTCGATTTTCGAGTATATATATGGGTTTAAGGGCTTAAGCATTCGCGATAAACCGTAATTATCTTCTAATTCCGCAATCAACCCATCAATCATTCTGTGCACTGACACATAAGAGCTCGCGGAGTGGAAAGCTTATCTGATGTAGACATGGAAAGTATCTAACGTTAAATCTTTTTAAAAAATTAAATTTTATAATATTAATTTAAACTATTAAAAAATCAACATTAAAATATTTCAAATTTTAATTTTTAATAAAGATATTTCGATATTAAACTTTTTGTTAATATTAATAATGTGGTCAGTCCAGTCATATTAGAATTTTAATGAATTATACATTTTAAATAAATTATTTAATGACTGAATAATACAAAATTAACTAATTGATTTGTTTAATCTAAGTGATTAGAATTATATTTTGATTTTAATCTGACTTAAAATTAATAAATAAGTTTGAAATTAATTGAGCTTATAATCAAACTTAAGTTTAAATAACTAATTTGATTAATCTAAGTAATTAGGGTTATTTTTATTTTGATCTAACTTGAAATTAATAAATAAGCTTGAAATTAATTAAGTTTATAATCAAACTCAATTTTAAAAGTTAAAACTTTCACTAGAATTCAATAAATTTGAAATAAAATAATATTTATTTAATTACTAACAATTACATATTATAAACATGAATTAATTAATAAAAATCACTTTAAAAATTTGAATTAGAATAAACTTGTTTCATAAATGATTTGAATTCAATTTACCCGTTACAAATTAGAGATGACAATGGGCGGCTCATAAGCTTAAATTTAAGTGTTTTCAATAGGTTAGCTTACAGGTCAAACTTAGATTCAAGCTTAAGTTAATTTGAGACATCACTCTTCTAAATAAAATAGTGTTATCTAAACTTACAAGTCCCTCTTATGAACCCTGAATAGGGATAAAGGTACATAGGGTCCAGTGGTGCACTATATATATATATATAAGAATAGGGTTATTTAGAGATCATTGATATAATGGGCCCTTCAAATTTTAAAAAAAATAAATATTTAAGCCATCTTATCTTAAATTATGGACTCCGTCATTGACCCTGGACGCAAATTTCATGTCCAAGTTTAACAATTCATTTACTCTCTTAACTTTCAGACTCCATTAATCCAAAATCTATTCGGACCATTTCCCTTTTCACTTTCATTCTTTAATTTTACTTGTGAAGATAAGCATCCTTCCAAAGTTGGCAAGATAAGGGTTTCATTTCATCTATGACTACGACCAGATTTCATTTAACAACTTTCTAGTACGTGCCATTTTGTGACTTAAGTTCATACATATCTTAACTTTAACCCTTACTATAGGATATTAAATAATGCTAAAACTCAGCTTGATTCTGCATACAACAAAAAAGTAAAAACTGGGTTAGGTCTAATTTTCAATATAAAAATGAATAAAGGTAATAGCTGGTCATAAACGGTGACGCATTAATGAATAAACTAGTGCCTAAAAGAGGATCAAAGTCTCAATCTTGCAACTACATTAATCTATCTCATACCCTCAAACCTAATATGCTCTTTTCTTTTCTTTATTCGTGTAAGTGGAAAAAAAAAAGTGCAAGAGCCCTTGACTTTCTTCACCACACTCTTAATTTGTCTTTCTATCCATTCGTTTTATACTTAAACAATCCATGTGATATGTTAAATTGCTATACATAAAGAGAAAAGGTGATAAATAATAATTTAAATTGTATAAATTATCGGTAAAATATTTTACGAACATAAAAGTCATAACGAGATGAGTCTGTCTCGATTTATTGGTGTAAATAATGTTACGTACCATTCCCGTATGCCCTCAGATTGAGAGTAGTTTGTGTGGTATCGTATTAGATAAATTAAATTAAATATTAATAAATGGAAATTTCTAAAATGAGTTATCAAAATTTTTTAAAATCTTTTTTAAAATAAGACAATTTAATTTAATACATATAATAATTATACTAAAAAAAATCAATACCTTAAATATAATATATTTGGTCGGTTTGACTATTAAGAATGAAACTCAACGATGATTGTTGCACTTATCATTGTCTTGAACCTAAAAGATTGTAACTTTTCTTCTCTGTTATCAATAAATTTATCAATCAAACACCAACCTTGCCTAACTTAATCATGCAATCCACTGTAGATATATATAACATACCTCTTAATAGATTAAGTGATATAAGTTGTTTTGTTGAGACAAGAAGTGTGGAATTACCAAATGTTATTTGTAAAATTGAAGTGCACTTGACCTAATGTAATAATGATATGAAGGAGCTCCTTATTGGTGATCAAGTTGGTAGAGTGGGAGAGTATGGGGTCAAAAAGTTTTATATTTGAATCCTCCTATTTATGCTCTTTTGATCGACCTGTTGTACAGAGCTTGTCTAGTGTGGAGTACCTGGTTAGCGTAATTTATAAGCTATTGCTTTAATCCGAAAGTTTCATCCAAAAGATAGCAACTGTCGGTCCCTTTATTCGTTTTAAAAAAAGATATTAAGGTTTTAAACCTAATATATAATCAATATTAAAATTTTGAAAGGTTAAATACAATTTATAATATATACAATAATTCTTATATCCCTTCATTAAGAATAAAAATAATATCAATATCATTGATTTTAATTAATTATAAAGGTGTTAAATAAATAAAAACTTATATGAGATTTGATTATAAAATAAAATGTCTATGTAAATTAATCATAAATTGAAAGGTCATAAAAAATCTTTGCATCTATTTATTAAGTCAAAAGATTTAATTGAAGAGTTAGT
>JANSVA010000002.1:1277952-1297205 GCA_025504915.1 Erythroxylum reticulatum | reverse complement strand
TTATCAATGAACCATCATACTATCATAATACTTTAAAATGTACAAATGTACATGGAGCAAACATAACAATCCCCTAACTAGCAGTGTCTAAGGACATCAAAACACCCATATTGTATACCTGTGTCATAAACACAAATGGGTTAAGTCCTTTAGTGAACGGATTGACTCACAATTCCTCAGTCCTTAAATGCTCCAAATCTTAATGTCACCTTTTCGTGTCAACACCCTTATGACCAATAATTGATCTTTAACTGCTATGACCCTGTAATATTCTTCATTGTCATTAAACAACACTGTAAGAAGAATGCCACAATAAAACCAAATGGGTCTAGCCACTGAATGGATCACAGACCACTCAGAAATCAAATTTCTGAGCTAAACCGTCTGCGAAGTAGCCCCTTAGCATGCACTTTGCATGCGTAGTCAAGGAAGTTACCCATGTCTCTTTGACACACTTCTACGACATTATACCATCTGTAAACTTGAACTGCAACCTTAAGTGGACTTTCGATCATCCGAACACATAGCTAACTTTAAATCTGAATTCCCTACTAAGTTTAGTCTGTTGACTTTTCTATATGTCAACATATAATACTTGATTCCTTTAAGTATCTCAATGCTCGCTAGACTGCATTCCAAAGGTCTATAACTATATTAACCAGATATTGACCAAACAGTCAAATAGTAAATGCAATGTCCTATCTAGTACATAGCGAAGCATACACCAGGCTATCCACCGTACTAGAATACGAAACATTCCTCATAATCTCTCTCTTTACTTTATTCTTTAGGTACTGTACCAAAGGTTATCTCTCACTGTGAGAGACAAGTGTTACGACAGGGTTATTATCAACCGTATTAAACCTTTGTAACATGTACTCAATGTATGCATTCTTTGAGAGATCTGATGAGTGTTGAGATATGTCCTGGTGAATCCGAATACTCAGGACAGAAGATGTTATACTAAGGTCTTTTATGTCAAGGTTCTTGACCAAAAGTTTCTTATCCTCTTACAATATGGTCAAGTGACTTGATGTGGGCAATTTATCATCCTCATGCAATAATAGGAAGATAACTTTGCTCCCCTCAACTTCATAGTACAGGCATCTTTTGAATTTATCTTCCAAGAAGCCAGAAGAAGCCATAACCTCATTAAATGTAAGGTATCACTTTTAGGAGGTTTATTGTAAACCATATATTGATCTGCATAAATCGCAAAATATGTTAGTACTGTCTAGATCCTAGGACCCTATAGATTGTACCGTATAGACTACTTTATAAAGGTCTTTACTCAGGAAGGTGGTTTTGACAGCCATTTCATGTAACTCTATATCATCATAAGCTACAATTGCTTTTATCACTCAAAATGTATCCTACGAGGATACGAGAGAAAAGATAACACAAAGTCAGCCTTTTTTCCTAAGTGAATCTTTAAGCAATTGAGCGAGCCTTTAAACCGTTGAACTTTATCCTGAAATCCTTTAGATCTAAAACTTTATTTACAACTGATGAGCTTGCAGTTCCTAATTCAAATCAACTAGCTCCTAGACTTTACTATGCTTCATGACTTGAATCTCGTCATTCATCGCATCCTACCACACATCCACATTGGGTCAAGAAACAGCTTCTGTAAAAGTAACTAGATCCGTAATATGTCTAATAGTCCAGTACACCTGACAGACTATATTGTCAGATGGGATAGCAGGTCATCTCACTCTAGTGGATTTACTTAACTGTATAAGATCTTGTACCCCCAGGGACCTCTGTGTGTACCGGTAAGGGTTTCTGTTCCTGTATAGGTACAGTACACAGATCTAGATCCACCATATCTAACTGTATGAGTAGTGGATACGTGACAACTGTAGTATCCACCCTACTATCGTCCGAAGGGTCAAGCGGTCCACCATCATCATAGACATAGTATTCCAAAAACTTAGCTGTTTGTTTTCCACTATTCTGGTCCCTCCTTCTCTACAATGAAATCTATAGCCCTAAAGTGGTTGAGATATTTTACTAAATAGCAATGAAGGGAATGAGCATGCAATCTTTCTTTATAAGGATTATCCTACCTCAGTAGGGCAGCCTTTTACAAGAATCTGCGCAAGGCTGAATTTTTTCAATTTCTAAATAGGTAGATTAGTCCTGCTCTGCATTGGATTATTTAAGTCCTTTAGGATGCAATTATGCCTTTTGGCAATAAACCATTTTGGTCAGAACTACTCGGCATAGTGAACTAAGTCACTATTCCAACTGACTTCATATATATGGCAAACGGGCCTTTTAAAGTCCCGAACTACTATGTTTTTCATGATATTCTCCTCCACGGTCAAATTTGACTATCTTAATGAATTTTCCCAACTGATTCTCAACCTTCAGTCTTTAAGCAAGAACACATGACTTTGATAGGAATAATCATCAAGAAATGTCAGAATGCTTTCAGAATTGCACAATGAAATTGTATAAGGTCTACCAGCATCTTTATGTATCAGACTCAACAAGTTAGAAGCATGAGTTGACCTCAGTGTCCTTATTAGTCAACTTACCCCTATAACGGTTAGTACTTGTTCCCAGATCATCTTAATCTAGAATTGGGAAATGCTTTCCTTGGTCAATCTATCAATCCTAGCTCTGGAAATGTGGCTTAAACTTTTATGCCACACCATGTATAACTTCTCATTCATCAGGTCCTTCATACCTTGTTTAGTATGATACGAAGAAGTATATATCTAATTCGGGGTAAGACACATTCTATACAAACTATATGACAAGAAGTTGCACCTTTATGTTTTGCATTAAACAGCAATTGTATAACAAAAGTATTAAATGCAAAACGTCAACCTTCAGTGTCCTTAATTGATCAAAAGATCATATACAAAATGTGTCATGTAAAAACTAAATGAACCTTACCATAAAGTTCAGTACATACATCCCCTATAGATATTACTTCCACCTCTTTATTGCTGTGAACTATCAGTTCCTCCTTCCCTTTATTTGGCTTTATTCTGGATATGAAATACTGCATTGTGGAAGCACCTTGATCAGATGTTCCACTAAATAGTCACTTATACTTAATACGACTATCGCAAATTAGATTCATAATTGACAAGCCAAAGAATTACCTGATGGTTACAGTCTTCCCTTTAAACCTCATACTACTGGTTCTTTATGTCCTAGGGACCTTTACTAGAACTGGTTTGACCAGCATCATCATGTGGAGAAGATTTGAACTTTCTACCTTTGAACTTAATGGGCTTCATCTTTGTCTTCCCTTAAGTTGCTTCGAGGACTGTAGGAGTAACAACTTGAGTTTCTCCACCTCAGTAACACAATGGGATATCAAAGCATTGAAGTCTCAATATTTTCACATACTGTGAAAATAAATTATTCTCGACAAGTACTCCATTACTCCCCCTTTTCCTCTGTATACTTCATGGAGAATAATACTTTCATCAAGGCACTTGTCTCAACACCAGATGAGACTATGTACCTCTGGGAGACATTATCAAGAAACTCTGTCGCTATGTCTGTGTCTAGTAGTCCACTTTGCAGATGGTTAGGTATGGATTTCTTAATGGTTGTCAAATATAATCTGTTAGACCGATCCTAAGCTTCATAGGCTGCTTTATGAGCTGTCGAGCTCATGGATGTAAGTAGAGATGGCATACCCATCCGTATGGCCATTTCAACTACAACTATCTCCATAACCTTCAAACATCTTCCGTCAAATCCTTTATATTGAAACCAGTAAGGGTTTCAATGGCGACATTGATTTAGTTGACTGAAAAGGTGACTTCAAGATGATAATCTTTAAATCAGCAATAATGTAGGACAATAGCGATACTAAAGCCATTAAATACTATCTTTCCTGAAAATCTGATCACACATATTATGAAACACCTTTGGGCTGAATACATAACATATGCAATTAGACTTCCACACATAAAAAGCGATTGAAGTACAAACCATCAACTCCATGACATTACCACCATTGGGTGAACAGATCACTTGAGCAATAGTTTTCCTCCATCCAATGCTTTTATGCACATCTCAAAATTTAATGTAAGGCCAACATTTTTGGGCAGAATAACCAAACATAAAATCAGAGACATCCCCTAACATGCAAGCAGAACAATTCAGAATACTGACTTGAAAGGCCACTTTAGTGACTACATTCTCATCAGCACCCAAAAAGTCCGCAAACACAAGAGATATATCTTTATGTCATCCTTATATTCTTTATGGGCATACCATATGTGACAATGCAACCTCAATAAATGCAAAAATCCGAATGCACAGTCTCATTGTCACACACACGTGCTGAAGACATTCTTCGAAAACTTCATTTGAGATCTTCGTAAAAGAAAAATCTTAGTGGAGTGACTATCGTGAGTCATTGGATACTGAACCGACCTCTTGAGACACGTCAACCTCATGTATCTCCTTTATGGCAAGTTCATGGCATGAAAATTCACTCAAAATGGCTTTAAAATGTCTCAATTCCTTTTTCGATTGATTATTATACAATCCTGAACACTGAAAATGAGACTCGAGACATAAGAACCTTATGTATCTCTCTCATACGATGTTCAAAGCATGAAAATTCAATCAAAATCGGATCCAGAATACCTTAATACCTTTTTCTAGAGTTAAACTTTAATTTATTACTCATGTAATAAATCCAAAAAAATTGAAAAAGGTTACTTTATAAATTTTCCGAACCTAGAAACTGACCCAAAACACCTTGGGGTACTTTTACGAGAAATCTGAAATTTTGGGGGTTTTTTTTGTTACTGTAGCTGGCGTCTGTACGGCTAACGTCACTGTGGACGTCAGTGCGCGCCAGTCGAACGGAACATGTAGCCACCCACAAATGAGCAGGCACTGTGCGACGCATGCGCTGCACACGCCGACACGTGTCGCACATCCACCGGAGCCATGTCTGCGTGACATGGATGGTCCAGATGGGCGCGTGTCTCGCATGCGCCCACCGTTCCATGCCAATAAATGTGCTGGTGCGAGTCACGCGTGCGACCCACACGGGACACAAGGTCGTCGCTCCGTGGAGTGACGTGTTGTGCCACGGTTGGCACATGCAACGCATGAGCCAGCCCGTACGCTACACCCCGTGTTAATGTAGTGCCGTCGGGCACGTGTGCCACACGCGTCGACAGTTTCCATGCCTCTGAAGTCGAAAGCAATTTTTGACATCCCAGGAGCATTTTTTTGCTCCGTTCGGCCCGTTTTCGTAGCTAACCTTATGTATACCACTTATACGTAATTATATACGTAAAAAACTGAAAAATAAAAAATAAAAAATGAAGGAAAACCAAATGAGATGAAAAACTGAAAAACCTTCATTTTCGGTAATTTAATCACATAACCACTCTGATACCACATGTAATACGTAGTGTGAGCCTTATTACGTATCCCGGATCTACATGAAACAATAAAAAATGAAGGTAATGTGGAATACCTGGATTTTGATTCTATCTCTAATTTCAGTGCCGATTCCAAGCTCCAAATGTCTCCGAATCTCCTTGGACCTTTAGTCGAAAGTGTTCCCCGACTCACGTGCTAGGTCTTTCTATAGTTTTCTCAAAATGCGAGCTTCTCTAACGAGTCAGGAATTCCTTATGCTCATGAATCATATGAGTAACTACAGGAGACCTTAACCTTTATATAGCTTTCATATCGGGCTTGCCCATCACAAGGCCGATATAGACCCGGTCCACACTAATTGGGACTCATTTTTTACCCAAACTTTGACCCATTAATCTAGGTCATTTATTGGGCCACTTTATTATCTTTATCTGGATCAAATGACGCAACTTAACCGTTAAAATATTTAAAAACCAAAATTGCAATTAATGTTGTCCAACTTTATGAGACATGGACAAAATTGTCCCTAAGGAAAAAATGTCTAACACTCTATCCTGTCTGGTGTTTTCTTTTTTTAAAAAAAGGGAAATAAATCAAAAATTACATAATGAGCCTAGGGAAACAGGTCTCCGACATATCCTCTGTGAGGAAAAAGTGGCACCTGATGGGTGTAATGTCAAAATATATGACCCCAACATCGACATATTCTGTGTATTTAGCCAACCAGTCAGCGCATCTGTTGCTCTCTCAATAAATATGTCGATGAACAACAGTCTAATTTCTGTGGAACAGTTCATCGATGCCCATGATGATATAATTGTGGGCTTGAGCTTGATTGATCGCAGAGGAAAGGATAGTGGTCACTACTGCGGAGTCAACTTCAAGTTCAACCTGGCGGTAGCCTATAGTCTATACGAGTGTAAGGCCAGTGTAGACTCCCCAAAGTTCTGCATTCAGCGATGAGCACCAGCCTATGTTTTGAGCGAAGCCTCCCAGCCAGTTGCCTTCGATATCTCAAATAAGGCCCCCTGTAGTGGCCGAGGACATGGATCTTTTGCTTGCGCCATCAGTATTGAGTTTCACCTACCCAAGAGGTGGTTTGCTCCACCCAATAAGTTGTTTTTGGTGGGGGCGAGGTCCGGTACCAGCTCGACAGTGCCACTCAGCGGCCTGAAGGATCAATCTTGTATAAGACAAAATGAGAGAATGAGTTGAGGAAAGCCAAGTAAAATGCTCATCAAAAGTGACTTATTTTGCTATGTCCATAGGAACCAGCAAGTAATTCCAAAAAGGATTGGCCAGTCATGCCCGAAGACTTGGCGATGGTGTCGGAGATTTTGAGTGAGCCACTCCCGGTTTGGCATAGTGAAGAAATCGTGGGGGATGAGGGAAGGAGGAAAATGAGTCCACACTCGGGGGCTTTCTCATAATCGCACACCGTGTGAATCGAGGTTTCATCGAGGTGGCAGTGGTAGCAAGCTCTATCTGTAGTGAAACGCTTCCGTACGCGTTATTGGTTAGTAAGTAATCTATCGTGGGCCAGAAGCTATAAGAATGAACGGATGCGTTGTGGTCCCTACCATTGCCATATTTCTTTCCAAACCCCTTATGTCGGGGCTCCTTCCTCATCGCTAAGCATGGAATAAGTGGAGGCAACCGTAAATTCGCCAGTGTCGGAGATTGCCCAGATGAGCTTGTCCTATCCGAGGTAGGGTTTCAGGGGAAATGTTCCAAGGAGTGCCCTAAAAATCTGTTGGGGGAGATACGCTTGAAACGCATCCCACTGCCAATTACCATTAGCGTCTACAAAATGTTGGACACTTAGGTGAAGAGTGGAGGGAGGGACAGGGGACGTAATATGGGAGAGCAGAGGTCCTATTCCCACTAGCCATGGGTCGGTCTAAAAGCGAGTGTGCGTACTATCTCCGATTAGCCATGTCATACCCTGGAGCACGAGGGGCCATATTGCTTTCAAACTCTTCCAAATCATCAATCCTCCTTTTGCCTCCAAGTGGGAGGGGATATTGGTAGCATCAAAGCCATATTTTACGGAGAGAATCCTGACCCATAAGGCATAAGGTTTGGTAATCAAAGCCCAACCTAATTTCGTTAATAAGGCATCATTGGTTTCTCTAATCTTCCGTATGCCAAGACCCCCCGCTTCCTTCGATTTGCAGACTTCCTCCCATTGAACTAAGTGGACCATCTTTTTGCTATACGAAGCTCCCCAAACAAATTGTCTTATCAATTTCTCCAGTTCGTCACATAAACTGCAAGGTAACCGAACAGTATGCATTGTATAACTGGGAAGGGCTGTGATCATAGATTGGGCCAAAGTAGTGTGACCTGCAAAGGCCAGAAGATGGGCTGTCCAACCAGAAAGTCGTTGTTGGACCTTGTCTAAAATATATTGATACGTTCTTTTGCTGGCTTGTTTATGCAGAAGAGGCATGCCTAGGTAGCGACCTAGGTCAATTGTCGGTTTGAAATTCAAGGCTTGACTTAACCGCTCAGCCAGCGTAGGAGGAGTGTTTTTGGAAAAGTAGCATCGTGACTTGTCGTTTCTAACTCGTTGGCCCGAGGCGTTATAGAACAAATCAAGGATGTCCCGGATAACATAAGCTTGATCTGTGGAGGCTTCGGAGAAGAGGATGAGATCATCTACAAAAAACATATGGGTGATAAAGGGACCAGTTCTGCTTAACTTGGTAGGTTTCCAACGTCCTTGTGTCACTACTTGTGTGATGGAGTGTCCCAAACGTTCTATACAGGGGACAAAGATGTACGATGAGATGGGATCTCCCTGACGAATGCCTCTAGAAGGGCTGAAGGTGTCGTTGAGTTCCCCATTCTAGTTAACCTGAATGGAGACCGTGGGGATGCATTTCATGGTGAGAGTAATCAGCGATGTTGGAAGCCCGACATCTATAAGGGTATTTTGAATGAATGCCTAAGACAGTCTCTCATAAGCCTTTTCCAGATCTACTTTAAGAGCCATAATCCCTGTATTCCCCGTTTTCCGGCGTATGGTATGAAGGACTTCCTGGGTGATGATGATATTATCCGTAATCAGGCGCCTTGGGATGAAACTGCATTGGTTTGGAGCTATCAGGTTATCAAGGTAGGGCTTAAGTCTATTAGCAATGATCTTGGCGATGGCTTTATAGATCACTGAACATAACGCAATAGGCCTAAACTGCTTGATTGAGGTGGGAGACAGAAGCTTCGGAATACGAACCATGATGGTGCGATTAAGCACAGATTCCCAAATGTCATGCCGAAAGATGCGCTGAAGGAATAGGGTCAGGAACGGGCCGAGAGTATCCTATTGAGATTGGTAGAAGAGAGCAGTAAAACCATCAAAACCTGGAGCCTTATGTGGATTCATGTTGAAGAAAGCAATCCTGATTTCTTCGGCATTGAGGGGTCATTCTAGGTCAACGGTAATGTGCTGCGGGAGGGGAGGAAACTGGCCATGTAGCTGCTGGATTGGGGGTTGTTGTGGGTTTGCCAGATATATCTTCTCAAGATAGGTGCGCGCTAAACGCATGATTCCTGCTGTATCTGTAATCACATTCCCAGTGTCATATGTTAAGGAAAGAATCTGTGCTTGTCAGTGGCTGGTATTGGTGAGAGCATAGTAATACTTGGTGTTTTAGTCGCCCTGGCTTATCCATTGGCTTCTGAATTTTTGGTGTCAGTAAAGCTCTTCTTGGTAAAGTATCTGTTCCAATTCCATCCGGAGGTAATCCTCAAGATCCCGGAGGGATGTTGAATCTGCACCTTGAAGTTATTTCTGCATACCTTCGAGTCTTGCCATGAGTCTCCTCTTCTGGTGGAAAATATTGCCAAAAGTATTAGTATTCCAAATCTGAAGCTTATCCGAGAATTGTCTGATTGTGCCACTCATGTCTGAACTGCTTGGTTCCCAATGGTCCGCTACAAATTGAGCAAAGCCATTGTGAGTTAAGTAGGCAAATTGAACGAAACGACCGAGTTGGCGGAGGGGAGTAAGCTCAATTTGTAAGAGTGATGAGGAGAGGTCGATGATCTAATTTCAGGAATGGAAGGTGGGTCACAGCTGTATCCTGGGCCATCAAGAGCCAGGCGGGGAAGCATAAGACCCGGTCTAGTCGAGCCATTGTGTGTCCTCTCCTCCAGGTAAAACGTGGCCTTGAAAAACTAAGATCGTGAAGATTACATTGATGCACGCAATCCCTAAAGTGTGGATTGACGATAGATTGGAGTCGAGATCCTCCACGTTTATCTATGGCCTCGAGTTTGGCATTAAAGTCGCCGTCTAGTAGCCAGGATTTAGAAGTGACCCGAGCAATTTGACGCAAATACAGCCACAAAAATGTTTGTAACGAGGGCATGGGGTTAGCATAGATGGTGGTGAAATCAAAAGCCAAGTGGTCCCATTCAATACTGATATGGACAAATTGTCAGTGTTCGATCAAAATTCTGACCCGAATGTTAGAATTCCACATAATCTAGATAACTCCCGAAAAGCCTTCAGGTTCCACCCAAAAAGAGTGGCCAAATCCCAGGCTCTGAATTACCTTTTACGCACGATCCCCATTTATACATGGTTATAGTAAAACGAGCATATGCAGTTTATAAATGCGCATATAGTTTTTGATGATAGGCTTAAAGGTCCGACCTCCAGCCCCTTGACAATTTCAGATGAAAATTGACATAATTTAGACTAAGAGAGGGGATCTATTCTGCAAGAGGGTTGACTCCCGTGCCATTCGACTCTCGGCCATGGGTGGGCTCCGCCATCAGGGTGTCGACAACGTTGGTAGCGACAGTTTCTATTGTGGAAACAGAGTTCAGATTAGGTGGGCGCAGCTGGTGTAACGTACATGGGGTGTGGGCCGAGGACGAGGCTGTATAAAGTCCATCCTCAGTGGGGTCGGCCTCCATGTCCTTACAGTCCAGTGTCTCGTGGGTGGACAGATTCATAGACAGGTCTTGGACGATCATATCTTTATGGGAGGGGATTGAAAGGGCCATGTGGTTGGGGATTGGGCTGGGGGTGTTGTAGGAGTGGGCTAAGATGGGAGCAGTGGGGCCTATGGGCCCGAATGGGCCTTGGTCTAACGTAAAGGCTGGGATGAGAAAGCAGTGAGCTGAGGAGGATGAGGCTGGCCCAGGGTCTGACATGGAGGCTAGATGGAGGGATTGGTGGGCTGAGGAGGAAGGGTCTGACCTAGGTCCATATGTGGGTTACTGAGATGTGTTGTCATTTTGGTCTTTGGAGAAAATGCACCGGTTTGGCCAGATTGCATCACGCGTTACGACCGATTCTCCCTCATTTGCGTCTATTTTAGGGATTTAGCTTTGAAGGTATGGGGCTGCGTCGTAGTGACCGTTGGGTGAGAGGGACGTTCGTCAGACAGTGGCAGAGGTGTCATACTGATGTCTAACGTCTCTGGCTCTGACAGAGCGGTATAACGCGAGCCCTACAAAACCATAGTGGAGCCATTAGTGGATCGAGCTTGTCAAGTGTCCTTCTAAGTAGATGGCGGGCGGCGAGGCTGGTGATGGACTTGCGTCCAAGTCCCGAATCCCATCTGATTGGGGGTGCTCGTTGAGGGTTCGCCGTTGTGGGCTATTTGTGTGTTCGACATCAGGCCTTCGAAGGTGGTGGTGGAGTCGGGTGGAGCAGCGGGTCGGGATGGGCAAGTCGGAGCCCCATGTTCGACAATCCCACAGCTAAGGCAGATTTGGGGTAAGCCCTCATAGGCTAACTTGATTAGTTCGCCATCTAGTTCCACTACAGATCAAAGAGGAGAGTTGAGGTCAAGATCCACCGCAACCCTTGCAAATCTATCCCGGTGAGTTAATTGCGTAGTGTTGTCAATTTTGACCGTTCGCCCTATCAAATTGCCGAGGGCGGTGAGAATCGAGGGTTGATACTGGGCAACAGGGAATTCTGAGAATCTCACGCATGCTACCTCATGCGTGATTTTACCAGTGGAAGGACGAAAGTCGGGATGCCATGGTTGTACCGAAAGAGTGTGTCCTGCAATTAGCCATAGCCCCTGAGTAAGAGTTTGAACGTAGTCATCCTCCTCTAGGAAATTAACTAGGTAAAACTCATTATCTAGATCTACAATCTTCATAGGACCCGTAGGTTTCCACATGGAAATCAATTTAGACTTAAGTAGGTGAAAACCAATTCATCATCCTAAAATTTTTATCATGATTGTGTTTGCCCATGCTTTGTCTAATTTCCCTTTGAAGGTGTTTGATAATTCTATTCCCAATCCACAAGTGCCTTGTATGATGGAGATATCACCCTCGGTGACTTCTATAAATTCCTCTTCTAGCCACTCAAGATCTTTGATGCCCATGCCAAGGTCAGAGCTTCCAGTTACAACTGTACTATAGCTAGGTGGGGTGTGCGAAACAACAGGAGGTAGAGGGGGGTCTTCATCCCTTTCTCTGGTGCGAACTTTTTTGGCCATATAGCCATCGTGTTGGGTTGTTTGTTGAGCAGGTGGAGTGTTCATGAGAATCTTAGTTTTTCCAGAATCTTTGTCTGGTGTTTTTTTCTACCCTTGGCAGTGATGGTGTCCCTGCAAAAGTTCGATGAGTATCCAGTTCATGATATAAAATAGTGTTAACAACTCGATGATCATTAATAAGTACATATCTCCAACCTGCAGAAGTATCTAGGTCACTAGAAAAAGCATGTTTCTTCCATCCTTCATCCACAGTCTTGTCAATCATAGGTATACATTCATCATATTCAGAGACTTCGCTACTAAAAGTTGCCTTTCCAAGCCTTTTTGCCTGTCAATTATATAAAGGTGTAAGTATTAGCTATGAGAGCTTGCCATGCACGCAATCACTGCTCTTCTAAGATAATAATGCAACTTATTAACTCATGGATGCAAAAGAAGTTCAACAGCAGAAATGCAATTGCGAATTCATAAAAATCATCAAGGTAAACAGTAAAAAGCACTTGTCATCAAACTCATCAATGTTAACAATAAAACAAGCTTACTTCTTCAAAGACAAGAGCCAATCTAGGAAGCAAATAGCTTGTAGTTGGGTTAGGAGAACCAGCATCTTCCACTTCTGTTCCTGATTCTGCAGCAGACACATCACTGGTTTTCATCTGACATAAAAGAAAATATGAACCCAGCATTAGAGGATATATGATGTAATCATTATAATAAAAGAGTAACCACACTTCTAAAGAGAAACAGTGTTCTGGAATGTACCACTGCATCTTGCCTTCAGAATGTGAAATTGTGAATATTTTTCTGAAGGACAAAGCTTCAACACTAAGAACCATCTGCATTGCAATTATATCGCTTGAGAAATGTACATGCTTATTAAAGAGATACTTAAAAATCTTGGAACCACAGATATACAATAAAATTAACAAAAAAGTCAAACCTTTAATATGTTTGGATCTTTCCATGGCCCATTATCAGATCTCATGCAACCTCCCTGGTCAGCACACGTGCAACTACCACCGAGAAACTCAGGCAATTCACTGAGATCATTGTAGAACTTGTCTATTATTAAACAAAAGTGCAATTGGAAGAACAAAAAGCAAATGTATATTCATAAGGTTTTGTAGCACCTGGCATCAATTATTTCCAGCAATTTATTCTGACACTTACTGCCAAGGACCTGAAGCAAAACTCAAACTCTGTCAAACATTGTCCAGACTATATAAACAAAAACATTAAATAGAAAACAAGAAGAGGTTAAAGAATTAACACTAACGTGAATTTTTTATGCTATTTCGGCATCGAGAAATGACTTCACTGTGTTCCAAAGCAGTTTAAAACCAGGACCAGCATTTACAATGAACATACGACCAAGTGTCTGCAAAATTAATTGTTTAGATATTCTGATAGAAGAAACTCCTAACTAAATTTTAAGACTTACTAAGCTACAAATATCTGCAGAAACTAAACTATACCTCAGGATAGTTATCACGATCAATTTTTTGTAGCCTCATAACAAGTTCTCGAGCAGACTTTGTAAAGTTTGTTAAACGTATAAAAAAGAGTCAAACAAGCAACAAACATATATAGTACTCTTACTAGTCTAAAGACAAAGTGGTGCTTAAGTTTAAGATCAATCGTAAAGATAATAGCAACAAGAGGCATACCATGCCTTAAACATCCAAAATAGTAGTGTTTGAATCTAAATGTATCTTTGCAGCAATAAAGCAAGCTGGAAACTTGATAGCAAAACACTTTTCGAACTCCTGCATATGAAATCTAACATATCTTTCCATTGTCTTAACTTGTAAGAGTTTGTTGGGATCGACTTTTCCCAATTTTTCAATGTAGATGGTCCTTCCATCCTTGTCTACTCCATGATAAGCCTGAGGATAGTACTTTCTAACTTCATTCAATTCACTGAACTCGAAATCCTAAAAACAAAAGTCAATATCACCTTACAAAAGTTGAAAGATTTGCCACCAGAGTAGAAATAATTAGAAAATGAAGGGAAGGGCAACAGAATCATGGATCGATAGATAATAAATACAAGTTTAAAGGAGAAAGTATTGAATTAGTGTTAAAAGTCTTAAAATGTTTTTACCTCCGTAATTGTGTCCATACCACAGTCGTTCCTCCATTGAAGCATATTGCGCCCATCTGCTTTGTTTCTCGATGTCGAACTTTCTTGCTTTCAAAAATCTGTAAAAGATTCTTTATTTTTACGACGAACCTAGATATTGAAAATTATATATATAATTTGGCTGGACTAGCCATAACCTGATGTTCTTGAAGTCCTTGCAAGTAAATAACAGCTACCCCAACTCGTTTTGCAAAGTGAATAAATAGAAGATTACCTCAACAACATGTGATAATCATCATGTCTAGGAGGAAGCAAATCATCTGCAATATCAATATAGTTATTCTTTTCAGTCTTAGTTATTCATAATTAATATCAATATAGAAATAAAATATGAGTATTGTCTGATTCACGAGGATAGGCAAAAAATGCTTCTTATGTAACTGGATTGTATGGTCGGGGAATATGGGTATCCAATCCTTATGGACTCACAGGAAAAGTCCAAGCTGTAAATCTTGTGTAGGGTATGGAAGGGACAAACATGTATTTATTTATTGTTTCTCGGAATCAAAGAAAAAATCGAACGAAAGGGTTTCTGGGTTTTGAGGGTGATATAAGAGTCAATTATAAAGCGAATCATGCAAATCTTTTTTTACCGATATTTACACTCATGTGACAAGCGAAGGCTCTGAAAAGATCACTCTAGAAATCCCACATCTAGAAGGCCATTTACTTTAGAATTTAGAAACAAACGAAGTTGGAAAAAATGAATAATGAATAATAAATAAAATAAGATAATGAAACAAAATTCTCGATTAGATTATGAATGCTTTTTTTATTACTTATAGATAAATGATGTTTCTGTGTTATACTATTCCAAGTGTGACGATGAATTGATTTGATAACTTAGATATTGTTATTCATGACATTGATCCGACTGGACATCATCACCATGGAATTCATCCCATTAATTTATAGACGTTATCATCTTTATGGGATTCAATCTCGAGTTATGCAAAGTAAATCATAATGAAAGGATAAGGTTATGGAAGTAAATATTATCGCATTTATTACTACTGCATTGTTCATTTTAGTTCCTACTGCCTTTTAACTTATAATTTATGTAAAAACTGTTAGTCAAGTTAGTCAAAGTCATTAATTTGAATGAAACTTGACTTCTTATTTCTTAATGGATTGTAGAAAAAATGCAAAGAATTCCAATTTCGCGTCGTACATAAACGTAGATAAATAAAAGCAAACTACAATCAACACTATTCTATGATATTCGATAGTACGGTAAAATGAAGTTTTTCTCTTTTTTTCTCTTCTTTTTGATCTGGAAATAAAGAAAATCAGATAAAATCAAATTTTAATAAAGGACCCCTTTCGGTTGTCAAAAAATTGGATATTGAATGTATCCATTTTTTGTTCAAATTCTTGATAATTAGCAACAAGAAAGACAAGATGAATTTTATTTATCCAAACCTTTTTAATGGAATTTTTTATGGAAGTTTCATTTATGCTTAACGAATTGAAACAAGACATGCTTGGCATTTGTGAGAACTTTTTGAATCAAGCCTTCTGCTTACACTGACAAATCTACGATCAATTATTATATCCTCTATTCAAAGAGGAGAAAAGAGTGTTGATATTGTAATGATTAAAAAAGATTTTATTATTACAGAATTGATGAAAAAGAGAATATTGATTATTGAACCAATGCATCATTTTTTTTCTTCAATCAAATCTTTGATTTTCTTAGCTTTCTTAGCTGGTAAGTGGTTAGTTAGAACCATGTAAGATTTTAGCTTTTGAAAGATTAGGGTTGAGTTTACAAAAAGACAATCATTTTATAGAATTTGGACTCCCCAGTCACCGCACCAGTCACACTCGTGCTCAAGCACAGGGACTCCCCAATCACCACAGTCACAGTCACGGGCGTGACTGGGGAGTCACACTTATGCTCAAGCATGGGGTGTTAGATACCATACATGTTGGATCCCGTTTTTGGAACCCAACATCTAGAAACCATTCATAAACGTGAGCGTATTAACCTATAGGGCTATTTCCATGGAATCTCTTTAGCCATTATCGTTTCATCCTTATTCTCATAACATCTCAAAACACATAGTGCGAGCCCACACAGCGGAATCACCAACATCACAATTTGACTTCTTCAAGACAATTGTAGCCTTATATCTCTAGTTTATTTTGAAACAAGAACCATCTCATTCGGAGCTCTATAGCTCAAGATATATTTTTAAAAAAATCCAAAGTATGTTCATAACCTAATTATGCCCTTCCAACCAATCCCTCGTTTTCCTTCTGTCATACTTATTTGAATCATCACCAAAAGCTATCAATTTTTTTGTGGGAAAGTAGAAAAATGTGTTAGGAATCTATCGCTTAAAGAATCACTCCATTCAGAGGTCGGATGAAGAAGTTATGGCCAAAAGAATCAACCATGCTTATGTCCTTAATCATGCTGAACCTATCTTGGGACAATGGGCCTAACTTATACTAGAGATGTCGGATTGAGTTCATTCTTAGACGGTTTGAAATAGAGACTCCTAGATCTACAACTTTCATGAAGACCCCAAAGTGAAAATCTGTCATTTAGACAAAGCATGGACTGTGTGAAATCACACAGGCAGTTTGTGTTTCTTTCGGGTCTGATTGTGCTTCTGTGTTAGGAACACATGGACTGTGTGATTTCATACGGGAGGACTGTGTAACCTTCAGGTTTGATTGTGCTTCTGCATTAGGAATACACGGATTGTATGATTTCATATGGGCAGACTGTGTAACCTTCGGGCCTGGCAGTAACGTTTGGAGGTTCAAAGACACAGACTGTGTGAATTTACACAGGCAGGTCGTGTAACCCACGGGTCTTGCTAAAATTTCCCTTCTCCAAAACCTTTCCAATGGATCCTATATCCATCCTAGCATCCCTTTTACTCATAGTCTTCCCGAATCAAACAATCCTAGAGCAATATCACTTCATAAACTCTAGTTGATTGTTATACACATTCTCTACGACATCGTAACTTGTAATGATCATAACTCTTAACTCTAATATCCAAAAATTGCATACTTTATACTGTTCGAAGGTAATAGGATAAGCTACAACTTTCATGAAGACAACTTTGTCTAATTCATCCTAGATTAATACATATTTTCTTCTAAAGTCAAAACACACACTTTCACCTCATGAAAAACTTGAGAATTATCCCAACTTCACTTCCTCTATTGCAATATCATTCATAACGATTTCAACTACTAATTGGAATTCGTCAAACTCTCAAATGCAATTCATTTGACTCTTTATATTTGACTACATCTCACCATTCATGATTCCCATCTTTCTTTTCCATAACATCTCACTTATGTATATATATATAACAACAATTCATGTTCAAAGTTCATCCACTTAAGTGGAGAACTTCTTCAAATATATCTAAATCCAACTCAACTCATATCATCCATACATAATTTGTATTTCATTAACATCATAAGATAAATGTTTACAAAGCTTTAATGGCATCTCATGTCACAATACATCATCAATATCAAAATACAAAATACAAAAGATGTAAAACCCAGTAGTTCTCGAAATGCATCTAAAGTCTTACTTTTACAAAATCTAACTTCAAATACAAAATATGCAAAATCGAAATGATGCCTTGACTCCTGATTTCTTGATCTCATTCTTTTCACCTGAAGATGGGACGGAAAGGGGGTGAGCTTGAAAGCTCATGGGTAACAATTTATAATCGATAACAAGTAAACCATTTAAATTATTCATTTGTCATAAAAAATTCTTATTGAATTCAAGAAGAACAAAGTTCTTAACCAATTCACAATAATACAAATCATGTATGCATTAACTTGACAATTCACAGATGTGATGCACAACAAATGGCTCGAGGGTTCCATGGAATAAAACAGAAAAACCGAAGTTTACTTCGTGAATGAAATGAGTCCACTTTTTAAATCTCATGGGCCACAAGCGGGCAGCCGGGAGAAGGCTTTAGGTCGACTGCATGTGACTATGAAACGGTTCCTCTCTTGTCTAAACACAATCAAAGCTTATGCTCAATTCAATCATTCACAATTTCATATTCTCATGCGTTTTCTTCTTTCCATTCAAATCAAAATGCCATGACACAATTCAATGGCATAACCTGATCATATATCACAATGCATTTTTCCATATTCACAACAATTCAAATCCAATCCATGATTTAATGGCTCATTATTCAATTATAAACATGAAACCTACCTTATTTTGCTTGAGAATCCAAACTCAATCGTTCCCTTCCTCTTGCTCTTGGATAAGGTTTCTCTTGATTTCCTAAATCAAACCAATTTCCTATTCAATTCCAATTCAATAAAATCCCTAAAACTTCAAAATCACAAATATGATAAATTGGGTTTAGCATTAACTTACCCATGGTCTATCTAGGTTAGAAAAGCCAAAAACTTAGTTTAGAAACCCTAAAAATCAAATGGGCCTCTCAAATCATCTTCTTCCAACACAACACCCATTCTCTCTCTAATCCCTTCATCCTCAATGCAACTCATTTCTCTAATAAAGCAAGAAGAAAAAGATGAACTTACCTTAACAAGCTTGATTTCCTCTTCTTTTCTTCTTCTTTCTTCCTTTTCTCTCTTCTTCTTTCTTCCTTTTCTCTCTTCTTCTATGATTTTCTCCTTCTTCTCTTCTTTCTCTACGTTTTTTTCTCTCTTCCTTTTTGTTTTTCACGACACCTTCTATCTTCCTCTTCTTATTTCAAGACAACATTTTAGTTGTCTTTCCCATTTTGCCCCTCATTTAAGTAGTCTTTCCATATTTACCCTCCTTTTGTCTTTATAACTAACATCTTATACTAAGACCCTCCTTTTGTCATTATAACTAACATCTTATACTTCTAACTCCTTGACTAATGATCATGGAAAAATTACAGGAATTTGATAATACTTCCTTCTAGAAAAATGTTCCTCATTGTCTTAAGTTTCCAATGACACCAAAATCATTCAATTTGGTTTGGTAATCTGAAAGTTATACCCAAACATTTCTGAACTATTCTTATACTGAAACAATATTCTGTACTCAACTTACAAACAAAAATTGAAATTCTTAGAGACTAAATTAGAAATCAATTTCATCAAATAAGATGTATCCATATTTCTCTAGTTTAATCCAAATTAAGAATCACCTCATTCGGATAACTAGAGAAAAAGTTATGGCTAAAACACCGAAGCATACTCAGTGATCATGTTTTAACTACATTTTTCCAACTTTCAACTTCCAACAT
>JANSVA010000002.1:1248381-1258413 GCA_025504915.1 Erythroxylum reticulatum | reverse complement strand
TAAAGATCATCATGAATTATCCTCTGCTTTGAGTTGCTTCCCAAATTTCATCAGTGCGAGTGAATATAACGTCTTTCTCCTCACTGATGTTTCATCGGCAACCAATTTGACTGCCTGTTAAAACAATTATGCAAGCCGGGGTTTAATCCCTCCCTCAAATCTTGAAGTATAAACTAGTATGGTTCAAATGTGAAAGATATGGTTAATGCTACCGGAAAACATACTAAGAGTAGGTTTGCAGAAGTAGAAGGTTTGTATTGTTAACTATGGTTGTCATGCGACTCTCATTTTCAAATCAGATGTCTCTAAAGAGATTGAAACCAGTTGAATTCTCACAAACAAAATCCGAAGCATTTAGCATGATTAAAGCCATATAATCATCCATGCAATGTTAATGAACACTGATCAAAGAAATTGTTACCATTGATAAACTATGCCCACTGGAAATCAGGTCTCCCAGTTTATGCTCCAGCTGACTCTCTGATGGAGTTTCAACTACAGTATCTGCTTTGCCTTCAATTAACATTGTAATCTCTCCCTTTGGTTGGTGATTTGAAAATGCTTCTTTTGCTTCTCCGAGAGTACCCCGCCAAAACTTGTTAGTATAAATAAAATGTTCATCAGTCAGAAAAGATGTATGCTCAACCAAATTCTTGTCTCTTTATTAAAACGTTATCCCAGTTTTAACATTGTTAGGAGTAAAAGGGTAGAAAGAACACCAGGAAACTACCTCTTCGTGCACTTTTGTTATCTCCCGAGCCATCACACAAGGCCTGCAAAGCATTCAAAGAAACTGTCACTTCCTGACATAAGGTCTCTCACCATTTTTGAAAAGACGGCAGTGAATGACTATTTTAACGTGCAAAAGCAATTTTACTAGATTTACGACCAGTTGGATCAGACGCTTAAAAATACTGATTCATCTGACAGCATATAGAGTTATTACTCCAATATATGTTCTGTCATATGAGGCGAATCACTGCTAGTACGCTTTAATCTATATTCTCCATTTTCACCATAATGAGTAGACATGTATCAGTGTTGTCCATCAAACAACAAAAATGCTATTTACCTCGAGTCACCAAATACTGATGAAGTTTCTTCAAGGAATTGAGAAAGCTTATGAGGAGGAACATAGAATATTTGGGTTCTTTGTTCACTTGCAGAGGCGGTCAACCTCTCTCTCCTGGGTCCAGCATGCTTTGGAAGAAATCCAACTGCAGTATTATTATGAATTAGGACCAACATGACATTGCTGACTAACGCCAACACAAGTATTTACCAAATGTGAACTCATCGGTGGCCAAGCCTGAGGCAGAAAGAGCTGCTACTACCGCGCATGGCCCAGGTATAGGAATGACAGGAATATGTTCAGCCACAGATAACTTTGCCTATGTTCAAGACACATAAATCATAACCAACTTAAACAATACATCTACAAGGACCTCAATACATGTTTTCATATAGTTTCTCCTTTTTTCCTCCAAAGCGAAAAAAGAACATACTTACCAGTTCTGCACCAGGATCACTAATGCCGGGTGTGCCTGCATCACTGACAAGTGCGACAATCTCACCCTGTTTTAACCTCTTTAAAACTGTTTGTTCTCTTTGAGATTCGTTGAACTTGTGATAACTCAGCTGAAAATCTAAATCACACCATTAGAATGGATCAAAATTCATTGGGAAAAAAAAAGTTGAACAAAAGATTCAAAACTAAAAAGCTTTCAACAAACTCACAAGTGAGGTTCTAATGTTATAGTACTGGAGCAACTTCCCCGAATGCCTTGTATCTTCTGAAAGTATCACGTCAGCAGATTTTAAGACTCGCAGAGCCCTACACGAGGGAAATTCACAGTTACAAAACAAGTTGTGCGATCACCAAAATGACCAACTACCACTCTTACCTCGAAATCCCAAATTGTAACAGCCACAGAAAAACCAGAACAAAGGCACAGTCCCCATGCACTCAGATACGACTCTCTCTGTTCCTTTCATTCTATATCTAACTTAACGGGTTACATACATTGTGAATTTTGTAATTGAAGGCGAGGGACTGAGGGGAAGTCGATACCTGAAAGTAATATCTTCAAGATTTCCAATTGGGGTTCCTACTAAGTACAACCCAGGTTTCAGTACACCCTGCAAGAACAATCTGAAACAGTAAATACAAGTAAACAACGAATAAATACCAAGCAAACCCAGATGGGTCGAAGCAAATAAAATTGTACTGAGCATTAAAGAAGCAATCTTGTCAATAAAATAGAAGAGGAAGCTTAAGCTTACACGCTTGGACGATTCTTCAGAAATCAGTACGGGGAATTCTGGGGAAACTTGAGAGTTGGACGAGAAGCATAGTCTAGGTGAAACAGAAATTGGATTTACAAAAGGCATAAACTTGGTTTGCGAAGGTAAGTGGTAGTTGGCAAGTTTAGACCGCCACGAAATAGCTATCGCCATTGAAGTTACTCGTTGTATTAGCAATCCCGCGAGTTTGTGTTCAGTGGCCGATTAGTGTATGTTCGAGAGTTTGTACGGACAAGGTAACTCAAATCGATTGGGTCAATCTCTGGCGTACCGGGTCGGATATTCACAACAAAAAAGATCTAATCGGGATGTTCCACGTGGTGAAGACTCGTTGGTTATTAAAGATCCCTCACACGACGTAGTATTATCTGATATTTTCCATATCTCCAGAATGCTAAAATAAGCTGAAGGGATTGGAGTGGACTGTGAAAGAATCAAAGAAGAGTGACGATGTTATGGTGCTCTTCTTGTTCTCTTCCTCGATTCTCAGCCGCTTCAACTCTTTACAAGCCTTATCTTTCATGGACGCAAACTCTCAAATTACCCAAGGTCTCCGTTGCTGACAACAAAAACAGGCTTGGAGTTCTCCCGGAAGGCCTTGAAGTTGTGTCCTCCCAATACGACGACTTACAGGTAATCGAGACCAAGGATGAAAAGCAAGAGCACCTCCACGAACTCGTCAATGGAGCGGCAGGCTCTGTTGATAAGAAGAAGAAAAAGAAGATTCCAGTAGAAGAAGATAGAAGTTTCGAGAGCCGTTATAAGCTTCGAAATGGAAGAGAGGTTTTGGAAGAGAAAGCGTACCTAGTGGGTGTTCAGCGCAAAGGTGAAACGGAGAATGAGGTTGGTTTTGGAATCGAGGAGTCGCTCAAGGAATTGTCTCAGCTCGCTGATACTGCTGGACTATTGGTTGTTGGTTCTACTTATCAAAAGTGAGTATCATGTACTTGTTCTTGTTCTAGTCTTTTTAGTATAATTTAGACTAGTGGTTAATCATTTTTTTTTTGTTGTTTTTGCAGATTGAATTCTCCAAACCCTAGAACGTATTTTGGGTCTGGCAAGGTTGCTGAAATTAAGAGTGCAATACATGCGCTTGGTGTTGAAACTGTCATTTTTGATGATGAGCTTTCTGCTGGGTAACTTTCAATCCAAATTTTGCTTCTTTCTCATTATTGCTCATTTTGATTGGTTTTCGGTATGTGATAATGTGCTTAGGCAATTGCGTAATTTGGAAAAGATTTTTGGTGGGGATGTGAGAGTTTGTGATAGAACTGCTCTTATCCTTGATATTTTTAACCAGCGAGCTGCCACCCATGAGGCATCATTACAGGCAAGATAGTTATGTTTTGTATATCACTTATTTTCTGTTCTGTACGTTAAAGAATGCCACTGCAGCACTTTTGCGTTTATATTTGTTGTTTGGTATAGCTAATTGGACATATTAATACTTTATAGGTCAAGTTATTCAAGTTTGATTCAGAGCTTGAATGCTATTGTTGCCTGTAATAACTATTTGCCAAAAGATGGTCTATAATGCTGATGATTATTAATATTTTTAGGTTGCATTAGCACAAATGGAGTACCAGTTGCCTCGACTAACCAAAATGTGGACTCACCTTGAACGCCAAGCAGGAGGACAGGTGAAGGGTATGGGTGAGAAGCAAATTGAAGTTGACAAGCGTATCTTACGTACGCAAGTATGTATACTTTACAAATGAAAATTTCTATTCAAATGATCTCTATTTCTTTTCCAACTTTTAATAGTTAAGGTGATTAATCTCCTTCAGGAACTTCTCTATTCTATGTTTTATGGGCTTCTTGTTCATTTTCTAGCCTTGACTAGGTCATTATTGAAATTTAAATTTAACTGGAATTTCCAACTTGTTCGTCTTTCTAGATTGGTATCTTGAAAAAAGAGTTAGAATCTGTCAGAAAGCACAGGAAGCAGTATCGTAACAAGCGTGTCTCTGTACCTGTTCCTGTTGTATCCTTGGTAAGTAGAAAACTTTTATTCTATTATCTGCTCAATAAATTTCTGGTTATTGAGGTTGAGGTATGCCGATGTATACCCCAATTTTTAGGTTGGTTACACAAATGCTGGAAAGAGTACACTTTTAAACCAATTGACTGGAGCTGATGTTCTTGCTGAGGATCAGTTATTTGCAACCCTTGATCCAACTACAAGAAGAGTTCAGGTTAGTCCATTAGATTAGAAAAATTCGACAAAGAGAAATTATTGAAAAGACTCATGATAATGTGCTCAAGAACACATTTATGCTTAGTTGTGCACTTGCAGACCTAACTCCTTAGCTTATTGGCCTTATTAGATGTCTTTCTTCATTTTATAGCAGCTACATTTTATACTTTTGTCTTGGTAAGCTAGTCATTAGATTTTTCATGGTCATTTTACCGGTGAATAATTTATGCTTCAAAATATTTCTTTCACGAGTTTGCATGCTAAAGCTAGTGGTAACATTACAATTATTGTTATGTTTCTAGATGAAGAATGGGAGCGAATTTCTTCTCACAGATACTGTTGGCTTTATTCAAAAGTTGCCAACTACACTGGTGAGGGCCCTACAACTTGGATGTGAATTTCCATGTTCACCTTTCATGTCATTTTTTAATGCACTGGGGTACTGAATTACTCATATTCCTGAGGTTCAGAATGGAAATTAACCTGTAAAAGTTGATACTGGGATAAAGTACTGCAAATTTTGTTTCAATTCTGAGTGTTTTGCGCAGGTTGCTGCGTTTAGAGCCACATTAGAGGAAATAACTGAGTCATCACTTCTGGTGCATGTGGTAGACATCAGGTATATTATTATCATCATTTGAAGATATTACTCAAGATGTTTGTTGGCTATCTTATATCTCTGCATTATTATGTTCAGCCATCCACTGGCACAGCAACAGATAGATGCAGTGGACAAAGTTCTCTTGGAGCTAGATGTGTCGTCAATTCCAAAAATGATGGTTTGGAACAAGGCATGATATCATTGATCTGTACCTTTTGAGTGTACCATTCTCTATAGGCTCCTTTCATTCATTTTTAATATATATACTAGCTGTCTTAGGTTTTAGAAGTATCTTTTTGTTGTTGACAATAAGTAGTTCGCAACATTCATCTGAACTTTAAATACCATATGGGTTAACAATTACCCACCTGTGAAGTTGAGCTTTAGGGGTAATCATAAGGATTTACTGCTTGAAACAAGTTTTAAATTGTGTACTTTTGCTGACTTGCTATTGTTTTGATGCGTGGCTGCTGCTATTCGATGGCAGGTTGATAGGGTTAGTGATCCTCAAAACTTGAAGCTGGAGGCTGAGAGAAGAGGAGATACAGTTTGTGTATCTGCTTTGACTGGTGATGGCTTACAAGAATTCTGCAATGCAGTTCAGGAAAAATTGAAGGTTTTCAGTTGGCATCAACATTTCCACTTTTTCAAGCATATACCTTTTATTCATTGATGATTACTTCGTACTGCTGTATACAGGAGTCTATGGTATGGGTGGAAGCTTTGATCCCATTTGACAAAGGAGAGCTTCTCAGCACCATACATAAGGTTGGAGTGGTAGATAAAACTGTGAGTATTTTTGTACATTGTTTACCTTCTCCTTATATTCGAGAGAGAAACCCGATTTTTGACCACAAGTTTTCCATTGGTTTTGTCATTTTGAGCAGGAATACATGGCGAATGGGACGGTGGTCAGAGCTCATGTCCCCCTTCGCTTTGCAAGGCTGCTGACTCCTTTGAGGCAGCTGTGTAAATCTTAACACTCAGCTTCCATGAACAATTCTCTAAAGCCATAAGCTGCTGCGCCATTTCTCATTTATTTATATAGTACCTAACAAGCCAAAAAACTATTCATCCGGAAGTTTGTATTGAGAGAGAAGGAGAGGAGGTCGATGGGAGCTTATCATGTAGTTGTACATATGCTTTAAGGCTTTTTGTACAAATTATACCAAGTTTTCTACATTATCCAAAGCGTGATAGATCTGACTGCCATCATATTATGGTTAAACGAATTTGTAGTCTTTCATATCTTTCTAGAAATTTTGCTGGAGGACAATTTATGGAATATGATTTATAGAATATATGATAATTAGTTCCCTTCTTGTTAGGTTCAGCTTGTTAAAGATTGATTTCTGGAGAGGCTTATTCGATCATGACAAGAAACATCTATGTAAGTTTGTCTTGATCATTAGATGAGTTTGGTATTTGACTCTTCAAGCTTATGAATTTGCAGGCAGTACGTAACTATTTTCTATATGAAATGCTCTGGTGGAAAGCTGTTCTCGTAATGGGGTTGTTGCTGAATTGCTCTGATTAGGTGGAACATTTCAATTAGCTAAATATTTAATTTGTCCAATTTTTATCCCAAGCTTTTAGTGACACCAGACAATGTTCTGTTAATTTGTCTTGACAAGGTTAATATATCCTTTATAAGTAAAAGCGAATGTGAAGTACCATTTTAGCTATTTCAGTTTTACTGGCGTGATCAAACATTGATGTAATTTCTTTAGCAAAATGTAAATATTTTTCAAATTTATCAGAAGAATAAGTTGGGGTAGGGATGGCGATAGGCGGAAACCGGATTTGAATACTTGAGTTCAAGTTAGATTGAATCAGACAACTCTAACTTGAAGTGTGCAGATGGATCCTAGGAGCAGGTAGTACCTGAAACACTCATAGCAACCAAATTCAACAAACATCCACATGGCTCGTGCATGTGTACACTGTTTGTACACCTGAAGTGGCAAAAAGCAAGAAGACATGGTCATAACTAATCTGTATTGGATGCTTAGAAGGTTTCTGGCGAGCAGAGTGGTTGGTTTTGAGTCATTTCTGGTGCATATATAATATACCTTAAGTGCCTGCCTCAGTTGCTCCTATCCTATCAACAAATGGCGTTCTCGAAGAACATTGCTCCTAGTTTCATTGCCAATATTGTGCTTGTCCTCTCATTCACAATCTCCATAGCTCACCCTGGATTCTTTGGCTGGGGTGGTTACAATGGACCTTTTGGTGGTGCAGTTTCTGTTCTGTTTCCTGAATTTTATCAGTTCTCCTGCCCTCAGGTTGATGACATTGTCATGTCAGTTCTCAAACAAGCTATTGTCAAGGATCCAAGAGTTGCTGCATCTTTGCTCAGGCTTCATTTCCATGACTGCTTTGTGCAGGTTTAAACCAATCTTCCTAGTCCATATTTTTCTGAGTTTTAGGTTTGTTTCACCAACGTTCACTGCATTCTCTACAGGGCTGCGATGCATCAGTGTTATTGGATGATAGTGCAACAGTAGTGAGTGAAAAGAATGCACTACCGAACAAGAACTCTCTGAGAGGATTTGAAGTAATCGATGAGATTAAGTCTAAGATAGAAGAAGCATGCCCAGAAACTGTTTCTTGTGCAGACGTTCTAGCTCTAGCAGCTCGTGACTCCACTCTCCTGGTGAGCTACATACATACGCCATTTTTACACTTTTGAGCTCTTGTACTAATGCTGATCATGCACACACACACACATATATATACACAGTCTGGTGGCCCAAATTGGATCCTCCCATTAGGAAGAAGAGACTCACAGACGGCGAGTATCGCTACTGCAAACAGCAATATTCCACCGCCAAACTCCACCATCCAAAACCTGATAACGCTTTTCAACCGTCAAGGTCTCGACGAAACCGACCTCGTCGCACTCTCTGGTTAGTTTAAACTATTCCTTTCGTGTAAACTTTCCATGCACCATATTCATCAACTTGAACATGGATGATCATCACTTGAAGGAGGACATACAATTGGGGTTGCGAGGTGCACGACCTTCAAGCAGAGGCTATACAACCAGAATGGAAACAACCAACCTGACCAAACCCTTGATAAAACCTACTACGCCGGATTGAAGTCTGTGTGTCCAACATCAGGTGGTGACAATAACCTATCTCCGTTGGACTTTGCATCTCCTGCAAGCTTTGACAATGCCTACTTTAAGCTCATTCTGTGGGGCAAAGGGCTTCTCACTTCTGATGAAGTTCTCTACACGGGGAACGTAGGGGAAACTATGGACTTGGTAAAGAAATACGCCGAGGACGAAGGGATGTTCTTCGACCAATTTGCTAAATCCATGATTAAGATGGGAAGCATTAGTCCTCTCACTGGCCTTCAAGGTGTTGTTAGGAAGAATTGTAGAAGTGTCAACTGAACTTTAAGTGTGTTTTATCTCTTTAGTTATGATCTAACCTATTATGGCTACCATATTTGAATGTTAATTGCAATGTTGCTACTTATCTCTTTTTTATCTAAATTTAAATCTCTAATTTCAAATTATAAATAAAAAGTTGTGTGTGTGTGTGTGTGTGTGTGTATATATATATATAAATTCACATAATTTATATTTAAAAATAATTTGTAAATTTTTTGAAAGGACCATGTCAATGTCTTGATTCAATTTTTGCCTTAGTAATGGACTCATTTTAGATCTTATCAAACTTATGAAGTTGGCCATTTCATTTAATAATTAGTTAAAATAATATGTAGGCTGAATTAATGAAAATAATCCCATTTTAATAATTCATCCTAAGATTTTTTAACTAATTTCATAATGTATATTATCTTTTTTCATTAGGTCAAAAGCGCATTTTAAATCTCATCATTTATAACATAATGTAACTCGAAATTTTAACGTTTCGAAGCGTTCAAGTTAAATCATAATATTTTAAAAATATTTAAAAAAGTACTAAATAGACAAAAAATTTGATGAGTTAATTCACAGTCAGTTAAATATTAGGTCAATGTCGATATGACATAATTTTTATATTTTTAAATAAAAAGTAGACTTTACTTTCATATAATTAATTTTTTTAAATTAATAAAAAAGTTAATCCGTGATAGCAGGGCTACTGATTATACATTTCAGAAAGTAGATTCTACTTTTTACTAAAAAATAAAAAATCATATCACATCAGTAGTGACGTGGCGTTTAATAGAGAGAGAATTAATCCAGTCAAAATTTTCATCTACTTAAGCTATTTTGAATATTTGAAAACGTTAGGGTTCAATTTGAATATTTCGAAACATTATGACTTGATATATGTTTTTTGTATACGATGAAATTAAAAATGAAAATTTAATTTTTTTATTAATATTAATCTTGTTTTGTTCTTATTTTATAAAATTCTAAATTTTAAAAATTTTAAAAAATAAAACAAGAAGAACTTTTAACTATAAATTTTAATTAGATAATAAAATTATTATATTTTGATATATTATTTAATATTTTAATTTTAATAATTGTATACCATCCTATGAAGTACAAATTACAAATTTGTTTGGTGGAGAATATAATTTAATCTATTAAGTGAATTTATATTAAAATATTAAGTTGAATTTTTTTTCTCCATAATATGTATTAGGTGGATCTCAATTATAAGAAGATATCTTTAAACTATTCATACTTAAACTAATTTTAACTCTGAGTCAAGTAAATCCCTTACAGAAAGTAAAACTCTGATCTTAAATTTTAAGTAATTATATATATAAGAAAAGTTCGAACTCTCCATCTCATTTAAATTAAGAGAGCCCTTCGTTAAGTAACTTTGTAAGTTTATTAAGTTGAATCTTTTTCCATCGACGAACGATTAGGACCAAAGTATAAGGTACAGCCCAGCCCAAGATTCATGTCATGTCATGTTCCATAAATGTTCTCGAAAGCCATTAGCCGTGAAAACAT
>JANSVA010000002.1:1206928-1217321 GCA_025504915.1 Erythroxylum reticulatum | reverse complement strand
AGATCTTCATTTCATCATATACTTTCATTCTTTTCATCTCAAATGCAAAATCAAACACAACACACAAAAAAAGAACATCACTCACAGTTTTTCATCACTTTCTACATCTTTTCTGCATTTTTTTAACATCAATTTACAGCCCAAAAATGTTCACACATGCACCCATCAACAAGCATGAAAACATCACCCCTTTGTCATTTATCCTTAATATAACTATGAAAATGAAAGCACAACTTACTTATCTCCAGCAAAAACTTTAATAGTAAGAATAGACAAAGCTTTCGGTGGGTCAAGCAAACAGCAAGAATCAATGATAAAACAATATATATGGACTGGTTTCGGTGATGTATAAGCAAGGAGAGTTACTGTTTTTGTCAAAACCTTCACTTTGAATAAACAACAGCAAAGGAAAACTCCACCGTGGCATTTTGCATGGTTGAAACGTGTCACTATATAATGCTACCACTTGTCACAATTTAACTATTCTATTTATTTTTCTTACTCTAAAAAAACTCCCCAAATTTTTAAAATTTTCAAAAAATTAATCAAAAATCCAAAATAATTAGATTATTCTTCAAATAAAATTTCAGCTCAAAAAATTCACAATTTACATTTTAATTTCATTTTTTAACAATTAATTATACCTACAAAATGTCATTGAATGCATATACAAATAATTGTATTGTGCAAGATTAGTAATGTCATGTATATGTATGTCACGTTATGCATAAGCATGGATTATGCTTCCTAATTTTTCATTAATCTCTAATAATCACCATTTTAATCTTAATTCAAGTGACAGGATGTTACATCAACGTCATAAATCTGAACACTTGCATCTAGCGGCCTTCTTCAACCTCCATTAGTTCCTCTTCAAATCTGGTCTGATATTTCCATGCATTTTATCAAAGAGTTGCCCACTTCACAAGGGAAGAATATCTTGTTGGTTATAGTTGATCGTTTCTTGAAATACATTCATCTCTTAGCTCTTTCTCATCGGTGCATAGCAGTGAGTGCTGCTCGATTATTCTTTGATCATATTTTCAAACTACACGGTCCACCATAAACCATTGTGAGTGATCGGGATGTCATCTTTGCCAGCTCTTTTTGGACGGAATTATTTCAATTTAGTGGCACTAAGCTTGCATTTAGCTCCACCTATCATCCCTAAAGTGACTGCCAAACAAAAGTGATGAATTGCACCATCGAAATGTATTTACATTGCTTCACCAGTGATCGCCCTCACCACTAGTTCAAATGGCTGCCATAGGTGGAATGCTGTTATAATACTAGCTACCACTCTTCTCTCAAGCCCACTCCATTTGAGGCTGTTTATGGGTGCCCTCAATCAAAAATTCTTTCTTATTGCCCAGGTTTAGCTAAACTAGAAGCAGTCGATCAAGAATTAAAAGCATGGGATATGATACTATTAGATTTGCGAGATTGTCTTTTGCAAGCTCAAAATACAATGAAGACTATGTATGATTCAAATTACCGTCCAGTTCATTTTCAACTTGGTGACCTTGTACTTCTTAAACTTCAGCCCTATCGTCAGCTTAGTTTGGCAACATAAAGGTACTCGTAACTTTCCCCTCGATATTATGGTCCATTTCCAATTATTGCAAAAATAGGAAGTGTTGCCTATAGACGGGGGTTGCCATCTACCTCTAAGCTCCATGTACTTCAGTTCCTATTGAGCCTTCTTTACCCATTCAAACCAACTGCGAAGTCCAGCCTTCTCCATAGGCCATACTGGACTTCCGCAATCATAAAGGCCAGAGTTAGGTTTTGGTACATTGGGAAGGGTTATCACCCGCTGAAGCATCTTGGGAGGACATTTCTTCCTTCCGTAGTAATTATCCCTTTTTTGTGCTTGAGGACAAGCACCCTTTTAATGGGGGATGTGGTGTTATGAGCAGAAATCCAGATGCTTGGCAATGGCAGGTTTGCAAAAGGGATTATGTACAAAAGAAGTGGCTTGAAGAATGGAAGCTGAAGTAGTCAATTAGTTTGAGCTGTGTGATTATTTGCTTTCAGTTATTTCCTTGTTTTGTTCCTCTATTTCAGTAATTTAGTTGGCATGTAATCAGTAGTGGTTCCGATTATGTAAGAACCACTTATTTTCTCTTTGTTTATTTAAACTGAACTTGAAGGGAATTAATGGAATTTTAATCTCAAAATCCATTGCACTAAGAGATCGAAGGGTTCTCTCATTTAACGAGCCCTTATTCACACAATACAGTAGGTTATCAAGGAAGAAAGTCCAGAAAACATTGTTCTGTAAACAACTTGCAGGTTGATTTTACAAATAATAGTCCTGTAACTCGATCACAGACACGGGACCGTAACAGATGAATTCTTCCACAGCTTGTGATAGCATAGCACCAACAACTGTTAATACAGGAGGCCTGTTGCCAACTAATGGTATTCAGAGTGGTGCCTCCAGTACCTCTGACGGTAAAATAAAGCCTCAATAACAAACTTTGTGTTCACTCATATATCTTCTTGGCATGTGATTGAAATTCTGTGTTTACAGGAAACCAGTCCAAAAGCTATGAGCAATCACAATCCAATTATTCCATTAGTTCTGGTGGGAGTATGTCATCCATGGGTGTTCAAAGGATGACCAGCCAAATGATTCCAACTCCTGGATTTAATAATAACAATACTAACCCTGCTAATGTAAGTATGGAATCTTCTAACAAAGGTGGTGGGTTTTCTTCTGTTGAATCTATTATGCTATCACACCGTTGCAACAAAAGGCTTATGCTGGTGGTCAGAACAGTCGTATACTGCAGAACCTGGGTAGCCAGATGGGTAGTAGCATCCGATCTGGTTTGCCGCAAAAATCTTATGGTTTCTCTAATGGAGCTTTGAACGGTGGAATGGGAATGATTGCAAACAACTTTCAGCTTGTGAATGAACCTGGTACCTCGGAGAGCTACATGACTGCTCCCTATGCTAGCTCTCCAAAACCATTACAACATTTTGATCAACTTCAGCGACAGCTGATGCAGTGTAATCTCTCCCATTTTTCTGTCTTCTATGTTTGCTTGGGCTTTTGATGATTGTATGCTTGAACCAGTAAAGTTAATCTAATTGGAAATATCTTTCAGGTGATGGATATGAGGTGAGTACTGGTGATTATTATGGATCTGGAAACTTCTATGGAGCTGTAACATCAGTTGGATCAGTTATGAATGCTCAGAATCTAGGTCCTGTGAGCATGCAATCTATGCCAAAAACAAACTTGACTTCCACAAGTAATCAGTCCAATTTACATGGAACTCAACAGAGTGGACACTTGAAGCCCCAGTTACTTGATCAATCTGAAAAGATGAATTTCCAGTCCACACTAGCATCAAGAGAGAGTGTGTTTCTTTCACATCATCAGCAACAATTCCAAAAACAGCATAATCAGTTTCAACAGCAGTCATTTGTTCAACAGCAACGCCTACACAAGCAGCGGGGTCCGCAGCACCAGCATCCGATAAACAATAGCGCTTCTGATCACTCTCAATTGTCGTCTGATCACAGCACTCAAGTGAAGTGTGAGTCTGGAGTGGAGCACCAGAAAGAAGTTCTACTTTCACAGCCCTCTGAACAGTTACCAATGTATGAGTTGGAGAACCAATTCCTGCAAATTACTGTTGAAGATCATTCTAGGAGTGTGCAAAGTTTGTCTCTTCCACCTGGACAACATGATATCTGCCCTTCAACAACTCAAAGTTCCCAGCAAATGCAACAAATCTTGCATCCACATCAATTTGTTTCGGAGTCCCAAAGTGATTTTAATTGCCTTCCTATTGGACCACAATCAGATGCGGTACTGCAGAGTCAATGGCATCCTCAATCACAAGACAACACTTGCAACCCTGAAAACATGTCACAAGACCATCGCGTTCAACAAGATTTCCGTCAAAGAATTTCTGGGCAAGATGAAGCTCAACCAAATAATTTATCTTCTAAAGAATCTAAATAATCAAGCTGTCCAAAAGGACAAGGTTAAAACCTCTATTAATTAATATCATGCCTGTCATTTGAGGTGGTAGCTACCATAACCAACCAAAATTTAGACTGATTAGCATATGGATTATCTTTCCAGTCCGTCACTTTGATTAGTTTATATGTTTGTGTGGGCATGTCACTGTAATCTCACGTCAGTTTGTAAGATGATGATTTAACCTTAAAAATGGAAGCATGTGTTTGGTCATTTGTGCTCATTGGAACTATAGTGCCTCTTGGACAAGACAACAATCATAATCACTTAGTTTTCATTATTTGGTTCATATTCTGTTTTATAAAAATCTATCCATTTAATAAATGGAACTTACAAAAATTGAAGGGATGAAATTGTTTGAAAACATGGGGCACACAATAGTTGGTAACAGAAATTTTGTTCCCTTCAAAAGACCATTCAATTGTAAATTATATATTCGGGATAAGTTATTTAATGAATTATTAATTTAAAAATTAAATGATGCATTTAATTTAATTTAATTGACATTAAAATTTTAAAATATTCTTATATAAATCCTTTGTGTAATCGTTTTTCATTCCGAGATCTCTCTTCTGCTGGGCTCTCTTGGGATGTTAGAGTCTCAGAGATTATTCATTCTGAAGAGTGGCTTTTCTTGAAGGGAGCAGTGAGCTGCAGTAAATTTGGGATTTTATACGCTTTAGACTACAGGTTCAACATTCTGATAGTTGAGTTTGGAAAGGTCACTCATCAAGAGTCTTATCTGTTGACTCTGCATGGAACCTTCTCCGAGTTCGACGACTAGTGGATCCAATCCACCATTTACTGTGATTTTTAGAGCATATTCTGCGACACTCTTTTATCCTCTGGTTAGCATCACAGGGACACCTTTGGACTATGGACAGACTCCAGTTTTTCAATGTTCTCTTTTCTTCGACTTGTGTGCTATGCGGCTCTTCTATAGAGAAACATGATCATCTATTTTTCAGTGCAGGTTCTTTGCCCTAGTTTGAGGTTCACTCTTGACGAAGACTCACACTACCTGATCTTCGACTTCTTAAGTCTCCCTTCTTCAGTGGGTTTCCACCCATTTTCGTCAATGGAAGGATTTTCGACATATGCTATCACGGTTAGTTCTCTCTGCCACTGTTTACTTTCTTTGGTATGAGAAAAATAACTGCATCTTCAGTAGGCGACATCGATCACCTCAGGACATTATTGAGGACATCATCGAGCTCATCTATTCTCAGCTTTTTCGGCCTCAAGTCTCGTTGTCAAATACTTGATCTTTAGCGACATATCTGGAGACTTCCCACTTAACTTTGTTTTTTGTATTTGAGAATCGCCGTGTGAGTTATTTGTTTTCTTTATATATAGTTTTTTGAGTGTCTTCTTTGGCCTCTTTCTTCTTTTTTCTGTATTGAACTTTTCTTTTTATTAATCTATATGTTATTCTCTTAAAAAAAGTGTAATAATTTATAAATCATATATTTCGAATATGTCTTTTGACAAGATACAAAATTCAAAATCAACTTGACATGCAACTCTTAAATATTTCTACTCTAAGTTATCATTATCTAAATCATTAAAGTCAGAAAGAAGTAGAGATGACATTTAGGTCTAAACTAAGCCTAAATCGAGAAATTCAAGATTCAGTCAACCAAGTATAGCCTAAGGTTTAATACATATAAACAAAACGACATCATTTTATCAGAAATGATATCGTTTTTATATTTTAATTAAAAATACTTAAATTAGGTTGAGTTAGATTTAAGCTCAGACTCGGGGTTAGGCTACTTAGATTTGGCCCGGCTCATCCCTAAAAATAACCTCCAAAATGATAATTTGAATATAAGATCTTTGAATTAATAAGCACGCAAAAACCAACTCTACCAATTCATCCATCCCATTTTATTACTTGCAAATGCCGTGACATTTCATAGGCAAGTCTGGCACATATTAGTTAAATAGATATGCCAACTCCACTGAACTACTATACTATTTTTAGTTGAAACAGTTGTCATTAATGTATTCCAACCTTCAACTGGAAACATTGGGCGCTGTCTTCAATGCATGCCTGAGATTTGGAGCTGAAAAATCATTAAGATTCCCTCGTTATTTTTAATGTAATGGAGTTGGAATTTGAAACAGAACCATAAGCTTAATCTGACATACATTGAACCAAGGCAAGAATCATTCGGTAACAACGACAAAAACAGAGCAGATCAGCGTCGAATCGAAACAGAGACCAATACCCACTTAAGACTTTCAATTTTTATTTTAACTTATCAGCATCTTTAAATTATGACCTTTTTCAGGTTCTACTTACTAAACTATATACGTTTTTCAGACAGCATCTATGCTAATCTTTTCGGTGGGTACTGAACTAGTGATCTTGATTAAAATGGCGGTGTGATCATGGAGACAGAATTTTAGAGGTAAACTGTTTATTATCTCTTTCAGATCATATCTTTTGATTCTTTTCTATATTATATTCTTTATTCCAATGTTTTTAATGATAAAAATTTTAATATTTAAAGGGATAAACCGATATTAGATAGGGATGTTAAACCGATATTAGATAAGAATGACGATGGGCAACCGATAGGTCTAGATTCAGGTTTTTTCAATTGGTAAATCTTTTAAGTCAGACTTAAACTCAAGCCGACTCAGCACCTAATTATTTTAAGCAAAACGACATAAGAATTGGGTTATTTAGGCCAGGTCCAATTAAAGGAAAAATGTTGATTTACACTTTTAATTTTAAAAGAATTATTTTAAAAATTGGTCGGGCTGGCCTATGGACCGACCAATTACCATTCCTAATATTAGATCATAATAAAATAAGTTAAAGATTAAATAAAATTAAATAATTTGAAAATTAATTGAAGAATATAATTTTTACCTATTGAAAAATTTAAAGCTTAATTAAAAAGAAAGATTATTAAATAAAAATAATCGAGACGTTTAGTTTATAAAATTTGACTGATTAACATAAACTGATTAATTTTTAACAACAAAAATTATTAAACTAGATCAAATCGAAAAATTGAAAACCGAACTACATATTTATCGATTCAAGATTTTTAATGTTAAACCAAACTAATTTGACTTTTAAATCATTAGTTTATACAATATCATAGAATATATATATAATTTTGCAATTTGTTTAATTATTGTCATTATACGACTCTTTGTATTTATCAATATATATTTTTCAACTTATTGTGATTAATATATTATGAACTATGCATTTAAATTATATTCATTTATTTAATTTATGAAATTATTAAACCAATATTAATAAAAATAAAATTTAGAACTGATTTGTAAGATTTTTAAAATTTTAAATAAATATTTGATTCATTCAGAATTTCAGATATAGAAAATGAAAATAAGAGAAAGAAAAACAAAAGGCACAAATCATTATAACGGAGAGAGGCATCCAATAAAAGGTTGGAAGATAAACACGTGCTTGAACAGAAGCCATAGGTGGCTGTAGGTAACCCTGTGGAGGTGGAGCCTAATGACAGGCCACAGATTTTCTTGCTTGTACCGATTTATCGACGTTACTTATACAACTCCAGAAGTAGGAGGAACCAAAAATATAACAGAAAAAAGAAACTGAATTTTCCTCTCCACTCGTAGAGAATATGATAATGAGAACAAGACAGCCATAGATTCAGTATTGGAAGAGATCTGGAGATGCCATGATGGGTTGGTTCAGATAGATCAAGTTCAATGGATTCATGAAAATTTCAGAGCTTGTTTGGAGATCCTGATCAGTTTCGTAAATGCCATTAGTTGTGTTGACGAAGTTAAGGAGTTCATTTAATGAGTCGAGTCGTTGGTTCAGTTCCGTCATTTGGGCTCTTAAGATTGAGTTCTCAGCCTCAGCGTTCAGGTAGTGCTGCGTAACGATATTGATGGCCGTCAGGATTTGCTTATTGTCCTTGTTGAGCTGTGTTGCTTGTGCCATCAGATCATTCAAGTGTTTTTGTTTTCTCATCCTCGATCGTCTTGCAGATTCTCTGTTGGATTGCATTCTCTTCCTTTTTCTCTGATCCATCAGCTGCATCAAGTCCTCTTCAGAACCCGAGTTTTGAAGCTGAGATTGAGTGCAAACAGAGGAATTCCCACTTGAAGACGCCATAAAAACAGAAGAATTCCCCCTCAAAGATAAAAATATATTTACACCAATAAGACTTCTAGTAACCTCAAAGAAAACTGAGATCTTTATGTTCGATATGACCTTAGAGACGCGAAAGACGCAGGATACCAAGTTCTGATACTATGACTAAGTACTAAGATGACTATATAAGAAGCTATACTCTACGATTCAGTACGTTAAAACACAGACTATTTATGAGAACACATAGAACCAGTAGAGGAACACGACTGAGAAAGATTGAACAAGGTGCGTCCTGCGTCTCAGAGAAGAACTGACCATAAACCCGGAACGGAGGATTTCACTGAGAACTGGAGACATGAATCTCAAACATCAAAAATCAAACCATGAAGCTTCAAGTTTTAAGAGAAGCGAGAGGTTTCGATTCTGTGCAGAAGAACAGTCTCAGATCTCAGCCAGAAAGTAGAAACTCTGTCTCTGATTCGAGAAAGATTTAAACTTTCTAGAGGATTTCGACTAACCCAGAAACAAAGACTCAGAGAAGCGCCAAACCCAGAAAGAGTTTCCAAGAAAACAGAAAGAAAGTTGGTAAAAAGATCAGCAGAGCCTCAGCTCTTAAACAGAAACAGAGAGAGCTAAGAACTAAAAGAGCGTAAATCGGTAGAGAGGAAAAGAGAAGTGAAGAGGTGTATAAGAGTGTTGAAGGGGCAATTTATAGAACAAAATGAGTATCAGAAGCAACAGGAAGATGAGAAAATACAAAACAAGTCAGTTAAAAAAAAAGGTAAATTGAAGAAAAGGTAAATGCAATAGGACACCACAAGTACAATCAGAGGCGTAGGCAAGGACGGTGAGCTGATTAGGCATCAAGGTTGGAGAAGAAATGTCGAAGAATCGAGTCCACATGATCTTTTCAGTTTTATATGTAGTCTTTTTTCGATGAATCTCAACCATTTATTTATGGAGGATCCGCTTTTATTTATATCAAGCTTACGTAAGACTCACATAAATAAATAGTTGAGATTTATTGGACACAATAAAATATTATAAAATTTAACAAAAAATCTGGAACCCTAAGAATCATCCATCCACAGCTGAGACCATGACCCTAAATTATTATTTAATAATTAAATTTGTCTTAATGGTATTTTTTATATTAAAAAAACTCAAACTTTATAAATATTTGGGCAAAAGTTAAAAATCTTTTCAAAAACTCATTACTCATTAAATTTAAATTTATGGTAATTTTTTATTTTCAATTTTTCAAAAAAACTTGCTTCTTAAATTTTAGTTAAAAATAACAATGAATTTGTACTAATCAATTTATGCTTATATGATGAGTAAACTAATTATTATTATAATTTTCATAAATTGTAATTTAATCAAATTTAATTAATTTAGTTTATATTCAAATTTTAATTTGGATTAGTATATTAGTAACATTTAGACCTTATTTGGCAATCAGCTGATTGCATTAGTTGTTGGCTGATTCTATTAACGATTAACTAATAGTTGATTATATCAGCAAATAACATCTGCTGATTTAACCAGCGAATAACATCAGCTGTTTATTAAAGATGTTTGGTAAAATTAGTTGTTTAATATTAGCTATTTATGTACAAAATGACTTATAAGAGTATGACTTAAAAAAATTATAAGGACATGAGTATTATATCTTAGTATTTTCTTGAATATTTTCATAATAATTTATATTTTAGATATTTAATTTTGCACAAATGTAAGTTTATAAATCTAATTAATTAAACAATTTTAGTAAATTAATCAATTTTTAAACTTTAAATTTCTTACCTTATCTCCAATCTTTAAGATATAATTTAATTTATCAAATTAAAAAATTATTCAACTGAGATAAGTCTTAAAAATTAAATATCTTTTGATATAGAATTATATTCTATAACAAATTCTTATGGTATTATGTAAGTTTATATATTATATTATCGTATTAATTGAATCTTTATTATCCATATTTAATCCTATTTTATCATATAATTTCTTAAATAAGTTATTTCAGTTTCTTTTTTTTTATTTTTATCATTTTTATTTTATTTTTTAAAAAATTTAATAATAACATAATTAAAATTAAAATGATTAAAAAAAACTCACAAGCTACTTGTCTTAACACTTGTGAAACATATGTCATATCCGTAACAATTATATTTTAAGAGCGAAATAGAAGGTATAATTAACTTTTGCATATTGCATTTTCAAACACCTGACTGAAATGCTCTTATAGTCCAGTGTCTTCTTTTTCAACTGATTGGGTT
>JANSVA010000002.1:1193823-1206504 GCA_025504915.1 Erythroxylum reticulatum | reverse complement strand
ATATTTGATTTTTTACTTATTAATGTTTGGATGACTATCAAAAAGCTCCTCTTATGAAGCTTTTAAAAATCAACTTATTAGGGTTAAATAAGCTAACTAATAAACTATTCACCAAACACATCAATAGCTTTTTAAGATGGTCAAAAAGTTAACTTTTAGTCAATAAGCTAAAAAATAGCTGATAAATTGTTTGTCAAATACCTCCTAAGTGAAATATCTAAACATATATACACTCGAAAAATATTAAAAGTTTATATATGCAGTGTGACTTTCTGATCAAGCTTGATGACACATCAAATCCTCTGTTCCATTTACTCTATTCTAACAATGTTCTATTAAATCTCATTCATACATTTATGCTGGATCCACTTAAATATGTGGATAAATTTAATAAAACATGATAGGAACACTATAACCGAAACAAGAGATCTAATTCCGCTTGATGATGTTGCCTATGAACTTGCCAAAAAGAAAAAGAGGAATGAGAAAGTTGTCACTCAGAATTTGATGCAACAAGTTACTATTAGTTAGATAAGGAGGGTATGATAATAACAAGCTTGTACTATGATTGTATTGTATTGATATATATATAATTATAATGTAAAATAAAGACCTATCTTCTTTTCTAATACTTTTAGTGTAAGAAAAGTCACCCTAATAAAGGGCGATCCCATTCTGATCTTCAGTGTAATACTTCTTCTTCTTCGGTGTGATGTAATGTGTGCTTGGTCCATTATCACAACTTGCATTTCTTTTACTTTTTATTTTCGTGTGAGCTCTTGGAAGTTGAAAATGACCCCTCTATACAAGCAATACCGATTTGCCTGCTCGATCAGGAGTCAGAATAAGCGCTAGAGCAATTCCATTGATTACGTAAAAGGAAAAAGGAGGGGCATGGCACTAACATGGCCAACTGCAAGGCCTTTTAAGATCAAAAGGGGTTGGTTGCTTCAAAGATGAAATATAGCATCAATCAATATCGGTGAAACAGCATAAAGTTCTGATCTTAGGAATCGGGGTTGAAGATTTGGGAGGAAGGCTTGTGGTCCCTTTGAGATGTAGATAGCCAATGAACAACAATCTCATGTAGTTGCTGGCTTGTTGGAAAGTAGGAACACACATGGGTTTCACTTTGTTAGGTTTCTTAGATTTCCCTGTTAGAACAAGATTACTTTTCCAACGTGTTTCACTTTGATGTTGTAATTCAGGGGGGGTCGAATTAAAGGGCTAACTTGCTACTTTCACCAGCTTGCCTTTACCATCTTTTTGATCTTTCTCATTGGCTTGCTTTTGGTGGAATAGATTAATACTGAATTGATTAGTTTTTGGAGTGGCTTTGTCTTGAGTTGGGAGTGTTTAAACCCAAAATCATTGTTTGGAAACTAAAACTACAGGAAAGCAAAAGTTAGGCATCCTACACATCCAAACTACTCCATAGATTTCCTTTGCGGAAGCTGAAACCTCTCTTTCTGTAAAAACTAAGTTTCATTCATTGAAAGAATCTCCAGGTCCCAAAATGAGTACACCCTTCCTCCCAAGTTTCCTGACTACTAATTCAGATGTTGAAGCTCGAGAGTTCATGACACTTCCTCCAGGATTCTTGGATGAATCTAAGCCTGTAACGTTCTTAATATCTGTTATGCGCAAAACAAGCATGCTCAAGATTTTCAGGTGTTATCTATACCAATTCCAACCTAGTTGCTGCCCATATAGTCTTCCTTAAACTAAAAAATTGAAGCTACTGATGAATTGTGCTTATAGATACCAAAACAAAAGGAAAATCCACCACGTTGTAGGTTTACTTCTTTATTCACTGATGGGGTCAAGTACACAGATGGAGCGAAGAAAGCCGAAAAACGTGTTACAATGGTCGGTTCAAAGTGGGGTCGATAGAGGGGAACATGTCTGCTTTACAAAATAGAAAAACTTGTACTATACAGAAAAATTGGGGGAAATTTAAGATTTTTTAATTCGAAAATTCAGTAGATAGAAACCCTTTAATGTATACAATTTGGCACATTGTAAAAGCAGGCTTGTTAACAAAGAAGCAGAGCAGCCTCAACAATCACTTCTAGAATGGTCAAATGTGGTTGCCACTTGCCAGGAATGGTCGTAGTTAGTTCCTGCCAAACTGTTGATCTTACCGGAAGGTGGAAAAGATGTTGATAATGCTGGTAACACCAAAATACGCAAGTGATAGAGAAAGATGGTGAATGCTATAAGCCTACAAGAAAATGGATCACTACTTCGCAAGGTGCTAACTTTTGACCACGAGCCTATGCTCTTTAACTTTAGTATTCAACTCCCTGAACCACGTGAAATCAATATAGATCAGCATAGTATTTGAGTGATGCTCTCCAAGGTACTGGTTTCCAACTTTATGCAAGAAAATAAACATTCTGATGCATTATTGAATCCCTAAATTGGAAGAAACGGTAAGCAAATCCTGTACTTTGGCACGCCATGTGAGACTTTAGTGGTGAAGGGAAAAAGCATCCATCAATTTCTCACCTTTATCTTTTTACATTTCCTGATCTTCACATTCACATACAACTCTCCAAAAGCAACATATGGGCTCCTCCAATAGCACAAAATTGTCCCTGGAGGATTACTGATGAAGTTATCGTTACAATCAGAGAAAGATACCATATAGCTCTAATATGTTGTCTTTCATGGTCTAGGTTACAAATCTTGAGACTGACGACTCATTTTCCGGGTATATAGACACTGCACCTAGCTACTGCTTTAGCACAATGGTGATTCTTCTAATAAAGAAGACGCATAGTAATGGCTGTACCGAAACGAAGACCGTTGCAACCTTGCTATAAATAAAAAAACTAACTAGCGTCTGTAACAAAAAAGGATGTAACTTTAAGGTCCTACTACTATATATGCAGATTGGCATGAAGTCTTGACACAGTGTTCGATGACAAACTTCAAAAGGAACAGAGATGATTACGCAATTTGTTGAAACCTACATTAGCTATGCTCTTAAAATCATTTGAGGATGAATTACTTATTAAGCAATATTCACGTCTTTCAAGAGAACCATGGAAATCCCAACATTAACAAGAACTAGCATATAGTAATAATAATATCCATCAACTCTTCATGTATCTTAAACCATACCAACCAAATTTGACAGCAACACAGTACAAAAACTATAATAAATTGCATTATTGAATGTTCCAAGAGAGAATAATTTATGCATATCAGTTTAAAATTAATCTACACAAGTAATTATAATAGGAGACACTAATACAGTGATTATGAGAGACTTGGACTGTCATCGTACTTTAAAAAACATCATGGAAAGGTCCAAGTAATAGACAAATACATATATGTACAGTCTGCTAATATACACAAGTGTAAACAAGGAGCAGAATACCCAAAAAAGGGTTGTTTTTTTATTTAACACAGACCACGACAATACTGAAACATCTGCAGTGCCCTTCAACTTAAATTTACAAATAAAAGTTTACCCACAAACATACAAACTCATACCTATGTACAAACTTATAGGATAACCTATACTACGGAGCTGAAGTTCAAAAAGAAGCTCTGAAAAGATAAGTTAGTAATATCATGCATCAATAATACTGTTTGATGCATAGTTCCTCGAGATTTCTCAGGAAAAAGGGGGGAAAAGAAAGAAGAAAGAGAGTGCACAGAACAAAAAGAAAGGAACACTGACCATATCTTCTTCTCTTGAGCATAGTAACCCTTCTGCAAAACAAGATAAAGTTAAGAGCACACTTCTCCATTTGCTGTAGCAGCTTCAGGATGGTAATGGAGCATCTCCTTCCACATCATTTCCCTTATCATCTCTTCCCCTAAATCCTCATCTATGTCAAGATCAATTGGAACTTGTGCAGGAGGGTTGCAATTGGGATCATACAGTGGGGACATGTAAGGGTGTTCAAGGGCTTCTGTAACGGTAATCCTCTTAGATGGATCGAAAACAAGCATCTTCTGTAGCAGATCAATGGCCAAAGGATGGGCGTTAGGATAAAGTCGGGAAAAGGGAGTTCCAAGGGAATATGGCAGTGACTGGATGTACTTTCTAGCCTTTGGGTTATCAATGAACTCAAGATCCTCCTCCTTCTGGCTGCCAAGGGTGTTGATGATAAGTTTAAGCTGGTTGAGACACTCTGTGCCAGGGAAAATGGGCTTTCGCCCAAGGAGCTCAGCAAAGATGCACCCAACAGACCAGACATCAATGGACCTACCATAGTTATCACAGCAGAGGAGCAGTTCGGGAGCTCGATACCATCGAGTAACGACATACTCAGTCATGAACTGGTCCTTACCACTACTAGTACGTGCCAGCCCAAAGTCGCAAATTTTTAGATCGCAATTGGCATTGATAAGTAGGTTCCCAGGCTTCAAGTCACGATGGAGTATATTTGCTGAGTGAAGATACTTCAGACCTCGAAGCAGCTGTGGAATAATGCATAAATTTTTAGGAAAAATGCCTAACAGACATACAAATATTCAGCACCAGATTTGTCTTCAAAATCAAAAGGTATTACCATACTAAGCAGATTGAAAGCCTAAAAATGATAGGACACTCAAATCCTACTGTTTCAAATACTGAAAATAAATTACTCCAGCAGCATAAAATCATTACGCAAACAGTGGAGGAAACAAGGAAAAGTTATGTTTAGAACATGAGATGGTTAGATTCCACACCATGACACCACCAAAACATTAAAAAAAAAAAAAAGAAAGAAACTTCAGTGCAGCAGGATAAGCTTGCTACTGAAGTAGAAGAAAATCAATTACATCTCAAAAGGCCTCCTATACAGATGATGACTGCTCTTTAGTATGCTACCTTCTCAAGAGCATTTCAATGCAAAAGGGTTGAAGCTTAAGAGTGAAAATATATTTAATAGCTTCAAAATGCAATTCTTATTTAAGGGAACGACAAACTCCTCCCATCATGATTACATATTTGTCTGAAATCCACGCAAGGAAAATTATGGAACCAAATATCTTCCAGTAACCCATAAGAAAGGTCAAAATAACTAAACAAAATGTCTTTATGAGAGTCCCTAACATATATCAGTTTTGCCCACAACGGTGTAGACCTGTTGTCAGTACAAAATATCATATGTCAAATAATAACAAACAATTTCAGTTTTAAGGCAAACAGTAGATTTAATTTTAACCAGCATACCTCTAAGACAAACAAGCAACAAAGAACGAGAAAGATACAAGAACATTCACAGAAATTTCATCAATTTCATTGCAAACTGAACAAGCTACCGTGATAAATGCTTCCACATGTTAACCTTTCTTTCATGAAATCAATGTTAAGTGTACCTGAAATAGGAAGTACTGGCAATGATCATTACTAAGCGACTGAGAAGACTTTATGATTTGATGTAGATCAGTATCCATGAGTTCATACACCAAATAGACATCCTTGAAGCTTCTCCTGTTGATAGGCATCATCACATCTTTCAGAGATATCACATTTTCATGTCGTAGATGCCGAAGAAGCCTCAGTTCCCGCAAAGTTCTGAGGGCATCAATGCGGTTCTCAAAAGCATTATGAATCTTTTTTATTGCAACTTTATCATTGGTTTCTCTATTTATAGAAGAGCAAACGATACCATAAGCCCCTCGGCCAATAGGCTTGATGGGTACATACTTCGTATCAATTTCAAACAGAGCTTGCCACATGGTGTAGTAATGCTTCCCATTAATTCTAATCCCATTGGGAGGCTCAACAGGAGTTGCCATTCCCTACAAGACATCACAACTACAACTTCCTCAAAAACAGGACAAGTAAAAATAATTAAAAAAAAAACACATCAGTCAAGGATACTGCAATCTAAACGTTCATGTGTCCACATAAAACCCAAAAGATGGATCATAGACTGTGATAATTGCTGAATTCCATTATCTGCAACCAAGTTTAAACATACCAAAACAACCACGTCCCTTGTATACAATCACTCACAGAGTTCTTACAGAAATGGAAAAGGAAAAAAAAAAAAAAGGGATTTGTTTCAGGTTTCCATTGAATGCTCAATGACATCATACATAACAGCACAAAGAATCCCCCCTCAGAATCTAGAAGCTCAATACGAACTAAAATTTAGAAAAAAAACAATTACCAAGTTCGGATATGAGATTAATTATTCCATAAAAGGAAAAATACCAAATCAGGTAAACTAAAAACACAAAAAGGTCATACCTTTTTTTTTTCTCCAGCGCCTGGCAAACACCAAAAGGTAAAACAAAAAACAGAGCTGATCCCCAAATTCGCGCTAAAAACCAAAACCCAACAGCGCTTCTTCTTCTCCGAATTCCCAACTCGAGCTTCCACGAACCATCATCTCTCAGTAAGTAACCGAATTCTCTAAAATAGCATCTCTAAGCTCGATCCCGCTTCGCTAAAACCTCGCAAAGTGCTCACTTTATATATGGGTATTACTCATCTAGCTGCAAGATCCATCTAGTCGTCAACATCGAAAAAGGGATGTAAAAGATGAAGTATGTTTGACTTAAAACAGTGACTTTGACGGTGGCCAATTCGGCAGTTAGTAGTAATATAATAATTCAGTGCAAAACGGAACAAGTTGCTTACCTAATCTGAAGAGCCTGTTTTTGCTCTGGACCCATTAACCAAGTAAGATCTCATCTTTGAAGTAATCCTACATTTTGTGTAATATGTCCGTACCGATGACGACATTTTATCCAATATTTTCGCGACCCTGTAATATTATTTCATTTTTTGTCGGTCAAGGCACCGCGTCAAAACACGACACGTTTAAGATTATGTTCTTATAACCATCGAAGGCTTTCTTGTGATTGGAGAAAATGTGCAGTCATCTTGGCTAAATCACCAAAATTATCGATAATGTGAGATTGTTAGAAACTGAATACTTGTCGTCATTGAATAAGTACATGTAACATGCAATGGGTGTTACACCAAAACTCTCAATTCCTAGAACTTGGTTTCAAAGTACCAAGCCATTTAGCTTATTTGATCTTAAGTCATTGATGTATAAGACAAGGCGTCAGGTCAGGTGAATCAAACAGGAAGTTACCATCTACGTGTTTTGGCGAGAAATCAAACTCCAGCCACCAAAACCCTTTCCCGTCTCTGCAAACTTTTGAATTTTTCGGCAAGAAACAAGAAGCTCGCGGGCAAAATAACTGAATTAACAGATAAAATCTATTTTTATTATAAATTGAATTTGTCTAAATCTTTTTTAAAAAATCAAATTTTAGATTAAGTTGAATCAAAACGTCACCTTTAAATCTCAAACTTTCATACCTGCTTGACTTTGATCGGGCTTCTCTGCCCATGCCGGCTGTAGGTCCGATCGATCCATCCAGCTTACTACTATTCCAACATCAAAATCTACGCACGTACAATGTTGTACGAAGCAAGCATGTTCATCTCTCAAAAGATAATTGCAGAGACTTAAATGTGTTGGAAGAAGCTACTGAAAGAGAGAAATCCTCCATTGAGTAAAAGAAATAAATTTTATATGTTTTTCTAAACAAGTTCTAAAAACTCTTTAATTTTTAAAACATTCGAATTCTAATTTTTATTTAAAAAAAATCTCTTTTATTAAGTTTTATATAAAAAATAACAATAAAATATACGCAATATAAACTTTAAACTTATACTAACCAATCAATTGCGGTTTGATTTTTGTTTTACAGATGATAAGATTGGTTTAAAAGGTGGGTTAGTTGTGTTATGCAATACTTCTCGTAATATTTCAGTTACTAGTTTTTCTAATAACCATATTGAAATGGAGATTGAGGAGCTTCATAAGCTGAAGTGGAGGCTGGCGGGTATTTATGGTTTTTCTAGCTCAAATAATAAATGAAACACGTGGGAATTACTGCGAGCTCTTAGTATAAGGTATTCTTTACCATGGGAGGTTTTTGGAGATTTTAATAATTTGCTTTTGGTATAAGATAAAGTAGGTGGGGTTGCCTATCCTTCTCATCTCAATGAAAAATTTAGAACTTGTATTGATGACTGTAATCTGAAGGATATTCCTCTCTTGGACTTTGACTATACATGAGAAAGGGGTCGAGGTATCGAGGATTTCATCATGGAGCGTCTAGATTGTCTTTTTGCAAACGAGGCATGGACTAATATTTTCCCTTATCACAAGCTCTACAATCTAGTTAATGCTTACTTTGATCACTCCCCTATTAAATTCATTGCTTTACATGATTGGCCTTGTAAAATAGATTTTGGGTTTAAATTTGAAAATAACTGATTCATAGAAAATAATTTTTTTGAGGTGTTTGAATTATCCTGGGGTGTTGGAGGGGGTTTAAATCTAATGGAAAGATTGAAAGGTTGTTGTAATAGGCTTGAAAACTAGAATAGGGGATTGGATAATAATTTTTAGGAAAAAAATAAAAAATTAAAGATGATTTGTTGACGGCAAGGATTGAGGGTACAAATGATGATCGGGTTTCTATGTTGAAAAGGGACTTGACCAACACCCCTGTTTAGGAGTCGGTTTACTGAAAGCAAAGTACCAAATTATTTTGGCTCAATTTTGGTGATGCTAATACCCATTATTTTCATAAGCAAACTATGGATAGAACACGCAAAAATCATGTTCTTGTGCTTTTGGATAATTCGGGTACTCCTCAAACAAGCCATGAAGCAATGAGTTCAATTGTGCTGAATTATTTTCACAATCTTTACTCGAATTCTAGAGGTCTTGGTTTTGAGAATTTTGACATGATTCAACAACTGGTAAGTGAAGAAGACAATGCTAATTTAACGACTCCTTTTCAACTGGAAGAATTTAAGAAAGTTGTCTTTCAAATGCACCCCGAAAAAGCTCTTTGACCAGATGGCCTCAATTCAAGTATTTTTTCAAAAATGTTGGCATATTATTGGAGATGAAGTTTTTAATTAATGCACTAGATGGCTTAATCGGGGTGACTTTCCTTCTATTCTTAATGATTCGATTCTTGTTTTAATCACTAAAAAAGATAAACCCGATTCGATGAAAGATTTACGCCCTATTACTTTATGTAATGTGTTGTATAAAATAATCTCAAAAGTTTTGGCTAACCGTTTGAAATTAATTTTGCCCAAATTAATTTCACCGATGCAGTCCGCTTTTGTTCCTAGTAGACTTAGTTAAGATAATATCATTCTGGCTTTTGAGATTATCCACTGTATGAATGACAAGGGTAGGGCTAAAATTGGTAATGTTGCCCTTAAAGTTTATATAAGCAAAGCTTATGATCGAGTAGACTGGAATTACTTACAGTTCATTTTGATTAAATTAGGCTTTGATGCAAAATGGGTGCACTGGATTATGGTTTGTGTTAAGACTGTTGCTTATTCGGTTTTCTTAAATGGTCATTTTCTAGAGACTATTCTTCTGCGTAGAGGGTTAAGACAGAGAGACCCCCTACCTCCTTATCTTTTTATTTTATGTGATAAGGGTCTTTCATCTCTCTTCAGACAAGCAGAAGCTAGGGGATTTCTTCATGGCTGTATTATTAAAAATGGGTGCCCAAGTGTGTTGCACTTATTGTTTGCTAATGAAAGTTTATTCTTTTTTAGAGCATATTCAGGGGAGAGTCGAGTGGTGAAAAATATTTTGACTATTTATGAGAATGCTTCTGGTCAAGCCATTAATTTTCCAAAATCGGGGATTTTTTTCAACTCAAATATGAAGCCTAATGTTCGAACTAATATTAAGAGTGAGCTTGGAGTGGAAACTCCTATTGATCATGGAAAATATTTGGGCTTACTATATTTAACTGGGAGAAATCAAAAGCAAGTTTTCTCATTTATTAAAGATCGCATTCACAGACGATTACTTAGTTTGAAGAATAAATTTCTTTTAAGAGCGGCAAAGAAGTTATTATTAAAACAATTTTTCAAGCTATTCCCTTGTACTGCATGAGTGTTTTTATGATTCCACAGTCTCTTTGTGATGAATTACAGCGAATGATGAATTCTTTCTAGTGGAGATCAAAGGATGGTAATAGGTCTATTCATTGGACTAATTAGAATAGGTTGTGTATCCCAAAGAAATTTGAAGGTTTAGGCTTTCCAAATCTTCACTGCTTCAATTTAGCACTTCTTTGCAAACAAGGCTGGCGTTTTATTAATTACCCAGAATCTCTTCCAAGCCTTATTTTCAAATCTAAATATTTTCTTGATGAGGATTTTTTAAAAGCTTCTGAAGGGTCTCACCCAAGCTTTGTATAGAAGAGTATTTGTCGTGCAAAAAAGTTGCGTATTGAAGGTATTTGGTGGAGAATAGGAAATGGAGAAAGGATAAGAATTTTTGAAGACCCATGGTTGAATGATAATGACAATTTCTTTATCAATTCGGCCCCTCTTGATGGTATGGAGAACATGCGGGTTAGTGAGCTTCTTTCGGATAATGGACATACTTGGGATATGAATTTAATTAATGGAGTTTTTGCTCCGTTGGATGCAACTCAGATTTTAAGTATCCCGGTGAGTAGTAAAAGACCTTCCAATAAGCTTATTTGGCATTTCACAAAAAAGGAGTTTACTTGGTGAAAACGGGGTATAAAATTGCCATTGAAAAATTCTCAAATATTTGTGATTTTTTTGTTGAAGGTGATTGGAACCATCTTTGGAATAATTTGCTCTCTCCTAAATTAAAGATTTTTTCTATCGAGTTTTGAGGAATGTTTTGCCATGTAAAACATAGCTTACTGCAAAGGGTGTTCCTATTGATACATAGTGCCCGAGATGTGGAATTGGGGAAGATGAAAACCATGTGTTATTTAATTGTGTTTTTGCTGCAAACACTTGGCATATTAAAGGCGTGAATTTTGATAATACTTATGCAGTGGATATCATTTGGGGCATTCTTAAGGATACAAATAAATTAAATATGCAGAAAATGGGGGCAATCTTATGGAGCTTATATTACTATAGAAATGTTTTATTTGGCAACAAAAATATGTTTCTTGCACTAATGTGATTTCTTTGGTTGATAACTATATTACTTCTTGGAACCAAGCTCAGGCTGCCTTGGGGAAAGTTTCATCTCGTGCTTCTGTTGTCCTACCTCAACCAAAATGGAAGAAACCAGCCCCATCTTGGTTGAAATGTAATGCTGACGCTACACTTTTCTCGGAAGCCTCAAGCACAGGTTTGGCTGCTATTTTACAAGATGAATATAGTAACTTTATTGAAGCTTTTTCTAATTTGATTACTATGGTGGTGAATCCTGTTGTTGTTGTAGTCTTGGCCTTGAAGGAAGCTTTATCTTAGCTTCAAGATAAGGGCGTGAATAACATTAAGGTTGAAATTGATTGTTATGAACTTTTTGTCTAGTTTCGGGAACTTCATTTTCAGACACTGAATTGGGGCTTATTGTGTCAAATTATATTGATCTTAAAAAGCATTTTATGTCTTTGTCCTTTAAATGGACGTATAGGGATGCTAATAAAGCAGCTCATTGCATAACTAGGGCGGCTCTATTACAAGCTTACTATGTTTCTTGATCTAGTCCTCCTAGTTGGTTAGATGAAATTTTTTCTATTGATTCTTGTATTTCTACTAGCTTTGAGATTGAAAGATATTAGTTTGGTGTGCGGGGAGCCTATTAGCTAAGGGTTAGATTCATCCTCTTTCTCTTTCTATGTTTTGTGCTATTTTTTTTTATAATATTGTTGTTTATAAAAAAATTATATGGCTCATTAATACTTATGGTTTTAATAATATTGAGTGCTAAATTCTGATTGATCAATTTAATTAAGTCATATAAGGTGTTTTTTAACTCATCTTTTGATGAGAATGGTTAAGATATACTTATTTTATAAAAACTGGTCCTCACGCTAACATATACGCCTCTTTTTACGTTTTTCAACATCAGAAAGAAGGATTATTGAGGAAAATATGAGAGAAATCAAGTTTCTCCATATTCAATCACTTTGAGGAATTTTTCTCAATTACAATTAGACTAATCTCATAGACCAAGGTATGTAATTCCTATATTCTACTTTAGCACAAAACACAGAATTTTAAGATTTGGGTTAAAGGACTATTGTAGTTATATCTATGCGGTAAATTATGCTTACATGCTGTATCAAAGGCTAGTTCTAAATTATATAACTTTCCATTAAAATATGTTTAATTCATATTATTTTCACATAATTGCTTGTTGAATCTATTGGGTTAATAAATTTTTTTTCGTAACTCATGTTTTGTTTTGTCGCATGGACCAAGTTTTTATGGCATTAAAAGGGAGATATACTATGTTTATACTTGACTGTCATGTATATGTGTGTGTGTGTTGTTTATTTAATTAGTCTCCTGTGTTCTTGCCGTTTATAAGCATCGAGGTGGTTTTATGAAAGAAGACGACTTTATATATATTTTTTTACGATTTCCATGTATGCATTAAATAATAAATGGGTCAAGTTATGGATTGGAATTATTCACAAAGTCAATCTATTACCAAGTCTACATGTAAGCATTTATATTTTTTGTTTTATTTTACCAATTTCCACGTTATTTGTTCATAGATTTGTATATGTGTACTATATGTAGTATGGATGAAGCTTATTGTTATATGAAAGTTTTCGAACCCATATGTATGAGAGTTATTATTATTATTATTATTGTTGTTGTTGTTGTTGTTGTTGTTGTTGTTGTTATTATTATTAGTATTGTTATTT
>JANSVA010000002.1:1171707-1183529 GCA_025504915.1 Erythroxylum reticulatum | reverse complement strand
ACAATAATAATAATATATTTATCTTCGTATAATAAATAATAAATAATAAAAATAATAAGTACAAAATTTATAATAATAATAATAAAATTAATATTAATAATACTAATAATATAATTACTTTCGTATAATAAAATTAATAAAATTAATATTATTAATAATAAAAAGAATAATAATAAGTAGAAATTTATAACAATAATTAATAATAATAATAATAATAACAATAATTATTAATAATAACAATAACTAATAACAATAACAATAATAATAATAATAATAATAATAATAGTAAGTACAAAATTTACAATAATAATAATAATAATAATAATAATAAGTTTAATAATATAATTAAAAATAAAAAATTACTAATGTGGTAGAAGGAGTATTTTTGGCAGTTGCTTATGTATTTTGTTTCGAAGATGGAGACAAGAAATTTTGTCCTTCAATTTTGAACATTGCGTTTGGTTACTGCCTTTAATATGTAGAGACGGAACAAAACGAAAATTTGGAGACAGAATAGAACAAAAATTAAAGACAATGAGGTGTTTGGTTGTGATGGATAGAATAGAAAAAACTGTCTCTGTCTTGAGGACAAAAATGTGTTTTGTTGCAGTGGATAAAACACAAAAATAGTATCAATGAAGAAAATGCCCCTACAGTATAATATGATTAGAAATATGTAATTCATTGATTATTTTAAAACGAATGATTTGTATTAGTAAAAAAGTTAACAAATATTAATAATAACAATAACAATAAGAAATTAATTTTGTATAATACTAATGATGATGATGATGATGATAATAATAGAAGAAGAAGAAGAAGAAGAAGAAGAAAATTAATAATACTAAAGAATTTAATAATCACAATAATAATAAGAAAATTAATTATAAATAATAATAATAATAATCATCATCATCATCATCATCATTATCATGATAATACATTAATAATAATAATAATAAGTTCAAAATTTATAATAATAATAATAATAATAATAATTGATGATGATAATGATGACGAGGATGATAAGTTTAATAATATAATGAAGAATAAAAAATTGCTGATATGAGGGAGGGGTATTTCTGATATTTTCGTATGTGTTTTGTTTTTGTCCTTGGGACAAGAAATCTTGTACCACAGGTTTTGAAGGAACAAAAAATTTACGTCCTTATATTCTAAAAACAGAACAAAAATAGGTGAGGTTAGCAAATAAACACTACGGGATACAAAACTTTTACGTTCCTGTTATCTGTCTCTACCAACGAAGACAACAACCACACGCTACAAAAGGTTATGGATTTTACGCAAAGTCAAAGTCATCCCATCCGTCCAATTTCTGTGAGTCTAGCTTATTAAGTGGATGAATTTTCATAGAAGAAAACATGTTATCTGATCTACAATGCGTCTATTGACATGTAAACTTGAAAGGGAAGTGAGCTGAGCAGAATAAATTAATGGAAGGAGGTGTAGAAAAGTAGGGGAATCGTGCATAATATCTCTACACCACTATCTCCTCTCATGTGGGTCTATAAAGTAATCTCGTGATAGCCTAATTGCCTATTCTTTCGTTTTCCTCATCGAGTGCTAGGTCTAGTTGCCTATTCAACTTCGATTCTACGGCACAAGGTTTTCAATATGGAGAAGAAGATGAGCTTTCATAACCTAAACACAAATTGCATATTCCCTACCTACCTACCAAAGAAAAAGAGTTTACAACTTTTGTCAATTAGTTTTAATAAAAATAAATTATTTTAAAGTGTTTCATTTTTAATAATTTCAGAAATTGTTAATTTAATATTTAATTTTTAAATAATAAGTTAAAATTAAAATTAAAATTAAAATTTAATAATTAATATTAAATTGAAAATTTTAAAGAATTTAATACTAAATTAGGTACACACAAAAATCATTTGTTGGGTTGTTAATATAATTTAAAAAATAATATTGATATGATTTTTGGGAGTTTTTTAAGTTATTGGAATCCTCCCAACCATACGTGTGCATTATATATATAACAAGGCCTGAAGTTTAAAGATTGCACCAAATCCATACATGAAGGTAGTGGAGGAACCACCCTCCCCTCATCTCTCCAAAAGGAAAAAGGGTCATGATCACGCCACCATTATCATCGGAGCACATCAGCACAGCACAAATAGACAAATCAAAGCCAAAATGGCTACTTGTCTCGATATTGGTCGTATAACCACCACTTGGTCTCCGAGACTCCAAGTGGCCACTTCGAGTTACTTGAGGCTGGATAAGTAATTTACAAAGGAAGAACACAACACAGTTCACAAACTCTCTCTCCCTCTGTAGGGTCCGTAGACCACTACTGTGGAGCCCGACCTTCACCGCCATCACTCCAGGTATTGTCCTCTCTGGCACTCGAACTCGAGACCTCAGGGTTTTGTTCCTCTTTAAGCGGACGCCTCTTACCATTGAGCCACACCCTCGTGTAGGGGGCCCACACCCTCTCTCTTTTAATATTTTAAAGATTATTATTTAATTTAATAGTAAAAATTTTGAACCGTTTAATTTTTTAAATTTTTAACTTTTCAGTTCGATTTATTTAATAAATTTTGTTGTTAAAAATTAGTTAATTTATTAATTAATCGATCAATTTTTATAAATTAATAAATTCTTATAAACTAAATTAAATTGATATTTTTCATTTAACAATCACTTTTGTCAATTAAACTTTGAAGATTTTGGTACTAAAGACGAACTCTTTCAATTATATTTAAATTTTTTTAATTTTAGTTTAATTAATAACGGAAGAACACAACACGAGTCACAAAATCTTTTTTTCTTTAAATATTTGTAAGATTATATAAGTGCCTATCTTTCAAATATATACCCGACAAATTATTAGTTTATATCGATGTTTTCGAAAGTGTAATAAAATTAAATGATTTGAAATATAAATGAAGAAAAATATTCTTACCAATCAAAATTTTAATTTTAATTTAAAAGAGATTGTTAAATGAAACTTGATTAGTTTATAAAAATTGGTCAATTTAATAAATTGACCAATTTTTAACAATAAAGACTGTTAAACTAAATCAAACAGTAAAGTTAAAAAATGAACTGAAAATTTAACCAGTTCATGTTTTTACTGTTAAAACGATTAAATTAGTTTGATTTTTAAAATATTGGTTTACATAAATTATTTATTTAAAAGAGATATTGACTCAATACCATACTTGATTTGTTTAGTATTTGCCAAGTTTAACTTATCTTCCCATTCTTACCTACCATGGAAAAAGAGTTTTAAGAAGTCCCTTTTGATTAGGTTGTTTTCACATTTCTAATTGCCCTAAAGATAGACTGTGTCCTAGATTCAACGTAATTGACAAATAAAGCTAGTGATTAGATTACATTATCACTCTCTAAACCGTGATTATGGTTAAGTTTTGTTTCACCAATCAACGGAAGAGCCACCAACGCATTATTGACATCAATGTTTACTTAAATGAGAAAAGAACATTAAAAAAAGGGAGTTTATATATGTGTTAGTGTTAATGAACGTGACCTCTCTTTTTCAATTTTATGTTTGAAGAGGACCTTGCATAATTACCTTCCGGAATGAAATTGTCTATCCAGTATTAACTGTTAGCTGATTTTTTCAGCGGTTAGTTAACAGTTGATTAGAATAACGGATAACATTAATTGTTTATTAAAAATGTTTGGTAAATTTAGTGGTTTAGTATTAGTTGTTTAAGTGTAAAATGACTTATAAGATCGTGATTTAAAAAAAGAATTTATAAAGTTAAGATTAGATATTTAATTTTACAAAAATTAAAAATTTAACTCTAATAAAAAATATATAAAAATTTTAAAATTTTTGTCACCGTAACATATTTTTTATTTTGTAACCAAAAATCTTATTTCATTAGGAAAACAATACTCTCAACTTTTGTAACTAAAAAACTTACTTCATTGTGAAAATTTTTATCATTTTAAAATATATGCCTGATTTTTTTAAAAAATTATCCATAATATTATTATAGCATAATTCAAAAATTACAAAAGTATCATGTCATATAAGTGCAAGAAAGCCATAAATACCCCGATAAACCAATTATAAATATATAAGTAGTAGAGGAAGAAGTCAAGAATTGGAGTTGTTTGAGAAGGGGTCAGATTTCCTGTTCCCATTATCGTGTTTTTATCATATTCCATTAAATCTTATCCACACATGTTTGTAAACTCCACATAAATATATGAATGAGATTTAACGAACCAGAGTTGGAACAGAGTAACTGTAACAGAAGATTTGATGTGGTTTGAAAATGGGCAAATATCAACTGCTCATTTTGACAATGAGCATCGAATTATTTTAGACTCCCAACGGTTCATGCTAATCTTGGAGGGTATAATTGGTTTTTTATCTATTAATTTTAAGCTGAATATTCCAAATGCTCCTCTTATGAAGTTTTTTTCCCCTAAAATTAACTTGTTGCAATTAAATAAACCAACCAATCGACCATTCACTAAACACATTCATCAATCTATTCAAAAAAATTGATAAGTTATTTATCAAACAAGCTCTTTATGTTTTACGATGATAACAAGTTTTGAAAATCAAAGATTCAATTAGTTAAATTTATAAATTATTAACATAATTGATGTTTTAAATTGAACTATTTCAAAAGATTAGTGGTCTAATTGAAATTTTTAAAAAATTAAATATTAAATTGAAAAAATCAACAATTTAGGGTTGGATTTTGTATTTATTACATATTGGCATATTCAATTCTCCGTACGTAGACCTTGGAGTTTAGTGGACTTGAGGAGTTTTTGCCTGGTGTTAGTTTTCTAAGCTGTCATGAGTGGATCAGCTCAGGATCTACTTAGTAAGACTTTTCAGGTGAGGACAATGCCTTAGTTTTCCACAGAAGCGATTAACATGTACGTAAAACACAAAGAAATGAAGAGAAAACATGGGACTATAAAGTATAGAAAACAACCTTCACCGTTTCCTATAGGTGATAAGCCAGGACGCCACGCACTTGAAGTTCCCGAAAGGTTAGGACTGCGATGTTAATACCATGACAGTGCTGAAAGGTACCGACAACGATCAGACTGTCAGTTCATTTCCTTAATATTACCAGTGAAGCGACCACATCACCCGTTTTATTTCTGCTGATATGATTCTGTTTTAAGTGATTTAGAATAGTCTAAACCTCCCCTACCAATTCACTTTGTTCATCTTCTAAATCGTTAATTTTTAAATAATTTTATTCTGTAATTGATATTTATTATGTAAAAGAGTAAAATAGAATGAGAAGATAAACATTGGTATAAGGTATTAAGGTCCTTAATCCAATCTGTTTTCTTCTTCGTGATAGCCATTTGGTTCTTGGTCCAAGAGTTCCTTCATGTAATACTCAAACCTTTCGACCAAACTCTCAGGCACTGAAACCAGAATTCTAACAGCATCAAAATCACCAACAACCGGTAAAAACAAGCAGTAAATATCACTCGTTAAAGGACCCATCTGCAATGGCTTCCCTTCTCCAAAATCCAAATCCTCCAAACCCAGTTTGGACCATTGTGATATCACCAAACTCATTGAAAGGTCGGTTTTTACAGTTTTATCTTCCAACAAATCAACCAGCGATCTCACGTACTCGTCCGTTAGACATGATTTGGCTCGCTGCACCAACTTCACGGTCTCATGCAAGTTACTGTCCACCAAATCCTTGACAATTGACTCTGCACATCCTAGTACAAACCCATTACCGTAATATCCTTGCGGGATTTCTGGGACCAGTTTCTTTCTAACGTTGACGGAGAAGAGTAACTTCGCGTTCCGGCAATGATCGAAGTCGAGTGTTCGAACCCAGCAGCGCCAAGTGTGGGAGGCCAGTGTTTCAAAGGTGGTGCACTTCAATGACGGGACGCACTGCCTTTTGAGGTGTAAGATATGGGGGGTGGTGAAGGTTAAGGAGACGGGAACCAGTGGTTGAGACCGTAAGTATTGGATGATGTGGTCATTGTCACTGAGGGTGTTTGTGTTTCTGGCAAAGTGAGCGTGATTGAAGTTTACATGCGGGGGATTTCGGGCTCTTAACACGTGGCGGGAATGAAATGGTGTGATTGGCAGATCTTGATTGGGCATGGTGGAGAGGTGGGCCCACGCATGTAAGAACTGCGATGTGCCTATGCCGTCACACAGACAGTGATTGATGGCGGTGCAGAGTATCATTCCTCCACACCGGAGTTTCGTTACCTGCCAAATCCGACAATTAATGAAAATATTAAACTATAATACACAATCCTTTAGATTGTTCATTTTTTTAACCTAAAAATAAAAAAACACTGTGGATTCCAAAACTGAGACTCAGACAGAGACTGGCAAACGACGTCGTGGGATCTTCCTGAGGCTAGTGTCCCATTATGAAGCTATTGTATTGGCAGCGTCACTGCCGCTGATGTGTAGATTGAAAATGAAAGATCGAAGTGAACAGCTTGGAACTACATTAATCTACAGTTGGATAAGTTAGATGGCATTGGCGCACTATGGTTATTGGGAATCTCCACAGTTTCAAAGAATTTGATACAGCATATGTTCATCAATTGAGCATCAAAAAATATACCAGTTAATCAAACCACAAGTCAATCAATAAATTATGGTAAAGAACTAATTCTACTCGTTAGAATATAAAACTTGTGTGTGATTTTTTATGAAGATTTTGTTTTATGTACACAGATTGAGTGATGGGAGAGCAGCATGAGGACAGACCATTTAACAGAAAGAAAGCTCTTAAATTGACTCTGAGAAGAATAAGAGAAATCGTACCTGAACTACGAGGGGAGGGAAATCCAGGAAACTCTGAGCTTCCACTCTACATAGAAACTTTCTCCAGGACCTGTTTGGTTTCCTAGAAAGTTCAAGGAGTTCTTCAGCGGTGATATCCATGAAAGCTTCAGCAAAGATAGCTCCTTCCCCGTTACAATTAATTTCAAGCTTTTGATCATCTTCTATGCTCGTTCTCAACCTTCCAGCTAATGGATAGTACTCCACAAGAACGTTAGACAGTGAAAACTTCAAGATATCTGAGCTCACGGACTTCTTATAAACATAGAGATATTTAATGGAGAACCTGAGGAAATTTTGGTCATCAAGATTGGATAGATGGAGAGAATGCTTGGGGGTTGGTTTACTTGGGGGGATTAAGACTGGTTTGTTTTGATAACAACAATCTGGTAGCTCTCGTGACATACTTCTCTCCCGAGCTTTTGCTCTGAAAACGTTTCTTTTCCTCTTTCAAGCGCACTTTATTTTATCAGAACCTGTACAGAGGGTTCGGCTGCAGAGACACTGATTAAAGAAAAGCTAAGAGAAACATAGATGCTAAGTAGGCAAGAGGAACAGAGATCTGTGGTTGGATATGGTAGAGTACGATCAGATTCCTTTTAGGAACGGGTCTCAGGAGAGTGCGTGCAAATGGTAGGCCTTTTATAGGCTCACCTTCTCATAACAGGCATCTTTCCGTACACATTTTTCATTTCCCTGTCGATGTGAAGTAGATCGATTAAGATTTACTCCATAGCATGTCTAAAAATGTATGAAACTAGAGAAGCAAATGCCTAAAAAGTCGTAAGATTATTAATAACCATAAATACGGCGTGCATGGTATTCTTCTTGATTGATTGACATAAATTTACAGCATGCTCGACCTCTTAAACCAACTAATGATAAGATGGAGTACATATAGAAATTTCCATTTTCTTCTTTATTTTCTTTTTTGACATTATGTCACCGAAAGGAGCAAAATAAACTTCTCTACGTACACAAATACATGTTAGATTTAGAAGGATGGATACATGAGGAATGATTCAGTTTTCAACAACTACGCTCCTGAAGAGCTTAAAGGTATGACCACCAAATGGGTAGAGGACACACTAAAAGAAAATTTCGTGCTTGAGAGGCTAAGTCATCAATCGCCAGTTAGGCAATATAATAATAATAGATATCATTATGTCTGATCTTGAGTAATTTTGTTTAGTAGTTGTGACCTAAACATGAGGTGAAGACACGGTCCACATACTTTTTCCTACCATTTCCCTTTTCCTTCCACCAATCTTGAGCTACAAAACAGTTTAAAACGATGATTTGAACCTTGTGTCTCCTCTATTCTCTATTTTTCTTCAGAATATTGTGTCCTGTTGACAATCATAAACATCCCTCAACAACAGTCTAATTTAGCTAAAACTCTTAAATTGACAGGCCAGGATTCCCGGACGCTGCGAGCTTTAATCATGTCGACAAAGGTGGAAGTGATGGGCAGCCAATACAATCTAGAATGGATTCTACCGATTCCCTTCCCAAGTAAAAGCTTAAGGAGGAGCACATGGTTAATTCCTTCCTAGCTTTATCTATAGCCGCCTCTCTTCTTTGATTTGGACTTTCTCCTTTTTAAATTACACCTTTAGGGGTTATTTTCGGTTAAAGGAATAATGCTTATGCATGATCTACGATCTAAAGCCATGGCTGATTTTCAGTTTCAAGAAGCTTTAGTTGGTTGAGAAATGATTAAGCATGATTCCCCTTGTCTTGACAAAGTAGTCAAATTGAAGCACCAAAGCTGCCTATCAAGACCCAGAAAAGGGAAATAAACTTTGACATACTAAGCAACCGAACTAGCATCAAGTTCTCTAAAACAAGGACTTCTAAATATTTAACGTCAAATTAACAAAAGCTAGAAAAGGTATGGAAAACCTAGTGGTGTTTCCTTCAAGTTTCTGCTTACCAAAAGAAGGATACATTCCCTTAGGACTTGAAGAATCTATTTAGCCTAGGAGCATTTTGTTCTCCCCTATTAGGATAACAAGATATATCATGTATTGTCTATGTTGATTATTGCTTTTTGACCGGGGAAAAGTGGAATCAAGTTCCTGTCAACCTCATGTTAATGATACACATACACGCCCTACCCAGAGAGCATTAGCGTGAGATTCTCCAGAAACTCTAATGTATTCATCTGGAAATTGCAGCATTTTGGAGTCACCACGTGCTCAACTGGGGATATTAACATTTTAATAGCGGGCTTACCTCGTCAACCAGCAATATCACATGACTACATGCAAATCTGCAAGCATAATCTTATTAAACGGAGCGACATATAAGCAAGAATTAATTACATGAAAGTCCGCATGACAAATGATACCTTAGTCTCACTATGATGACATGATAAGTGAGGATTAAGCATATAATTACAAGATACCAAACTATTATTGCAACCATTATTTGAGTAAGAAAAAGAAAAAGAGAGAGAAAATACAAGTTAGATGATAGAGGCCCAGAGAGGGTCAGCTATAGCTCACCAAGTCCTGAAACTTGTTTTTCATCGATTCCAACTGATTGCAGTCGTACTGGAATAGGAAAACGGGCAGAACCAGAAATAAGGGGGTACTGTCACAATCGTCCAACATAGGAGTTTGCTTGTGTGACGTATCTCACCCATCTATACCGATCAGAAGTTGACGATTTCTTTGCTATTTGCAAATATTTTACCTGTAGCAGGAAATCGCAGAAAAGGGCAATTGGTATTTCAATATGCTTCAACGGTGGATGTGACAACATTGATCCACAAAATGCACCACCACATGGATGCTCGAAATCGTCAGCCCAAAGAATCTAAAAGCCGAAGTACTATGATCCCCAGGAAGGGAGTGTGAATAAGCAGGACGTTAAAACAATTCGAACAGGGTAAGCTGCTGGTCATCACAATTAAGCTCTTATTGTCTTTTTTCTCCTCTCATACAAAAATTTGCAATTGTCATTAATCGTCATGATTTTTAGAAGAGAATAAATTCTCATAACTATGCTTTTCATGTTACCTGAAGCCCTGACACATTATGCATTGGAATGGTAAAGGTCATGTTGATTGGTCCAGCTTCCTTGGAGACATTTCCTGCATCAAAGGAACAAATTTATACTTCCCAGCTTATGATATGAAATTTTATTAAATGGAACAAAATGAAAATCTTTTGCCAAGCATCTCATGCGAGAATGTAAGATTCGCATGAAGTGTGTGTTCAGATCCTCCAACAATCTAACATTTATAAGTTCTTATGAGTAAGATTAATCTGAGCAATTACATACTGGAACAAGAAGCCAAGGGAAAATTCCTGCAATACTATATGGCCTATATTTAAGAGTGTACCATGTGGGAAATTTGTTACCTTCTTACTCTCTTATTTGATTCCTTAAAATCAGTAGTGTTCTCCACTGTTCCAGGCTCCAGTTCAAAACTAACCCTGAAAGCATATATATACCACATTTTCATGAAGTGTATGCTCGTAAACAGGATCTTAGCAATTCAGTGAATTTTCATGCATCTTTATTTATTAAAAGAGAAAAAGAAAAGGGGGGAGTTCATAAAAGAATTGAAAATATAGGCATAATTACAAAGCAAAACGTTCTGGGATTAGCTTTCCCGTTTCTGCTTTTCCATGGTGAGATATTTTTATACTTATTCTCTCTTGTTTTATCTGATATCCGTCACAATATACCTTCTTCTTCCCATAAGTTAAAGCCAGCTTCCTGTCTAGCTCTTCAAACGATCCAACTTATCAGTTTTTGCATATAGAATATATGTGCCCAAGAAATAATTGTCCAAGATCCATGTTGGCATACCAAAAGACAACTAAAAAAAACCATTTCTGCAAACTTGCTGTCCTTTTCATTCTTAATCTAAAGAGAGCGGTCAAAAGTGAAACAAGCAAACAAGAAGACGAAAGAATTACTTAAGTTCATTAGCCAATTGTTAATATATGGTGCCACTGGAATCTCCACAAGTACAGTGTTTGCAGTAATTGCAGAGGAGAAATCAGCTCGCACTTTGACAATCAATTCAGCCTGAGAGAACCTACTGAAGTTAGCAATAGACAGGATATGAGACTCTTAAGGCTTATACTCACCTTAAAAGGTCCAGCTTCTTCAATCAGAACGTTAATGCAAAAAGGTGGCTTGAATGCCTTGGTTATATGGTAGTTCATGACATGAAGTTCACCTTCAGGTGCCACCTATCAAAATTATCCTCCGTAACTTTAAAAATATAAGTAAAAGCATGTGAGACTTGCATGATTCACATTACATTTTTACTGACCATAGTCAACGTCCTATCTACATCAAAACTGTCGAGAAGTACTAGTTCATGGAAATTACAATCATCCAGAACACTCCACCTGACCGAGGTGCACTGTAATCTGTGGCAAGAAGCAAATAAGTATTATACAAGGAAAATGAAATGACTTGAAAATATGCCCAATATTATGCACTGCAGTAAAGGTGGCAAAGATTTCTTCAAGAAAGAATAATAAAATTGAAAATTGTAAGGGGAACATAGCAGACATTTGTTTGTCTTAGAGTTCAAAATGACAAGTTTAGACTTGTAAAACTCAAATTTCATGAACATACTGATCACATTTTCCTAACGTATGATGCAAGAGCCATCAAACGTATGAAGAGGAAAAGGCATCCGAAGATCCAAAACCATTTCTATTACCAAACTAGCATAAATTGATGCTTCATCTCTTCCTACGTTCAAATCATTATTTAGAGCTAGCTGGATTTCTGGATTGCCTCCAAGATAACTTTTCATGTGAATTGTTCCATCAATTTCAGAAGTGAGTATGTATCCATGTGTGATCAAAGTTTCTCCACACATTACTAAGGAAAAAATCAAACAAGATAAATGAAATGAGAAGAAAATAGTAAACGTGATGTCTTATGGAGGTAACACTCACACTAGAGCTGAATGTGACACTTATTTTCTCAATTACATCCACAAAGATTTCTTCTGTCTTCC
>JANSVA010000002.1:1127745-1138795 GCA_025504915.1 Erythroxylum reticulatum | reverse complement strand
GATCACTTACTTTCTCTCTTTCTGAATCTGTTTAGCCATTAGCAGCAATTGCATAAATTTCTTGATTGTTCCAAATGACTTGAGTTTGTAACCAAATGGCATTTTTTGTTCGGCAAATCTGTTGTGAAGTGAATGAATTTGAAGTTGTCGATGAACTTTTGAAGAGGGTAATTGTAGGCAAATGTTTAGAATGAACCTGAAAAGTTCCTGATGCTGGAAGAGTATTGGAAACATAGTCACATCCAATATCTGTGGAACTTGTGGATCGCTCAATTGTCCTTGCTCCAGACTGATAAACTAGGTCAATAACCGAGTCATTGTACCATCAATTTTCAGCTTTTCTGCAGCTAGAACTCCAGTTTAAAGAAGTTAGTACCTACCGCAGCTATCAAGCTCGATTCCTACACCACGATTGTTCTTTTACATGCTCGAGACTAAAACCAATCCGACATCCGCGTCCCATGGATAAGCTAATTGACATCAAATATTCATTAAGCTTACTGAAAATTCAATACTTTTCTGCAGTCTACACCACGATTGTTCTTTTACATGCTCGAGACTAAAATCAACCGTGGTGTACGCTAAAACCAATTCCTTGTGATACTAAAAGCTCTATCCCTGAGCATAGAAAAAACAATGATGAAATTCACAAAAGTGTCAGTAGTCTTTGTAATGCTAAATGAGCGTGACTTCAAAGCATCCAAGCTTCAAGGAGAGAACTCCAACTGCCAGACCTCCTAGATGAGTCCTTTCCTTTCATCGTCACAATATTTGTCGAGACATTCCCGGCACGCTGCAAGAATTTACTTTTGTTTTAGAACAAAGGAAGAGATAAACCAACATATAATTTGATATCTTCAAAGTGCAAACAAATGGATTCATGGCGGATGAAATTCATGATTGATTCAAGGAAAACTTAGGAGTATGTATTCAGCAGGAATAGTAACATTCACAGGAAAGTGAGCACTGACCCTGAGGCACATGTTCCTGTTAGTGTCACAAACTGGATAATCCTGGGGGCAACAGTGACGCTTGTCCTTACAACAGACTGCAGAGTCCAATTCACAGCACTTCCATGAAAAGCATATTCCAAGGAAGCTGTATGAACAGCAACAGGTTTCACCTTCTCCGCAGTAAGTTAAAAGGTCACATTTAGTGGGTCCTGGAGGAGGTGGAGTAGGAGGATTCGGGTGGCTCTTCTTTGGATATGAAGCTAACATGTTGATCCCGCAGACCCCTTTCGAATTACCAGTGTTTCGAAGCATATGCATGTAGCCATCCATGCCCCAACTTGTTCCCCAAGAGTTCTTCACAATCCAATAATCTTTTCCATTTTCTGAAGCATACCCTACAATCAATACAGCGTGGTCCAAAGAAGTTGAACATGGACCAGTGAAAATCCCCTATTCACAGAAGCAATCAACACTCACAATCATAATGAAATTAAAGCTGTTTCAGCTGCAATCGAGACTGAGTACAGTAAAGGCCAACCTTTGAGTACAACTGAAATGCTCGGTCACTACCACATATGCCCACACTTACAGGTTGAGTAGCAACAGCTTGTAATAGAACCTCCTCATTGTATGGAGGGACATCAACATATCCATCAATTGTCACAACATGCCTTTTTAACTGCAACAATGAATGTCATGAGAAATGTAAGAAAGGCAAAAGCACATACATCGTGAATGTGGATTTTAAATGCAAAGATGGGAATGAATCTTTAGGACGTGAAGTACCTTGTTCTTGTTGCACGATACTTGTCGTCCTTTGTATGGATAATCTTCCTCTGTGTCAATTCCATGGTTATCAATGATAAATTGGAATGCATAATCCATGAGGCCTCCCTGACAGCCACTATTATAAGATTTGTCACAGTCAATCAACTCTTGCTCGGAGAGACTAACAAGAGGTCCAGTAACAATCTTATTGATGCCTTCTATGGCTCCTGTGGCTGAGAACGACCAGCAAGCACCTAGACATATACATCAGGAAATCAACTTGCAGCATTTAGCATCGGGAATTACCTTAATTTGGGGAAGTTATTCTACTACTAAATGCACGAATTAAGTTTCCAAAACCCAGTTCTTGGTTTTGTTTTGAAAGATATTGATCATGTCAGAACTTACAAAACAGCTGCCTTGAACATCCCAACATACATACAAAATCACTCCATCAAATCCTCTACTTCCTTAACGAACAAACATTATAAACTAAACCCACCAATTTGTACTTTATAGTAAACGAGCTCATAATCTAAAACTACTACTTACGTACCGCAATTTCCTTGATCCTTAACTTTGGTCACAGCCCCTTTCTTCCTCCAATCAATTGACGCGGGAATTTCACCAACGAAACGAGGAATGGTTAGATTTCCCCGACCAAGATTATTCACCGAGGAAGCAGATAAACCCAAGCGAGAGGCTTTGAATTCATGGTGAGTAAGATCAGCAAAAGCATTAAGAGACAGGGCATAAGAAGAATTGCCCATGTTGTGTTTTTGAACGAAATCGTAGTTGTCCTCGAAAACTTTAAGTCTCTGCAACTTTTCTTCCTCTGAAGCATACACTTTGCCATGTTTCTCGGACCAAGCTTGGAAGAGTTGAGATATGTCTGATGAAGAATAAGAAAAAGCAAGAAGAGGGAGGAAGGAGAAGAGAAGAGCGAACCAAAGGGAGTTCATCTTCAATTCACTGACAAGTGAAGGGCTGAGATTTGTATCGCATCGATTGGGTGCTTTCGACAGCTAGAAACTTGGCGAGCCTCTTAATGCCTCAGGAAATGCAACTTCGTGTACTGACCAAACTCCTATAATCTAGCTGACCAAAATAAATGTTGAAAAAAGACTGGAAGCTTTTTTGTCCTGTTCTTCTTAATGTCTTCTTCCTCATTTATCATGTACTGGATTAATGGACATGTGCACCATTTGGTCCAATTTGGATAACTATGTAAATTAGTGATCTGCTTTCTTCTAAAAGATACATAGATGGCAATAGGGCTCGGGCCAATTGGCTAGATTAGGGTTGATTTTTTTAATAATTTTAAATTTTAGAGAGGACTTGAATTCGATTATTAAGGTTTAATTCGACTTAAAACTCGATAAGTAATAACAAAACGATGTTATTTTAATATTTTAATTTAAAAAAATGAGACAAGCTGCTCGGAATTTGGGCCGGGGCTTGGCCCGTTGTAATCCTTAGGCACTAGGCATGTCAACGGCGGCTTAAGGGTTAACTTTAATTTAATCAATTTTTAAATTAATTTTATATTTGAAAAAATAACTTAAATTTTAATATAAAAAGTTCAAATAATTTGATTGTTTTTTAGAATAATATTTTATTAATTCAATCTTTTGTTATTCTTAAATGGTATATAGAGTTTTTTTCAATAATTAATACTAAAAAATAACAAATTTTAACAAAAGTTACTTTTAACGAATATTCTAACTAAAAGTTTACTGATGATAAACAATCGTCAACTATGATATAGAGTTGGGATACATATTTATATTTGATATGTGATATAAATAATTCTATGCGACATGACCATGTAAGTTTAGGCGTTTAGTGAATTTAATGACTTTAATGTCGTGTTATAATTGATAATTTTTTAAGTTAATAGACTTTTGATAAAAAATAAATTGTTTAAAAATGAAGAAATAAAATAACAACATACAACAACGAGATTATTAATAATTGATAAATTTAAATTCAAATCCGAGTACGTAGTATTATCATCTAAGTGTTATTAAAATTTTCAATATGGGCAAATTGTAGAATTTGTTAATAAGAATTGGGCTTGGGTCAATAATTGTCAAAATAACTATAACTAATTATTTAAATAGTTGACCCATACAGCTTAAAAATCTTTTTATTATTTTCATGTTTAATTAATATGAGATACTCTAACACTCCTCCTTAAATACAACTAGGATTAGACATTCAGTTATCACTTAAAATAAACATAATAATAATCAGATCGGACTATTGGGATTAAAAATTCAGACAGACAAGTGGAAAATTAATAATCCAGATCAAATTTACTTTGATACCATATTAGAATTTTTAATATGGATAGAGTATAGAGTTCAATAATAAGAATTGAGTTTGAATCAACTATTGTCAACATAACTATAACTAATTATTTAGACAATTAACCCTCTCTATTTATAAATCCTTTAATATTTTTATGTTTAGTAAATATTAGATAAGATAGTGTACCAGTCCTACCTACGAACAATTTGTCTAGTAAACTGATGAGCCAGAAGCCGCCAAATAAAAGTGATCTGAGGACAATGAACAGCCTCATTAGCAAGCAGAATCCTTTTTTCTGCAGAAGAATTAGCAGAAGCATTCAGGGGCGGGCTAATTCATTTGATACTGTGAGAGGAAGTTGTCAGGGTTATGAAGAAGCCCGTCAGGTCGGAAGTTCCCAATTTTTTGTGACATGCCTGTGGCAGGCAAGCAGGAACAGGAGGAGGGTTATTTCGATTCTACTAGAGAATTGAACAGAAGTTGGGTAAAGAAACTGAAATTCAAAATTGAGGACTTGGGTAAATACATGCCGGAAAATGAACCAAAGCTAATGCAATGAAAAACAGGCAGGAACGGATTGAAGAACAGGGTCCTAGTAGAGAATGGGAAACTTAAAGCAAACGGATAATTAGGAGCAGAAATAAACAGGCCTTAGAATTTCAGAGACGTAGAAGATGATGACGATCGTCGCCCAGTCGGTTCAAGTCGACTTGGGCCAGGTCAAGTCGGATAACAACGGATCGGGTCAAGTTTTATGGCCTGGTCAGGGAATCTGTCTGGTTGCAAAAGTTGGGCCTAACTTGTGGGAAGGGTTGGCCGGTAGATGGAAGTCAGTTGCCCTGCTTATTTGAACTAACTGAAAGGAGTGGGTTACGGGTGGCGTCGGGGGATTCCAAGTCGGATCAAGCCGGATAGAGTTCATTCAAGTCGGGTCCGGCGACTAATCGGGTCGTGATTCGGGTTATATCTCTCCGGCGATCATGGTAAGTTTCTGGATTCGCTTCTGTTTTCAATAACGGCGAGAGGAAAGAAATGGGCGAGAGATTGTCACTGACCGAGGGCCTAGATTGCGAACTTGCTTCCTTTCTTCCACTCTCCTTAAAGTTCGATGCTTCTAGTGTACTGCTACTGGAGTCCTCGACAAGCACCAGACTAACTACTACTAAGTATGCACTTACTGACCAATGAATGAAAAGAACTGATCTGACTAATTTACCCTTGGAAGCATGTGAGAAAGCAGAAGCAAGCCACGTGTACATCTAATGACAGCAGTAACTAACAAAACAGCTGCGGTTAAGAAGAGGAAGATATCACACAAAAAATGCGAAGATAGAGATCTGACATCTGAGTGCCCAGTCCTTAAGTCCTAACAGACCGGAGCTGGTGTTCTGCCACTTTACCTCTTCAGAGTCCACACCCATCTATAAACCTATACAGTTTCAAAATCCAGAAAAAAGATCCAAACTTTTCGTGAATTTTAGTCCTGTTTAATCTTAATTACATCGACCCAGAATATGGATGTTGATCCTCGTTACTACGAACAAGTTGTAAGTACTGAGAATCTAATCGATTTTGGTTCTCTTCTCTTGTTTTTCCCGCTGATTTTCTGTCGGAAATGTATTCGATGGTTCTGTTCCTGATCCTGCAACTCTGTTGAAGGAGCATGCATTTACTTTAGTTCTTATAATCTCTGTGTGAAACTAACGCTGTTGGTAGGTTATGGTTTTATCCGTACGGTTACCGATTCCGTTTGGTCTTTTTTAAATTAATTGTCGAAACCCTAACTTGAAAACAGCTTATTTGGGCTTTAAGCTATGTTTTTCGGTTTCTGTTATGGATTCCTGTTCAATCAATGAGTTGGGTATTCGAGCTTTACAGTTCTTCTGCAATGGCCCTTTTTTCTTTGTCCATCAGTTTCAAACACTTCTGCGTCAACTGACTTGATGACAACTCATGATGTTTTTTATGTTCGGTTTCAGGCCATTAAAGACAACGACATCCATAACATTGTTCTGTCATATCTGGTTCATAATTGCTATAAGGAAACTATGGAAGCATTTGTTGCTTGCACTGGAATCAAGCAGCCTGAAGACAACCTGGAGGACATGAACAAAAGAAAAAGTATTGCCATTTGTGCTTCCTAATAAAAATTGAAGTTTTCATGATTTTAGTTGGTGGCCATAGTGTCTCTCTGTGCCTAGTAATAGAAGCAGATAATCATATTCGTAATTATGCTTCTATTCATGAGAAGTGACAGATTTTTCATTCGTGATACTGAGTATGATTCGTGATTTTACAAATGCACATACCTGTCGTGGCTATAGTGTCTCATTTTTTGTTGTTAGACATACTTTAGGACCAAGAGAATCAACAATGCGTACACACACCTTATGACCTTAATTTTGTACAAGAGTTGTTAGAGCAAGTAGGACTCTGAGTGGCATTCTACGTTATTGAAAAATCTGAGGTTCTGTAATAGAGAATTTTGGTAGTTATTCTTTCTCATTTGACCCAAAATGCTCAGATTGATTGCTTTTCGTCAATCCTTTATCAATTTGATGATAACCACTCATTCTGTGCTCAGAAATTGTTCATTATGCACTGGAGAGGAATGGTCTGAAGGCCATTGAACTAATGGAGCAGCTGGATCAGAACTTGCTAGAGAACAACCAGGATTTGTATTTTGATCTTTTGAGTCTTCACTTTGTTGAGCTTGTTTGCTCTAGCACATGGTGAGTAATTTTCATTGAAATTGTCAACATTTTCATTGTTTCTGGGTCTCATAAGTCCTTATTAGTGTAAATCCTTCCCTTAAAATTGCAGCACAGAAGCTTTAGAGTTTGCTGAAACCAAGTTGACCCCATTTGGGAGGGATCAGAAATATGTTGAAAAGATTGAAGTATGTTCCTTCATGGGGCTGATTGTTTTAGATGTGTATAATGTACTCAATCAAGTTCATTTTCAGATAATGAAAGTCGGTTTGGTCTTATTCCAGGATTGCATGGCTCTGCTTGCTTATGATGATCCAGAAAAGTCCCCAATGTTTCATCTTCTAAGCTTGGAGTATCGACAGCAAGTTGCTGATAATCTGAACCGAGCGATCCTTGGTTTGTTTCTTCAGTATCCCAGTTACCTCTTCAAGTTATCTTTATTTTAATAGACCCTTACTAATGTGTACTCTTCCATCATAAATCATCTGCTCACCTTCTGTATATCTTTTAATTTTTGTTCTTGTCTCTCAAACAATTCATTGGTTATAAATAATATCAGCTCATGCAAACCTGCCCAGCTACACAGCTATTGAGCGACTGATACAGCAGATGACCGTAGTCGGACAAATTTTAAACCAAGATCATGCCAAGGTAAGGGATAGTTTGTTGGTTTTCTCGTTTTCCAACATTTATGACCCCGACTCTGCTAACTTGTTTTGATGAGTTGGATATCGTTGGGATCCTTGAGATAGATTATTTGTGATATAGCATCAAGAATGTTTATCATTACTAAAGAGTTTGGTTACTAAATTATCTACATTTCTCTTCGATGCAGTGGTTATCCTTTTTCCTTATTGTCAGAAAACAATTATGGATAGATATCTCTAGATGGTATTAGATACTAATTACTTTTGTACAGAAGAGCTTTGTTGATGCTTTAATCCTTTTGGTTGGCAATTGCTTAGGATGGACTTCCACAATTCTCATTGAAGGACTTTCTGAGAAGCTAGATTGTCAAACTTTTTGAAACATCGCGGCCCTGGATGATGAATATTACTTCGATCCTCCATCAACATATGATTTGGATGTACGGTTTGGTCACAGATAGATAATAGGATCCATGCATTCACTTTGTTAGAAGCTGCTGATTAGGCAATCACTTGCATGTGGATCTTCCTGCATTTGGTGAGGTATGCCTTTTATTTCGTAACACCCGTGAACTGGATTCCACTGTCCACAGATTGCTTCTTGTTACGTTGGATGATCCAATGACCTGTAAATCTTCTCTTCCTCAAGTCTATACGAGTAGAGGTTATTTTGTAATCTATCATAAGGTTCTTATTGCGTGTTATTAGGAGAAGCATGGCTGAGATTGAAGTGTCATGCATCTCATATATTGCATATATTGTTCTTACAAGGAGACTGAAACCTTAATATTGTTACAAAAAAAAAAAAAAGTGATTACTGCATGCATTTTGAACTCTTTCTGCTCATTACATATAAGCTATTTGATGAATTTCAGTTTACGTTCCCATAACGTAACTTCAACTCGTACGAATTTTAATGCAAACAAGTATTACCTCATCAACGTAGTGGCATTGTACAGATTGAACATTTTGTTGTTTAGTTATATTTATATTTACATTGGTTCTTGAGTCACAAAATCATGAAAAAGCCTAAGAAAATGGGTTTGTTGAAGTGTTTAGCAAACTTGTCTCAGGGATAGTAACATTACTTAAGACTTGAGCTTTCAGCAGCGGAGGAGACTGAGAAATATGCATACTTAGGTATAAAAATGGGTCTCAAAAAATGGAAACTCATATTTATTTTATAACATTGAAATTTGTCAACGATTTTTTTTTCATGGGTATGTAACAATTTATAAATTATGTATTTTGAATAAATTATTTCACATGTCAACTATTTAGAATCAAGTAAATTATTTGCTTCAGGTCAATTCATTGCAAGTTATTTTCTCCGTCATAGATAGAGAAATTGTCGCTATATATAATATAAAATCGCCTGATCTTTGACAAGAGAACCTAACAGACACTTCGTTCAGGAGTGCAGTCCTAGGAATGCCACAGCAGAGAACAGCAAGTCTCAGAGAAAACAAAACAGCAAGACATGGAACATAATAAGGAAAGCTTGCATTACTATTACATGGGTGTGTTAATGATTGTTCAAATTGCTTTCTTTTGGATATTATTACCGTTGATTATGATGCTGTAAGAGGTGTGTTCACGTCAACTTCCAACGTTGTCCGGTTAGCTAAGAACTATACATACGATTCTAACGTTCAGGAGCCATATTGGACTGCGAAAGGATCAAGAATTGGCATTAACTCTAGCTCATAGTACCAAGTACGACTCTGAATTAGCGTTTAGTCTCATTCAGTATGAATTCATGATTAGTTTCCGCTTTTCGGTTCTCTTGAGTCGATTTGGCAAGCTCAGCCGGCGGCGGCCGTAATATAACGTGGTATATACCTGATGGAGCATGAGTTTGGGGTCCACTAATTGGAATCTAAACCTAGTAAGGGTCCACAAACGATCTGATCCCGTTAAGAGATTCACTGAAATGTTCGCGTCTCGCAAAGCTGAGAAGTGGGATCCACGCAAGTAACCCTGGAAGTGGAATTGAAAGCTGCTTTTCTGTGTGTGAACAGAGTTTTTACAGAGCTCGTACCACCTCATAGTTTTCGAAATTTCCCATGTATGAAAACACGAAAGACCAAGCAGTCATTTGCTAAATTGTCTTGTCTTCTGTTATAGCACTAACCCAGTTTGTTCTTGGGAACTCCAAGCAGTTCTTATCCCCAACCGTTCCCTTCCGTTCACACCGCCCCCCAATAGTAAATGACCCATTATCCAAATCCATTGAACTGAGTTTATTTGATAATTCTTGAGAAAGTTTAATTCTATAAGAAACGCGAACCTGAATTCTCATCCTCCATTGCCACATGAGCTTGTGTGCAGACAAATATCCCCGGCCAAGTGTGTTGTTGAGAGAAAACAGATAGCTTTATTGTGGACACGGTAGGTCTTATTCTTCATGCCAAGTATCAGCTCCAAACCCATTTAGAGACACGTTTCTTTGTCTGCCCCCTTTACTCCATTTCACCATTTTATCTTCTCATCGCCCTAATTGTTCTATAAATACCAACCCAGCTAGTTACTCATTTTCCCCAATTTGCTTGCGCTTTATGACCTCTTATCACAAACACTATCTGCTGTTATCGTTTTTGTGGTTTGTTTTGTTAATTTGTTTTTGGAGAGGAATGTCGAAATCAGTCATGACTGGTTTTGGAGAGGAAAAACAGCTCAAAAGGCCTGCCCAGGCTAGTTCTAGGAAAGGTTGCATGCGTGGCAAAGGTGGTCCAGAGAATGCTTTCTGCACTTACAAAGGTGTCCGTCAGCGAACTTGGGGTAAATGGGTCGCCGAGATCAGAGAACCGAATCGAGGAGCTCGTCTCTGGCTTGGAACTTTCGACACCTCCCATGAAGCCGCCATCGCATATGACGCTGCCGCTCGTAAGCTCTACGGTGCCGAAGCGAAACTCAACTTGCCAGAGATGTACGCTACCACAAGCCATTTTCCGGCAGCCAATTCCCAGATTCCACAAATTGGAAACGAACCTCAAGCACTGCACATGTCGACTGTTGCATGTCTCTCGCCTACTCCGATGATCGTTCCTGACGAAGTGCCACCAACATTCCACCAACAGGCACTCGTGTCTCTTCCTGACGAAAACGTTGAAACTTATGGTAAGGTGGTGGAAAACGGGAATGGGAACAGAGGAGAGGCTCTCAACGAGCTTTGGCCAGATTTTAACGTGAACTTGCCGCTGTTTGACGATTCAATCTGGACAGAAGCAGCAATGTCGATAGATTTCCCGGTGATGGACAACCCTGGAATTTTCAACAGCAATCTGATGGAGGCAACTTCTTGGGATACATTGCAAAGTCCGACTCCTTGGTGCGTCTAGAAGCTATCTGTTAGGCCTCCGGTCGACGAAAATACATAATAGAATAAGAGAAAACAATCTTCAGTCTTCGCTGTGCAGAACTGAACATATTGTGCTCTGGTTCATGTCCAACGATGGCCACTTAAGCCACGTGGGGTTTAACTGGGTTTTATCGTGGCTTCGATCACGTGCGTATATGTCACGTGCCAAGTGTGCTTTTAGCTCTAGTATGAGCAATTGTGACTTCGTATAAATAAGCCAGCAGAAAGGCAGCAGTAAATACTGTATATAAGAAAGTTAAAATGAAACCTTGTGGTTTTAAAATTATGTCTTGGGAT
>JANSVA010000002.1:1085511-1099410 GCA_025504915.1 Erythroxylum reticulatum | reverse complement strand
AATGTGATTGAATGAGAGCATGCAAATGTGATTGATGCATTCCATTTCAGAATGCATGAAATATAATCGCAATTGTGACCTGAATAGCCACCGATTAGAGCTTAAAGCTCAAAGTGTGAAATGAGCCTTGAGCTCAGAAAGTGATTAAGAGTCTAAGGCTCACTATGTAAAATGAACCCTATCCCTATCGAATATGAAACGATTAGTAATGAGCCTGGTATCCAATAGATACGGAACAGTTAGGCACTCGATCACAACAAAGTAATAAATGAAAAGTGGATCTCATATGCATTACATATGCATATTATAAGTGATTAAATTGTATTGAATGTGAATAGTGAAATGTGAAATGATGTGAATGTGACCGGGTGAGCCATCGATGATGGTCACTCATTGAGTTTGCAAAACTCACCCAAAATTTACAGATATTTTAGAATACCCCGTTAGGCAAATGGGAGTATCCCTACAGCATACAAGTAAAGGATAAATGTCGGGATCAGTTCGCGTCTGCATAGAATTTTTCATTAATTTTTGTATCATGGAATGTATTCCGAAATTATTGTACATTGTGTATACAAATGGATTTGTGTTGTAATGTAAAGTCGTTTTCACAAAAAAAATATTTTGTATTTGTAATAGGCCCAAATGGCTATTGAAAATTCTATTGATTGTATTGTAATGGGTGAAAAAGTTTTACGAATAAAGTGGATTGAAAATATTGATGAATAAAAGTGGCCCCGATTTGGTTGTGGTTTCCCGCATATTATGTTTATGGTTTCAAAAAAATTGTATTGAGTTTTTAACTTTTTGAGTGCGCTAGCACGCCACCCTCGCGAAGCACTGACTCGAATATCACTTAGGATGTCGGGTACATCTCTTACGGGAAAGTGGTGCTACAAGTTACGTAAAGCTCAAGATAAAAAATCATAGGTGCTAAAAGGATTCTGCCTAGGTCACTTATAACACCAAATAGAAGTTTGCAATAGATGGGCTTTTATAACAACATAATTAGCTCCAAACATCATCGACAATAACCCTAGAAACTCAACTGCCATGTCATCCAAAATATGTCATTTTTTATTCACCAAAAACGATAACATTCAGCCCACATCTCACGTAAATCACACAAATAATACAGCTGCAATTATCAAGTCATATCTCCAAAAATATGTTACCTTAGATAGTCATTATCCTCAAAATAGGATTTTCACATACGACTGATTAAATTCAGAATCCCAAAATTGCATTCAACGAATCATAATTAAACTTAGTTATTCTTCTCCTCACATAAACCATACAAACACAAATTACCCAAATTCATATAGCCAATGATGTAGAGAGAAATCAAGATAAAATTTGAAAAACCAAATAATAGAAAATCTAAATCTTCTTATAAGTCTCCAACCAAACATCAACATTTTCTCAACATAACACCGTACATCAACATTTAGAATCAAAACTTACAAATCATCAAGGAGAGCCTCATTCTCACATCAAATATACTATTCAACAAGTAAGGAAAAATTCAAGCATACACCAATTACCCGAACCTTATAAAACCCATAAATCAAAAACTCAAAAAGTCTAGATGTTAACTCCTTCGAACCCTTTTTTTAATAAACAACATCATATACTTCAAAACTGTAAAATACACAGTCCCTGTGCCTCTCGAAAAAATTCAAACTTGGCCTTATTCTTTGTCACATTATCTCTATCATCAACTATCTGGTTGGTTTCTTCTTCTAAAGCAACTGACTTATTTTTTGTTTGAATAATTTCTTTAACGGCAGCAACTAATTGTGAATTTGGACAATTTCTTATTTTCCTTCACGACGTCTTTGTGCTTGTAATTAACTCTTTTTAACCCAAGTATGTTTAGGTAACATGGGTTGTTGTTGAAAGTTCATTGAAGAGTGTATAGATTTTCTATTTCGAGCCATTTGAAACAACTTGTAACACTTCATCCTTATGTGCTTGATAACCCCACAAAAATGACACATAGGTATAAATCTCTTATTCTTCCTCGAGACTTCTTCTTGGATAGATCTAATTGTACCATTGTTCTCATCATTAAACTTAGAACTTTCACCTTTATGGCCAATACCTTGGAGATCTCCTTTGATTTTATCGATTTTCAACAACTTTTCTAACTTTGTAGTACCTCCATTTAACATTCTTATCTCTTCTTCTATACTAACCATCTTCAATTTTGTTTCATTTAACTCATCTATTGTAGATAATAATTTATTCTCTAGATAACGAATGATGTTCTTCATAGTAGAGTTTTCCTTATTTAACATTTCGTTATTCTTACATGTTTCGACATACTTTGCACACATCAATTCATAGGCTTCATATATATCCTCCTTTTTGTCTTCATTGTGATGATCAAAGGATAGACTTTGAGCTGATTCATCTACGTTTTTCTGAAATTTTCTGATTTATCAACGTTTTCATCATTACTTTTTTCCTTTTTTGTTGTTGTTAAGTAAGCAACTGGACTTTTGTTATATAAAGCAACCAATGCAACACTACTTACAAATTCTTCTTCACTACCATACTTACTTCCATTTTCTCTTTTTTAAAGTGTTGGTGCATTTTACTTGCACATGTACAAAACCTTGACATTCATGAAATTGAATTTTCTTCACTTTTTCTTCACCTTTTTTAGTTTTAGCTCGTTGTTTGTAGTTATTTTTTGATGAGTTTCCACCGTTTTGCCTAAAATTGGATATATCCTTTTTCACTTTCTTTAACCACTTGCTAAAATTTCTTATTAATAACTTCATATCCTTATTATCATCAGATTCATCTTCGAAAGTCATTCACGAATTTACCAATCTTTGCTTACAATGCCAATCATTTGTTCCTCTTCTATTTATCCCTAAACAAATTCATCTTAAAATTGGTAAGAATCTCAATTATTTTATCCACTGACAATTCATTAATATCATAAGTTTCCTTAATTGTTGTATTTTTCGGTATGAACCTCGGAGGCAATAATCTCAATGTCTTTTTAATTAGTTTCAGGTTAGAGTACTTCTTCTCAAGTTGATGTGCTTGGTTTGCCATGTCACGCATCTTCTCATGGAAATCTCCAATAATTTCACTCTCATTCATCTTCAACTCTTCAAATCAAACAACCAACATCTGAAGTTTTGAGGCTATCACATATTTCGATCCCTCATGTATAGTTTGCAAAATGTCTCACGCTTTTTTCACCGATTCACAGGCTGATATCATAGCAAAGCGACCTCTATCAACTGCATTGAAGATGGCGTGTAGGACTTGAGAATTTCCAAACGCTCTTTCTTCTTCAACCTTTGTCCACTCAAATGCATCTTTAAGCACTGCTTCTCCTTTTTCATCAGTCGTCATTGGATGTGTCCAACCATTTAAAACTAAGTTATAGGCTTTTGTACCTTGTACCTGAATAAATACTCTTGTCTGTGATTTCCATGAGGATAATATGAACCATTTAACAACGATGACCTGATTATTAACACCCCTTCTCTTATAGCCATAATTGCGAAACACGAATCTGCACCAACTTGACGTATCAAGTTCTGATTCGGTGATCCATTCTATTACCAATTGTAAAATTCTGAAGGTGTGTATTAGTTTCACAAAATCTAGTATAATTAAAAATAGAAAATTAAACGCATAATGTAAATCAACACCAAATTTTGGCAACGCAGCTCAACACATTTTGTCTACGTCTGCAGGGTCCTCACTTAACCTAATACTTTCACCAACGACAATAGTTTTATACAAAACTTTATTGAATCGACACCACTTAACCCTTGACACAACCCCTCGTCCTCACAACCCATTAAAAATATTTTACACCTAATAGTATGACCGCTTCGTACTAACCTTAACAGAGGACTTTTACAATACTGTTTAATAATAAGGATGATAATTGAAGAACTAAGTGATTAAATCAATAAAGACATAAAAAAACTTGAGATAAAAGCACTCCCCTAAACGTGTAGCTTCATTAGCCGAAAGTGTGAGAAGTGGTAGAATAATATCTACTGTGAACTATTGAGAAGAATTACGATTAGCCCATGCACAACAGAATCAAAATAATATCAATCGAATAAACGTTTTATCACCAAAAATACAGTTGCAGCAGCACGCCTATCCTTAATATTTTCAACTAAAAACCACACCAAGGCAGCTCAGAAAAATCACGAAATAAATCAAGTATAGCAGTTACTAAGATCACAAAAACTTCTAAAGTTTTCGTATATCATATATTGCAAAAGACAACCACACAATCAACACACCATAGACAATGAACAACATCACCAAAATGATAAGAAAACTAGAAAATAAATCAGTTGCGAAACTCCCAAAGAACAACCTAATTGAATAATAAAAGAATACCCAGTTGCAAAAAATCGTGTAATTAACCAAAATATAGCACATAATAACATATCGACCAGTAAAGTTACATAAAACTCAAGATAAAAAATCACAGCTACTAAAAGGACCATCCAATCAACGACCAACGCAAAAGAAAAAGCCAGCTAGAAGGATTCTAACTGATGGACTTCTATAACAACACAATCAGCTCCAAACATCATCATCAATAACCCTAGAATTTCAGTTGCTATGTTATCCAAAACATGGCAATTTTTACTCAGAAAAAACGATAACATTAAGCCCACATCTTACACGAATCACACCAATAATTCAGCTGCAATTATCAAGTCATATCTCCAAAAATATATTACCAGAGATAGTCATTATCTCCAAAATAGGATATTTATTAAATCCTATCTTGATTTAGAATTCTACACCTTATCAAACTTGTCTTAGAAAAGTTCCATATAAGCACAACTAAATCCAATGATTAAATAATGTCTAAAATTAAATAAAAATATATAGTCACCTATATTTTAACATATAGTATTTATCAAAATTTTATTTTGTATAAATATTTATAAAGATTTTTTGTAAAATTAGAAAACTATGATATTGAAATACAATCTCATTAATTTCAAGTTAAAAAACAGTAAATATTTGTAGAGGATAAAATTTCTTTTGGAAAATAATTTATCACATCGTTTTGAAACGTGAAAATATAAGATAATTTTAAACTGGAAATTTGAATGTAATTTCATCACAATATATATAATTAATAGACTTACACTCGCCATGATGGCGATCCATGCCATAGATTTCTGTAAGCTCTCTGCACCGTTGATTACAACAACGGCTGAAAAGAAATACCCGAATCATACTTGTCGCCACGTGAATTGTTCCTATTGGTTATTCGACCCCCACACGGATCTCTATCCTAGTCTAGTATAATGAATAACCACAGCCGTCGATAATCTAATCATCTACGGTTCAAATTCACTCTCCCGCCCATCCCAAATCTAAATTGCTTACTCTTAACGAACCCCCGTCGAGACGCCCAAAATTTCAATCTCCCGCTCCTCTGAGCTCCTCTACCATAAATATCACCTCGTTGCTCACTTCTCTACATCGCTTTCCCAAGAAACAAACGCTCCCAAGAGTCTTATAGCTAGTTATTATCTACTTCAAAGCTTTGGAACAAATGGCCCGTACCAAGCAGACTGCGCGGAAGTCTACTGGTGGCAAGGCACCAAGGAAGCAGCTGGCTACAAAAGCAGCTCGCAAATCCGCTCCGGCCACCGGAGGCGTTAAGAAGCCTCACCGTTTTAGGCCAGGAACCGTCGCTCTGAGAGAGATCAGAAAGTACCAGAAGAGCACTGAGCTCTTGATCCGCAAGCTCCCTTTCCAGAGGCTCGTGAGGGAAATCGCTCAGGACTTCAAGACCGATCTCAGGTTCCAGAGCAGCGCTGTTGCGGCTCTTCAAGAAGCTGCTGAGGCTTATCTTGTCGGACTTTTTGAAGATACCAATCTGTGCGCTATTCATGCCAAGAGAGTGACCATAATGCCTAAAGATATTCAGTTGGCTCGTAGGATTAGGGGTGAAAGAGCTTAAATATGTTCATAGTTGGAATTAGTGTGTTTCTAGGGATTTGTACGTTATCTTTATCATGATCAACAGTAGTAGTTCGTTTATTTCTGCGCTTGTGTGTAATCGTGTAGTGATCTTTCAGAAATCTAATGAAGAAATGGACTTTTGTTTATGTCTTCCAGTTACTACTTTGGGCTAAAGCCCGTATAGAGTCCAAGTTAATCTATGACAACATAATCGAATCGCGGCAAATATTATAATGCGTAACTCGTGAGGCACGTGACGTCGTCGCACGTTCAATTATTTTAGTTAAGACGTTTCGATTCTGGTTTTGTTCTCGAGTTCAGACAACATTGTCAATAAAACTAGGACCAAGAGAAGACCTACTCTAAACGCCAAACTGGAATCCAAAAGCACGAAAGAGAAGCGGGTTTTCCCTGGAAACAAACAAAGAAGGGAAAGTCCCGATATGGATGAAGATCGAAGTAGTTTTGGGACCGGCGGTGGGTTTCTTGAAACTGTGAAGTCCGATAGATCGGTGTGGTTGATGAAGTGTCCGTTATCGGTGGCGAAGTCGTGGCAGAGTCAATCCTCTTCTTCGGAGTCTCATCCTCTCGCTAAGGTCGTTCTCTCGCTCGATCCTCTTCAAGCCGATGATCCCTCCTCTTTAGAGGTATTCTTGTTTCAGTTCGAATTTTCGGCTGTTGTTTTGCTGCCTTGTTATACTTCTTTATAGATGATGGGTTGAGTAGGATTTTGCTGATCTGATGGCTTTTACCGCTTAGATTTGAATGCAACCCTAGAAGAGTCTGAACTTAGTTGAGCAATTCTCGAGGTTCTGCTTGTACTTTGTCTCAATGTAGTGTCAATTGTTTCGTTCTTAATTATCTGATTTTCGACTTGGGTTTTCAATCTGTGGTGGATTTTGTTCACCGTTTTATTTTTCTTGTGGAAGAGATGTAATGCAGTGATTTGAAATTGTTATGCTTGGCTGCTTGGGAAAGATCCGTTGACCTTCTGGTTGCTTCAGGAATAGGCAATATACTTAAGCTTTGGAACAATTTGTGTCGTTCTTGCTTTTGTGGGTTATCTTTTTAGATGCCTTTCATTCAATATGTCTGGTTCTTTTACGAATTAGGTTGTTTGCTGATTGTCAAACAATCTCTTGCAGTTCTTTAGGCTGCGATTTTAATGTAGTACGCCTACAGGCTGACGGGAATTGTTATGAAGTTAGTCTAATGGGCCTGTTTTTCCTAAAACACAGCTTATTTACAAATATGACTGATATGGTTTCAGGAGATATTGAATGATACAGAGAAGGATGGAATCGTATAAACAATTGACCTGCTTTTATTGTTTCATTTCCTTTACTCTGTTAACTTCTTTTGCAAACTTATGCTTAATTTCTGAAATGTAGCAATTCTGACTTTGATAGTTGAGAGTATTCATTGTAGAAACAATGAAGTATATTGTGAAGGTAACATTTCCAAATAAAATTCTTTCATGTCCAAATAAAATGAAGATAGGCTACATGGTCTAGCTTTCTGGAGTACCTGCTTTCTTTTCTTTCTTTCTGTTTTTGATCTCCAGTTTATTGCCTCTGGCATAAGTTAAGAATACAAAATTGCTATCCCATCAAACTCGCTGTTCAATATTTCTCACGTTTGTTTAATTTTTATTAGTTCACAATGGAGATGGCTGGTTCTGAAGTTGGGAATACACCAAAGACTTATTCTTTGAATATGTTCAAAGACTTTGTCCCTATGTGTGTCTTCTCCGAGACAGGTCAAGGTAAGATCTAGTTTCATATTTTACATGTTTAACTCATGAAGAGTTCTTCAGTGAAGGTTTAGCTGTCATGATTTTTTGCTTTTTGGGAATTTTAAACAGAATAACTGTTGTTAAATTTAAGTAAATCATGTTTGGAAGTGATGAATAGTGTTAGTCATTACATAAATAGAGATGTTATGAATCTACCTAAAACTTTATTGAACCTACAAAAAGTTGCAGGTACTTTGTTAGATAAAGGTTTATTCCCTTATATAATTCATAAGAGTCTTCTAATGTTTTTTGAGCATATATCATTTGAAAAATTGTCCCGTGAGGGTTTAGATGTTGTGAAATTCTGTTTTTTATTGACCTGGAAGCAAATGTAATTGCATTTGATGTTTATGTAGGTTGTCTACATTCACCTTGATTTTGTATCATTAAAATTTGATTCTGAAGCAGTAACACTGTTTTCAATTTCTGTGAGGAATTCATATTTTGATTTGATGAATAGTATTAGTCAGTGTATAGTAACACTCCTATTAAATATTATTGTTTGATTCCTTGTTTGACATGCCTAATTTTTAGTGTTACAATTGAGAATTATTCCCTTTTCATCAACAAAATGCAAAAATAGGTCAAGTCTTGCAGAGAAGACCTAAACCTTTTGATTTGATAGGTGTTTTGTGTTGACCTAATGCACTCGAATTAAATATGTTTGATATAGTTATTCATGATTATGTGATCTTGCTCAGAAACTTTGCTTCATGTTACTTTTTAGTTTACAGAGGAAAAAAAAATTCCTTTATTTGTAGGGAAAGTTGCTATGGAAGGTAAAGTAGAACATAAGTTTGACATGAAGCCCCACGGTGAAGATATCGAGGAATATGGAAAGTTATGCCGTGAGAGGACAAATAAGTCGATGATTAAGAATAGACAAATCCAGGTGATTGATAATGACCGTGGTGTTCATATGAGACCTATGCCTGGCATGGTAGGCTTGATTTCATCAAGCTCCAAGGTACATTATTGTTTATTCCTTGACATTCAATACATGAATTGGTTTTGCTTTCTAAATAACTCTACTGGAAGGCCAAAGGGTAAATCTTTATGATTTGTTATATTGAGCAGGATAAGAAGAAAACAGCTCCTGTTAAACAAACCGATATGAAGAGGACTAGGAGGGATCGTGCAGAATTAGAAGATATTATGTTCAAGTTATTTGAAAGACAGCCAAATTGGGCACTAAAGCAGCTAGTCCAAGAAACTGACCAACCAGCGGTATGGCTTCTGATATTTCATTCTGATGATAAGAGGGAAAGGTTGAATTACTATTATTGAACATACTTCTTAAAATGCTTTATGCTTTTCTTGATGATTCTCGATTTAAAATTTGGTATCGATACACATATATTCTGTCCATTTGATTTGTTCTCTCGTTTCAGCCATTAGATAATTGCGGATGCTGGTTCACACGGAATTTAAATATAGTTTACTGATAAATGTATATGCTTTTTCTCTGTATTTGCAGCAATTCTTGAAGGAGATAATGAATGAGCTTTGCGTGTACAATAAGCGGGGAACAACTCAAGGAACTTACGAGCTGAAGCCAGAATACAAGAAAACAGTTGAGGATACAGGTGGTGATTAATCATGTAATGCTGAGCTAAAATAGAGCATCTACAAGGTTCCCTGATTTGGGAAATGGGCATAGAGTAACTCATATTAACATAACAAAAAATGTAGAACTTTGAAGGATATCTATGGTGAATTTCTGATTAAGAGCACTTGTATTTATGGCATAAGTCGTTTTGTTGCTTTACCATGTTTACAAGTAGATTAGATTGATTATGAATTGTACAACTTCCTAACTACGAACAATAAAAATGTTAGCCGCTTATCTTCTACATGGTGGTGTAGATTTTACTTCATTGTTTAATCTGATGCCTTAAGTAGTAGAGAACTAGTCGAGATTTTCTTTAGTTATAATCTTGTGGTTTAAGCATCGCCAGCAAAGGTTGACGTAACGATTGTGGGATTTTTAGTACAGAAGGTAAAAGATTTGGAATTTCACTCGGTTCGTCTTTGAAGTTAATGCAGCCTCCCTACATTTAATTTGATCAGCCCTACATTTTATGGTTGGGCTTGATCCAATTAAATGTTTTTTTTAAATTTAAAATGACTTTGTTTTATTATAAAATTTAAATTTTAAACTAATATTCTAAAATTTGGTGAAATTTAAACTAAATTCTTTAATTTTGGATTATTTGTAATTTTAATAAAATTTTAAATATAATTAATTATAAAATATAGAGTTAATTTATTAATTTAATGTATTATTATTAAATTCTACACGATTGAAAGTTAAAATAATAAGTATGATTGACTGAATTTTAAGTTGAGCTTACATTTGAGGTGATTTGAAAATTTAGATTTTATTTTAAAATGAAGTAATTTTAAAAAATTATAATTATAATTTAAATTAATCAAATCCTAATCCGACCTGTTGCATGAAATTCAAACGTGCCCTTTTCAAGTGGGTCCGGCAATTCATTTGCTAGTTCCGTAACCAACTTGAAGTCCTAGTACAAATTTTGTTTGAATTGTGTTGTTGTAGCCAATCGTGTTGTAAGTTCCTGTTTTTGAATTTGCGATAAAACTTCATTGAGATGTTTGGCTTATGCCAATGAATGCAAGTCATTCGTTTATGCATATTCAAATTGTCATCATCATATCATTTTCAAAATTGTTTTCTGGTGATTTATTCCATGGACAAATTAGATGACACGTGTCAAGATCACTATGGCGTTGTTGTTATCTATCACCGAAGAATTGGAATCACTGAAATGGTTCCGCTCTCATAAATATCCGCCTGTTATAGTACAGTTTCTGCACTCCTCTGAAGAAAAATGGAGCGTCTCTCTCTACTCTCCCTCCTTTTTCTCACTGTCTTGTCTTCCTCGCTCACCTCCACCGTATCAATCGTAGATCCCGACGATCCACTGATCCTGCAAGTTGTCTCTGATTTATTAGATGACCATCTTCTCAACGCCGAGCATCACTTCGCTGCTTTCAAAACTAAGTTTGGCAAAACTTACTCTTCGCCGGAGGAGCACGACTACAGATTCAGCGTGTTCAAGGCTAACCTCCGCCGCGCTAGGCGTCATCAGGTGATGGACTCCTCCGCGGTACACGGAGTTACAAAGTTTTCAGACTTGACGCCGCGTGAGTTCCGCCGGCAGTTTCTCGGTCTGAGACGTCTGCGCCTTCCGGCCGACGCTCACAAGGCGCCAATCCTTCCCACTAGTGATCTACCTACCGATTTCGATTGGCGCGACCATGGCGCCGTGACAAACGTCAAAGATCAGGTACGTTCACGTGCACGCGCCGCGCGTGTTACTATCTGTATAATATTCATACGCATACTATACGTCCAGTAATCTTTATGACATATACATCTTTGATTATTGATGTACTAGGGGTCTTGTGGATCTTGCTGGTCCTTTAGTGCGACTGGTGCTCTAGAAGGAGCTCATTTCTTGGCCACAGGAGAACTCGTTAGCTTGAGCGAGCAACAGCTCGTGGATTGTGATCATGAGGTTTCGATCTTCTCCTTCTTTTGCTTGACTTTCTACACTCGTCGATTGTTGTTTTGTTTCCTTTTTTCCTCTGCCTGTTCTTGACTTTTTCTTCAGTATTTTAGTATTTTCTAGAGCAAGAGGAATACCTCATCATTGTTGGATAGCTTGTTGAATTTGTACTCTTTTATTGTCGTATTTTTTGCTTGTAAATATTATCGTGTTCTTCAAACTGAGATAAGTTAAATATAAACTGCCATGAAGGCGTTATCTACGTCATGCGAGTGGAGATGTATATCAGATTTCTAAAGAAAATTTGTAAACTTACTCAGAACAACTCATCTTACTTTTTGTCAATCATTTACGAGTATGAATTTGGAGATATACTTTTGTTTATGAAAGGAAACGTAGTTATTCAGCTCTTTGGTTATTCTTCTTAAGTTGTCCTGATTTTCATTAGCTTTGTAAGTAAATGCAAATTTCTTGTAATAGTTGTTTTGCATGGAAGGAATGCCAGAACAGGATACTAAGGGTTTGCTCTAGTTGAGATTTACATAGCGAATCTAATGGAAATGCATTAAGTATATATTACATGTTAATGTTTTGAGTTATAACTACAGAGGTAGTATCAATTTCCAAAGTTTCTAACTGCCTCTCATAGTAGATAGAGCAGTACAAGTTTTTATGCCTAGACATTTCGTATATTGAAGAATAAACCCTCATTTTTTTGGGCTGAATTATACTTATCCCAAGCTTCTAATATTTGCAGTGCGATCCAGAGGAATATGGTGCATGCGACTCTGGTTGCAATGGAGGGTTGATGACCACTGCCTTCGAGTATACTCTCAAGGTGGGTGGACTCGAGCGAGAGGAGGATTATCCCTACACTGGTACAGATCGTAGCACGTGCAAATTTGACAAGACCAAAATAGCTGCATCGGCATCAAATTTCAGCGTGGTTTCCGTGGATGAAGATCAAATTGCAGCAAATTTGGTGAAGAATGGCCCCCTTGCAGGTAGCTTATCGCCTCTCTGGGCATTGTCATTTCTGTGCTCAACCCTTTCTTATGTTCATACATTTGAGGCTATACTGATTATCAATCATTTCATTCCCTTGCCTTGGCGTGGTACAGTGGGTATCAATGCAATGTTTATGCAGACATACATTGGCGGAGTGTCGTGCCCATATATTTGTTCCAGGAGTCAGGATCATGGTGTGTTGCTTGTGGGGTATGGATCTGCAGGATATGCTCCTATCCGCTTTAAGGAAAAGCCGTTTTGGATCATAAAAAATTCATGGGGAGAAAATTGGGGAGAGAACGGCTATTACAGAATTTGCAGGAGTCGCAATATCTGTGGTATGGATAGCATGGTCTCGTCCGTTGCAGCTTTTCACAAAACCGCCAACTAGATCATCATTATTTCCGGTAAGGTATATTTGCTAAAATCATAAATGGTTATCTGCTATTGTGTGTATATATATATGTGCGTATGCACAAATTTAGTGTGCAATGCCATCATATCTTACATAAATGTAACAACTTAATGAATTTGCCTCGTAGAAAATGCGATAAGAGCTAGGTGCTACTCATATACTTAATACTATGTCTGTATTGTTTACTATGATTTAAAGAATATCTACTGCTTTTATATGTTTAGAGCATGTGCTTGTTTAGTGATAACTTCTATAAATATGTTTAGAGCATATGCTTCTTTAGTGATAACTTCTATAAATATGTTTAGAGTATATGCTTGTTTAGTGATAACTTCTATAAATAAAAGTTTAACTTACTTACCGGGGGGAATAGTTGAGCACCAGAAAATGTGAAAATTTTAATACGATAAAATTCCGACGTTTGTTTTTAAAGATGAGAGTTAGTTTTTTAACGCATGATTGTAGGTAATGTTAGTTTTATGCATTATATTATATCACACGTATCTAACGCAAAAAACTCGAATCGAAGATTCTGTCTCGTTTGAACTCTAGTTTTTAGGATGGCATCTCGTTATAATTTGAATTGAGAATTAAGACACCACTTTACAGTCATCATCTATTTATCGATTATCGAATTTTCTCGTCATATGTAGTTTTACGTATTCAATTGGTTTTTTCTTTTGATATTCAGCCTATTTTCATCCTAGAAAATATATAATTCAAGTTTTTAATCTTTTATGACGATAAAAAAAATATGATTGCATACTATATTGTTGATGGTTTATGAGAAGTATAAATTTAATGTTCCTTTGTTTTAATAGAAAATGATATATTGCGTATTCAAGGGTACTTAATACTGAATAAATTTCCTTAAATTGTATATGTTGCTTTTATTCTTATGATCTATATGTGTCAAGTCCAATATAAGCCCATTACAAATGGGCGAGTTATATTTAAACACTAGGCTTTAGATTTTACTGAAACCTTGTAGCACGGATTAATGGGGTTTCAATTGCGTCCAGATTAGTTTAAGTTAAACTCAATTCACAAAATAAAGTTGACGAACTTGAATGTTTTAAAGTTCGAAATCGACAATCTAGTTGAGCTTTACGTGGTGAAATGAGTCACTTGTTTCAAAATGTTTGGATCTATCTTCTTTT
>JANSVA010000002.1:1072123-1085411 GCA_025504915.1 Erythroxylum reticulatum | reverse complement strand
CGAAATCGACAATCTAGTTGAGCTTTACGTGGTGAAATGAGTCACTTGTTTCAAAATGTTTGGATCTATCTTCTTTTTAAGATTAAATTAAAACAAATTAAGAACTTTTAAATTTTAACCTATTGAAAAAAAAACACAATTTAATCTCAGTAAGCCTTTTAAATGTTTAGGTCTATCTAATATGTCTTAGGCAAAGTTAAATGATATAATTAAATATTATTGGGGAAATTACAATGATTTGTATGATAGGATTAAAATACGTTAAATTGGAAAAATTTTAACTCGAACCTTGTGAAAAACTTGTTTAAATGAATCTCATCGAAGTCTTTTTAAGTTTTTGATCGATTAAAATTTTCTTATAAAAACTTGAATGAGATACTTCAATAAAATTTTGGGAACCGAAACTTACCGTCGCAATTTGAGATTTAAAACAGATTAAACTTTTATTAGTTTCTAAAACCAATCATACTTGTCATAGTTAATCATGAACTTGGTTAAACATTTTTCATTTATATGTTGTTAAGACGTTTTAAATGTTTAAGTCTATCAAATTAAGAAAGATAAATAATATACTTGAATAAAATTTGAAGGTTGAAATTTTATAGTTTATTACGCTTAAATATTAAATTTAATTATAGTTAAGCCTAATCCTACTAATATAATTTGTTTAATTTAATCTCATTAAAATTCTTTAAAATTTAGGTCTGTTCAATGCGTCTTTAACAATATTGAACTATATGCGTGAATAAAATTTGGAAATTAGAACTTATACTTCTACTTAAGGTTCAAAAGACATCAAATTTCAAATCATTTCAAACTATTAAAAAAAACTTCACTTAATTTAATCTTGTTAGAGCCTTTTAATCGTTTTAAGTCTATTTGATTAGTCTTTTAAATTAAAAACTAGAATCCTAGTGAAAGATTTACTTCATTTAATCCCATTCTCAGACAATTAAGTAACACGCATCAAATCTTGGGGAGTTGAAGCCTTTTTAATGTTTAAGTAGAATTAATCCTTTTGAAGCAAAATCAAAAAGTACGCGTAGAAATATTGGGAATTAAACTTTTGCATTCTATTTGAGGCTAGAAACAAATTAAACTAATTAGACTTAGTTTAGTTTAGTGAAACACTATTTTTTATTAAGTTTTGACTGTTACAAATTCTTTATATTTATATCTATTTACTTTAATTGACAAGCATTAATTAAAACCTTTAAGAATGAATTTTAATTGAGCCACCCAAATTTATGAAAGTGGACTCAAACTGATAAAATCTAATTCAAACTTGAACGGTCGTTAAAAACCAGTATAGTCTTCCAACTTCAAAAAACTATTGCTTAATTACGTCTAATACAAAAATCGTGCAAATGTGCTAAAATTTAGATCAGATAATCAAAAATGCTTTAAATATATTCCAATTCCGTCTCTCAATTCCAATTTATTTGATATTAATAAATCAAATTCTTTACCAGAATAACAAGGAAAACAAACAACTAGTAGGTTCAATTTTTGGTTTTTTTTTAATGCATAAAATCATAAAAAGTACTTTCTATATTTTAATTTCTTGTTAACTAAATATATATTATTGAATCATTAAATGTTCGTTTCTCATAAAAATTATGTTTAATATAATATAATTAATTGTTTTGTTTTGTTTAATAAATATTCTTTAAATCTAAAGTATTTTAAATTTTATATACTTAAATTTGAAATAAATTGTCTTAATCATTAAAATATATTTTAACAAATAATAGTAGTTTATTAATTCATTTATTTTAATTAATTCTGATTAAATATTTACTAATACCTATTAGTTAAATAAAAGATCAAAATAAAATTATTTACTTAACTAATTCATAAATTAATTTATCTTTAAATTTGTCTCTTATTAATTATAGCTATGCAATAAAAATATAATTAAGATTAATATAATGATTATTGTTTTCATTTAGAAATTATATAATAATAGTTTATATCTATTTTGAAAACTTTTATGTGTCACTGTTTGTTATTCTTAAGTAAAAATCTTGTTCTAATTAAACAAGACAAGAACAAATTGTTAGCAATCTATTATCTATAATGTAAGATTAAAAACTATATAAAAAAAAGATTACTTGTGTCAAAACCAAAATTTCATGATTATATATCAATTACAAAGTGTTCCAAGTGTTCAATAATTTTCATAAGTGTTCACCAGATATTAAATTATGCACTTTATTAGGCGATTTCAAATATAATATATATTATGATTTTTTTTACAAAATTATATCGTATGATGATCATTACTTAATTAAGTTCCCTAGATACCTATGCCTTGATAATGTTCAGATATCGTGAAGTGAATATCCAATATGCATGCATCAGGGAAGACTAAATATAAGAATGAGAAACTGAACGAGTTAGTCGGAGGACAACTAATATGGACTTACTTGCCAAGTTCTTCAAACGTTCGGTAGGTAAACCATCGGAATTCAACAACAATGTAAACGCAACATCCAAGGAGTGATATAACTCTATATCAGTCTCATAAATTCTTGAATCAACTCTTTGGTTCAATCTTAAAGAATTTGGATTCAAATCCCTCATATAAGTTGTTTTATAACTCCGCTTAATGTAACCTCAAGGCAAATAAAGATGCATGACTTAATCGTCATTAAGCAATAACCATTTAGGAAATAGGAAATGCAACTTATATAACAGCATAACAATACTAAAATAAAAATAACAATAATCATTCTCAAGATATGTTAAAACTTTGTAAATAACGTCTATATTTGCTTAATAATAGTAATTCATTCATAAATTAACTCTCTCTAATTCTTCTTCTCAAATAAATTTATCTCATGATATAAAGAACGACAATCAAATTATTATTACAATATATATTATAGTCGCTTTTCATGTGATTTTTAATTGTTTATAATCTAATTAATAAACTCACCTACAGGGCTCTATAATTTATTGCAATGAAGTTAATATATTTGTTGGGAAATATTAATATGTAGTAAGATTTCAATGTTTGTACGACCTGAAATATATTTTTAATTTGAGTTATTGTCCAGAATTGCCTGCTACAAGGCGATTTAAATCTGTAAAAAGAAAAAGTGTGAAATACTCCGATGGGCTTTGAGATATAGACAAAACAGAATATTGGTGCAAGTTAAAAGAACATACCTGATCATTTGCAAACTGGACATGAGACTTCAGCAACCATACTTGTGACATCTTCATAGTTTAATGGCTCAAAGAAACAGAATACCTGCAACTTCTAAATGACGAATACGTAGGCAAACATATCTTTTGGACAAAAAGGCCTTCAAATATTGAAGAAAGTTGGAAATTCTCAATAAAATGACTAGGACATGCCGAATGATTTCCATGTCTCAAGTTGAAAGCCAATTATTGGTAACAGATTGGTAGAAAGATAGTGGTTCATAGCAGCAAAACACCAAATGGAAGTCTAAATTTCGTCCTGATATTGGAGGAATATGCTAAACGTTACACTGGACGTTGATTCAGAAACAAATTTATACCAGGAAACACGAAACGGAATCCTTTCAAACGCCGTGGGTTTCAGAGACCTGGCCCAACTTAACTTGTTTTGATGGATCTGTTGCATGTCTACAAAAAAGATTTGACTTCTTAAGCATTGTCCAGTAACGGAACACAGCATTTTAACAGTTGTTAAAACTACAAAGAATTAAAATGTGGTACCAGCTTCAACAAATAAAGAGCTGTCAACGGATTCTTCAACGTTGCTGTGTGCTTCAACTCGTCTCAGCTGAGCTGCAACACTGCTTTGAATAGAATAAAAGAATTCGTCAGTCTAAGATTGGGAAAGTAGCAACTGCAATTCATTCAACAGCCCCAATCTTAGAAAATTTGAAAATGTTAACATATGACCAAACTTCTTTCCTTTTACAGTCTTAATTAATGCAGCTCAAAATGAAAATGAAAGGCAAAAAAATATGAATATGAAAAACTGAATCGTGAGAATACATATGTGGGGTCCTAGAGCCCAACAGTTAGAGAAAAGTCCTAAACACTGATTGAATAGCTAAATAAGGAAGGTAAGTACTTGAACGCCAAAAAAGAAGCTGGTCGTTCAGGTTTTGTCAATAAATTCGTAGGTATATACAGCCTATATTACAGAAAAACAAACCGTATCTTCTTAAAAACAGACTTGGAGATTAACCTATCATAATCTGTATGCTAGTTTTCAGATCATGCATACGAGTCTCAAATCATTGAATGAGATAACCACATTAGAAATTAAACCAATCGAATACTGGACATTGCACATTTCAACCTCGCCACAAGTAAAGCAAGGATTCCCATATAAATCCGCTTGACTCTTACTGTAAGGGCGTTAATTAATCCGAAAGATGTGACAGATGCATACGCTCGACATCGACAAGAATCAAACTAGAGCTACGTATCTAAATCCGTTCGACTCACAGGAATAATACATAACATGTACTGATCTGAGAAACGTAAATGACGCGGACATTGAACTTCAGAAGGGTCGGAACAGAGTTACGTATCTAAATCTGTTCAACTTAGAGAATTTAGCTTAAGATAACGAACACATCTGAAAATTTGACTCCGCCTATCATAACATCGTATACTTGTATATATGTAAAATTTTTTATATAAACATCTATCCAAATAACATTCCACTATCTCATTTTTCCCGCGAAATTTGTCCGGACAGATTCAACAGCACCTATATTTTCCGATTCAAGTTAACAAACATGATTAATTAAGAAAAAGTAAATCGAAACGCTCAATCAACTTCGGAATCGAGATAAAAATAAAGCAACGAGGAAAGAAGAGCGCTCACGATCGCCAAGCTGTGCGAATGATCGGATAGACGATTTGACGGAATAATCTATTGCACTAACTCCACAGGATTCAATCGCTGCAGATGCCTCATTCCAGAACTCCATCGCTCAAACATGTTCCTCTTACCTACTTCAAAAGATCCACGAACACACAAATACGTGCCTCACAGAACTCGCGTTTTCGCACATATAGGCCAGATTTCGCCGGACGATCAATTCTCTGCATGTGTTTGATTCAAATTTACTTTTCTCTCTATATTTTTCCCCTTCCTTTAGTGGTGTAAACTGCAAAGCAAATGCCAAACACGTTATATATATTGCTGCTTCGAGTTTAAAAATCGTTTTCCCGCGCTAAATTTCCGTACAAACACTTGATTAATTAGTTTTGAGTTTAAGGCATTTTTCAGTATGTATATATTTAATTGTTTTTTTTTATTAGAGTATCGACTATGGAGTTGAGTTTAGTATATCTTTCAACTGGGCCGGTTACTTACAGGCCTGTACAACTTCTTTCGATTATTTTACTTCTGCTTCATTTTTAAGAAAAGATTATTAACCTAAATATGAATTTTTTAAGATCAAATTAAGATTTTTTATATTTTTTATACTGAAGAACCTGTAGCCCGCTATTTTTTGAATGCATATTGTGTAAATCTCTGGATTGACACAATAATTTGTAAATCATATCAATCAGGTATTTTATACTAAGCACACCTTAACCTCTTGTTTCAAAATATGATTAGGGAAGGTAAAATCAGCTTAGTCCTGTTCAAAATGAACCATTCAAAATCAATCAATCGGTTCATTTTGATCAAGATATATAAAGGTTAGATTGGAATTGAGATTTAGTTTGAATTTAAATTTAAAATTTATAGTTCTGGTATACGATATTAAAATGTCATTTGTTTCCTTAATTGATAAAATACTATAACAATAACAACCACGCCCAATAAAAATTTCGTTATTACGCAAAGTTCGAAAATATTTGTTCTTGAAACAGAGGAACCTGTAGTCGCTATCTTTTGGATGCGTATTGGGTAAATTTTCGGATTAACACAATAACTGCAATTTACACCAGTTGGGTACTCTACATTAAGCAAACCCTATGCGATAAGCTCGATCAAAAGAATGTAGGTAGGGAGAATTGAACATATGACCTTTTGGCTCTATGCTCCTCTACTCTACCAATTCAACCACTCCTTATTCTTAATTAGTAAAAAGATTGTTTCTAAATTAATTAATAAAATATTGATTAATTAGAACAATATTATTTTATTTGATAATTAAAATTTTATTTAATTAAATTAAATTTTAAGTTTTCCGATGTCCAATGAGAGTTCAAGCCGCCTATAAAAAGGAAGGGGATTCCGACCCCATCCATTGTAATCTCTAAGTATGACATTTGGCTTCTTGGTTTCTGCTTCTCTGGCAATCTTTTTGAAGCACATAATTAGGTCGAACTAATAACAAGTGAAGACACTGTCCAGCTCTTTCGTTGAAAGAAAGAGAGGTCCCCGTTAGGGTCTGGCACACACTAGGATTGAATTAGCAGAAGCTGATTTGCCTGGTAGTACATAGCTGAGGTGAAGATCCATCGTGTGTCATTGAAATTTCCAATCGGAGAGAAGAAGGAGAAGAACCCCATGTATACCGTTGCATGCATGCGAGTTGTATGCATAATTGACCAGGGACCACTCGCCAAGAACCAGATGATCGTATAGAATAAACAGAGGCAGAACAGTCTATGGACTATGCATGCTCTTGACCCCAGCCTATTCTACCATTCTGTTATAATAGCAAAACACTAAAGCCTATACATGCTGCCTAGCGGGCGAAAAACCCTAGAGGTCAGTCGAATAAATCTTATATGTTATTATATATTATTTAATTCTAATCAAAATTTCACTAACATATGCATAAAAATATCTTTATTTGAAAATTTGATACGACCATGTTCCTCTTTTTATTAATAATAAATGATTTTATAAAAAATTGTGTTACATAAATTGAAATCACTAAAATTACGATTAAAATCAGTATTTTTCGTCTATTTAAATATTATATAAGATAATTTTTATAAGGTAAAAAATTATAAAATCTGTAAGTTATATTTGAAATGACTTGTTTTAAAAATCGAGTAAGCATCTTGTTATGCCAATCGAGGAAGCATCTTCTCATCTTAGTACATGGCATCCCATGTTTACACGGATCACAAGATCAACTACAAATAAGAAAATGATTTTTAAGGTACAATGTTAATCAGTGAAATCGAATTGAAGATAATTATGAACTTTAGAGAAAGCCATGATAAGCATTAAAATATAACAAGTTAAATAATAAAATAATTAGACTAAACTCGTCCATTAATTCATCGACTGATCTAACCAAATCGGATAATTTATAATTTATAATTTATTATATATATAATAATTTATTAAATACAAATTAAAAAAAGGTGACAAATGCAAATTCCGTCGTTATCAAACTGATCTAATGGATGAGAAAGTCTTCAAATTTCTTTAGTCCCTTGTTACGAAGTGTCTTCTCTGTAACTAAAATCGAGTCTTCCACCCTTTACCTATTATCGGTTCTTTTGTTTTTTTCAACTTATAAAATATTTTAAATCCATCAAAAAATGACTGTCACTGCATATATATATATATATACACACACATAGACATAGATATATTACCGGGCTCTATATGGAGGGCCCACACTCTACAAGGCTCTATGTACGTGTAGCTTTTAATTTATTACAACTTGTTTCTAAAGTGCTTTAAGAATCTCTTCAAATATATGATTATTCTTATTATTTAATGCTTGCTTAGGAAAAACAAATTGCTACATTAAATGACAAATAAAAGCAAGACTTGATATTTCTTTAAGTTAAAGGTAAAATATTGTTAAAATTGAAAAAAATCAAAAAATAATGATAAAGATCCTATTTGATAATTAGCTGATTGCATGTTAGTTGATTATATCAGTTGATTTAACCAGTGGATTGTTTTAGCTATTTGTTAAAGATGTTTGGTAAAATTAGTTGTTTAGTATTAACCGTTTATTTGTAAAATGACTTATTAGTACATGACTTTTTAAAAAAATTATAAAGGTATGAATATTATATATATTAGTGTTTCGTTGAATATTCTTATAAGAATTTAGATTTTTTAGATGTCATGTTCACCTGTATTGTTTCATATTTTATGAAAAATTTATGCAACTATTTCTATTTTCATTTTCGTATAAGGTCAACATTTTATTTATAATGTATAACTACATAAAATAATTATAAAAATAAACACTATTTTAAAAATGTAGGTATCTCGGAACCTCAATTAAAGGGTACAATTGATTTTTGATATTTAAAATTTTGACTGATTGATTGATGAAAACGCTCCTATATAAGAGAGTTTTCATTTTCGACATTGTTTATCTTAAATCAACCATCAGATCTACTACTCTCCAAAAAGCTTTCGTAACTGTTTGGAAAGTCAAACAATTGAAGGCAACCAATTAGCTAAAAAAACAATTGATTGGTTGTTTACCAAACGAGGCCAAAGTAGTGATTATCTCTTTATGATTAATTAAATACCTAAATGTTTTATCAGTCGTAAATTTTAAATGCATTAAACTTTAATTGTCATATAATAATATAAAATTCAAATTCATTGATGAAAATCCTATTAGTAATATACTCTTCACGTAACATTATAATTTATATCAATACAATTTAATTAAAATAATTAGCATTCTCATTTTAAATAACCAACTAATGTTAATTAATTAAGCAATACGTTTCCTCTCAACTCAAGATCGTAAACATTGGAGAAACCTAGCATTTTTCCCACGCTCAAGTGTCGGACACCAACGTTAAGCTGAAACTGTTTTCTGTTCTTTGTATCAATTTAGAACACTGAAAAACATACCAAGCATACATCGACAAGTGATGATATAAGAAAAGGAAGCTAGTTATGTAATAAAATATTAATTAAATTAGCGTTCTTTGAAGATTATTTCATCGAGGTATGTAATGTATATTTAAGATTTTTAGGGGACAAGTGTATATTATTTCGAAAATGCAGATCGCGCTACCTCTAGAATGAATCCTGCTCACACATGTCGAGGAACTCTCATTCATCAACACAGAAGCATGCACTCATGCATAGAGACCATAAAATCAGATTAAACAGCTTTTTGATTAATTGGGCAGACACGCATATCCAAATGCTGCCATATCTGATCTTTACGTGATCGATCACCTAAAGAAAACGGATGTTGCAAGTGTTCCTATAATTTAAAGTGTAATCAATCTGGTTCTGTACAGATAACTAGTTTAGATTTATTACATTTAAGACAATTAAATAATCCTCTATAATTTCTAAAAATTATCGTTGCGTGATTAAATTATCGTTGGTCAATCTGCATTATAATGAAGGTTGACTGTGTAAAACAAACACGATATAACGCGAAGTGATATATATTACTTTTATTCATGCATGTAAACTACCAACATATTTGATAATTCCCTCTATAAATACGACTGCAAAAGAACAAAAAGTGGTATATTTGACTAATATCCAGAATTTATGATCCTTGTACGAAAAATACGGCTTACTAATCTTTGAAATCATTCATATCAATGTATATATGTATATAACAATTTACTAACCTTTCACTTTCTTGCAAAGAAGCCGTAATAACAAGCATCAAAAGATACATCAAAGGTGTCTCAGTACACATAAACGATAAGACGGAATGCTGGCATATCCCACACATATTGTGCCAAGTGTCTAGTATTCTATGTGCTAAAAGCGTTTTAAAGCAAGGAAAAGAATCAAATCAATGGAGGAGTAATCTTTCGAGAGAAGAGTACTCCTAATTGATATTAGACGAGGGAGCACATGTCAAAGCTCAGATTTTACACAAGTAGGGAAATTTCCCAAAGACTTCAGTTTCTATCACCATGTACCAAATCTAGCAATCTATGGAAAAGAAGTACTTACGTTTCCTACGAACATCGAGTATAGTCCACATATATCACATGCACAGCTTAGCAGAAGCATTAAACTTCTGAGGTAGCTAGCTAGTAATTGAAGTAAATATCCAAATACTATTGTTCTGCAGATAAGTAGCTGATAAGATATGCCCACAAAAGTGTTTATATGTGTACATATATGTACGTGTATGTATGTACTCGGACCGTGTGAGAGAGAAGAGAGTGTGTAGTATAGTTAACTCGTCGTGATTTGGCTTAGGACCTGAAAATGAGCTTACATTTGCGGATAAAAAAGCTGGTATGACAAGTTGCTTAGCCATAAAAGGTTTTAAAGTTGTTTGCTTAACCAAACACGAAACCTATTTCTTCCCATTTTGATCCGGCAAGCAAACTGAGAAACGGGGAAAAAGCGGCTTCGAGTCCAACACCAACCAGAAAGCAAATTAAACATCAACCATAAAAGAGAAAAAAACCAAAAAAGCAAACAGTCAGAGAGGAGGAAATGCTAAAACAAAACGAGGGCACACTGCACGCAACCATATGCTACACTCAAAACGAAAATGAAGAATTGGGATATCGGTGAGATCAATAAGAACGCATGAAAAATCAGAAATGGAGTTCTAAAAAAACAAAATCCAACACCAACAAGCTCCCTCAGTTTTTTTCCAATTCTAAATTCCTACCCTTTCTACTTCAGTTGTATGCTTGCTGCATGTTACACTAAGAAGAAAGAAGAACGTCTAAATTAAGAACAACGAGAACCAACTGTTTAGATAGTTCTGCGAAGGATGCGATCAATACCCTGCATTTCAAAGGCCACGACTGCAACTAAGACCTTGGTGGTGGGAAGAATTGCGTACCAGCAATGAAAGCATTCAATGGTGCTGGATATAGAGAAGTTGGATCAAGTAAAACTCCTGAAGTAATGGGGTCGCTAGCGTTTATTGTGGCTGCCGTTGTACTAGCAGTTGATCCTGTTATAAAGTTCAATTGTTGTGCTCCTCCACCGGAGGAGCTCTCGCCTCCGACGTTGTAACGGCTGTCAGGGCCGTGGTCATATAGAATTCCCTTGAAAACATGACCTCCGATGTTAACCGCTGTTTGGTATGCAAGTTGCTCATCGGCATCGTTCATTGAACTCACTCTAACGCAACGAAACGTAGCTGATGAACTCAGTTGTGGAGGAAATTGTCCCAGTTCCAACCCTAATTAGTCTCAAAAAGAAAAAATCGACAGAATCAGTCATAAATCGAGGGACAAGACATGTAGGTAAACACAAGAATCATGAAGAAGAGGATTCTGGCTAAAATTCTCTACGTGACGTTTCTTAAGTCAGTCTTACTAACGAACAGTGGTAGAATAGAATCACTGAAAAGAAAGAAAGACAGAGAGAGAAGAAAGCATGTGGTTGTGGTGGGTATGGAGAAGACTGGACTGGCTCACACACACGCAAATGATACGGTCTTGCTTTGGGCATCAAAAGCTCAATTCTTAAAATTCTTGAAGATCCCACCATAACAGGCTCTTGAAATTTTCCCTTCAGGTGATGAGGAGAGTTGTTTGCATTGTAAAACTACAAACTTTACCTGACGTAGTAGTAGTAGTAGTGGCTAAACGAGAACAAGCAAGAGACGGATTGCCACTTTGGTTCTCTCGATGCCTTTTTGGATTCTCTCCTCGAAACTGTTCTTGTTCTTGATTATGATGTTGTTGTTGCTGCTGTTGCAAAGTAGCTAGCTGTTGTTGTTGCTGCCTCTCTCGCCTTTTAGCAGCAGGGACCCAAGTGCTCTTGACGTGGGTTTGGCACTGAAACCCTCGGCTTTTACAACAAGTTCTACATCTCAAATGTGAACAATCTTTCTTGGCTTGGTTACCACAGTCTTGACAGTTCATACCACCACCTCCTAATCCTCCTTGTCTCATCGCCGCAAAACCTGATCTTGACGACTCATCAGAGAAGATGCTTCTTCGACTAGGACCCACTCCAAATGAAGTGTAGCTGTTGATGTTTTGCTGCTGGTGACAATACTGTGGCCATAACTCAAACCCTTTGTTGCAGATCTCTTCGTTCCTGTACAAAATCACACTGTTTACTTTCTCTTCTTCTCGTTTGTTCGATGCTCCTTCTCTCCCACCTAGATAGAACCAACCAGACATGTTTTGCACCCAGACACTGAAACCAACCCCAATTTAGACAAAACATCCATATCAGAAACTTAATGTCAAAGAAGCAAAGCCCTTACGGGAATTAGCAAGATCAGTGCTGGCTTGGCTTTGGTTTCTGAGTCGTTGTTCGAGGGTTGAAATTTGGTGCGACGGTGGGTGGGTAGCTACTAGTTGAGTAAGTGTTGGATTTGGTAATATATGACTTGATCTAAATTCTGAATACAGTGTCTCTCTGACTGACCCCACTCTGAGTGTGATCTTGCTGTGTTGGGTTTGCTTTGCAGCTTTTTGAGGTTTGTAAAACTACGGATAAATTCTCCAAGAGAATTTCTGGTTTTAGGGTAAAGAAACTAAGGAAGATGATGATCAGCGTTGCTTGACACAGAGATAGCCCATGATCAGCTTTACTTTCAATTCTCTTCCGTTGTTCGAAGCAATAATGGCACGGAATTAGAGCTCTGCAACGCCGCCATGGGAACTGCACACCCCACTCTCCGCTAAACTACATGTACACTATACGCTCCTCATTTAAGACAAACCTACTCTCTCTCTCTCTCTCTCACATCAATTACTGGTAAGCGTACTGGTTCAGTGAGAGACACACTTAGACATACAATGAGTGAGTGAGAGATAAAAAGAGAATTTGAGTATGAGCAAGAAAATCTATCGCTCGGCACTTACTCTTACAGTTCTCTTCCAGTTTCAATGAATCTAATCAAAGATGTCTCCATTCTCAACCGTTTGATGCTTGTCCAACGGCAGATTGATTCTCCACGTGGCACATCGTCAGCTTTTCCTTATTCGTCCTTTCACCGTAAAACCCGCGTACTACTTTTTCTGAGCCCTTCCTGTAATTAAGATTGATCCATGCTCATTTTTACATATATTTTCATAGAATCTAACTATAATCAGAAGCATCTCCGCGACAGCTCCGTTTAAAATTTTAATACGACTGACAATCTCCTTAAGACACGTGGAATTATATTCTTTAATCAACGGTCGTAAATTTGCATAATGTGATTAATTATAAAGGCAGAAAGTATTAATAAACTTTTAAGGTAAACATGTATTTAATAAAATTAATAATTTATTATTATTACTATTATCTCATGTAAAATAATAAATTATAAAACTGTAAAGTTATTACATCTAACCTTCTATCAATATTTATTTAAATATAGATTATTTTATGAATAAATATTAACTGTTGAAAATCCAATATTATAAATTATTAAAATATTAAATTTACACATTTATTGTAATTATAAATTATATGATATAT
>JANSVA010000002.1:1049128-1059267 GCA_025504915.1 Erythroxylum reticulatum | reverse complement strand
TTTATTTTTTATATTAGTTTTACTTATGTTATAATCCATATAAAAAATTTGGTTAGATATATTTTCATTTATGTTTCGTATAGATTAAAATTATATAATAATAAATATATTGTGTTTTGCATATTATTTAATATATTCTAAATAATATTTATATGTATAAATAATATTTATTACAAAATAAAATATAGTTAAAATTAAAATTATTTTTATTTTTATGTTATCAAACAGTTTATCTATTATATGAAGCTCTTTCAGAAAAGTTCATTTTTAAATTAAAAACATTTCTTAGTCAAAATATAGTTTTTTAAAAAGCTATAATTTGATGCTTCTCAAAAAAACCTCTGAAATGGTTTTTTGAATCAATTAATAAGTCTATTTTTTAGTCCATTTTGCAATTATGTTTTACACACAATTCTTACAATACCCAAAAACTCATTTTTATGTTTATCTTGCAAACTCATTTTCTCAAATCTCTTGTGCAGTTGTTAGGTATTTAACTATTTAATCAACTTGAATATTTAATTTTAGATTTATATAATTTTATTTGACTTTTTTATGCTTTAATATTTATTTTTATATTAATTTTACTTATGTTATAATCCATATAAAAGATTAGTTACATATATTTTCATTTATGTTTCATATGATTTAAAATTATATAATAATTAATACATTGTTATGCTTTAAATAATATTTATATATATATAATTTTTATTACAAAATAAAATATAGTTGAAATTAAAAATATTTTTATTTTTATATTATTAAACAATTTAATGTATGAAACTCTTTTAAAAAACTTCTTTTTAAAATAGCAATCAATTAGGTTTTTAGAAAAATTATTCTTATAAAAAATCTACAAAAGAAAAAACTCAACTAACAAAATCTCTACTAATATAAGCCTAATCATAAGTAGAAATAAAATCTGGTCAATTAATACCAGGTTTGTTAATCTCAAATGAGGCCGACTTTGGACTCAAATACTATCCCTTTTTTTTATTAAAGGAAACACAGAAAACAGATCCCCGACAGATCCTCTAATAGAATACGTTAATACCCGGTAGGTGTAATAACAAAATATGTGACATCAATATTAAAGTGTTCTACTTGGGTGACAAGTTAGCCAGCACATTTATTGCTCTCCCAATAAATAAGTCGATGAATAAAAAACCAATTCCAAGTAAACATTTCGAGAATACCCGTAATTAGACGATTAAGCTTCTGCCATCCCAATTTTGATAGCGAAAATTTGGAGCAAAGAACATGTTCGTCTGTTTTTCATTTTCGGATTGAGATATGCTTTCTTCAAAATTTCCTGTCCGTGTCGGAAGCTTAGTTTCAAAATCCTGTCGGTCCTCAAGGACTTGTACTACTCTAACTAAAATAATTTATTTGGTTTTGATTCATTTTTAACTTGACCACTCAGTGTTCTATATAATTTTGATTTTGATTATTGTTTACCTATAATGAGAGAAATGATAACTCAATAAACTTGAGCAGCTATATGAATTCAGACAATTTGTCCCGTTAAATTATTTTATTACTTACATTTTCAAAATCAATTTTTAAATAAAAAAGTTTGCAAATGAAAATAAAATTTTATTTTTATATGAATAAGATATTGAAAAAAAATGAAAATTATTATATATAAATTAAGTTAGTAATTTCATCCGTTAATTTTAAATTGAGCAGAACGGTCTTGAATTTCTTTATTCCTAAAAGGTAACAACGTGTCCTTAAAGAATACCCACACTCTTTCTCGATTGAGCCTGTAGCATAGAAATTGTCTAATGTAAAATATTCGATTGGTGTAATTTACAGACTATTACATCAATCCGAAAATTTATCCAATACACATTTAAAAAATAATGGCTACGATTCCTCCGTAAAAAAAAAGATAAAATTTATAAAAATTTATGGTACCTATTTCGTATAGAACTCAAGCTATAAATTAATTAGGTGTGACTTTATTGTACTAAAAATCTCTTTTACCGATTGCTCAAAAAGTATTTTCTATGAACTTATATTAGTAGAGCTTTTTTTATAATAATTTTTTCTGAAAAGTCAGTTGATTGTTTGGCTGTCAATTAAAAACAATTTTTTTGAAAGAGTTTCATATAGTAAACTGTTTGACAATATAAAAATAAAAGTTATTTTATTAATTTTAACTATATTTTGTTTTGAAATAAAATTATTTATGTATATAAATATTATTTAAAATATATTAATCAATATTCCAAGAACAATATATTAATTATTATATAATTTTAAACCATATGAAACATAAATGAAAATATATTTAACTAAATATTTTATATGAATTATATCATAAGTAAAACTAATATTAAAAATAAATATTAAAACATACAAAAAGGTAAATAATATTATATAAATCCAAAATAAGCGTGAAAATGAGCTTGTGGGTATTGTAAAAATTATATGTAAAACATAAGGACAAAAGGAACTAAAAAATAGACTCATAAATTGATATGAAAAATCTACCTAAAAAAGTACTTTTTTGATAAGCTCCAAATTTGAGTTTCTTAAAAAGCTGTATTTTTTGCTACTAAAAAAGTTATATCTACTAAAATAGTGCTTTTTATTTTACAAAAAAATTTTCTTTAAAAAAAATTTTGTGGTAAAAAAAGTGCTTTTTTATCCTCAAAAAATTTAACAAAAAAGACACTAAATTTTGAACCAAACGAGTCCTTAGCCCGTAGGGTTTGGTTTTTGGGCCTAAGAATTCGATCCGTGTCTTTATTTTACCTTTAGAAAATAAACAAATCAAGCTGCCAAGTAAGTCTAGATCAGGTCACGTGTAACAATGTCTGATGTACAATAAGTTAATAACACGCAAATGTTCATCCACATAACACAAGTAGCTTGTAAATATCTTATTAAATTACTTAGGAGAACTAATTTATAACCTTCGTTGTGTTAAAAGACTTATAAAGTACTTAAAAATTCAAACCTCCTTTTAAAATGTAAATATTATATTAATTAATATATTAAAATTAATTATATAATATTTATTTTAATTAAAATTGATAGATTAATTAAATTTATTGGTCAATATTAATTTAATAATACAATAATTCTTTTAATCAAATTCAAGTTTTAATTTACTTTTTTTCCGAACCATTGTAACAAGGTTTCATGCCGGTTACTTCGATATTAGTCATCTCAAGCTTGCCAACCCATAATCTCACTCACCTTCCTATTACTTGAAGCAACCGCAAGTTCGCGATTAGAATTGGAACGGCTAATACGGCATCGTATTTCCGAAAATTTATCGTTTCATTTTTGGCATGTAAGTTTTTGTATCTCTGTACGTTTCAACATGGAAGCTTTGTCTCGTTCTCCATGCAAGAGCTGACCATTTTTATGTGTAGCCATTGTTAGGAATTCCAACCCCTGACCAGACCACTGATTGACATGACTCCGCATGACGTTATTACCTGCGTAAACAACGTTAATTTCTCCAAACACCGGGACCTGTCTCGAGGTTAAACTAGTCGGAGACTCCAGCTACTGTTTCAGGCTTGCAGCTATATTAACTTATAGGTGTACCTGTAAAGCCACTGGTTTACCAAAGAAGTTGGTTGCTAAGTTGTTGTACATAGGACCATGGATGGTTCTTAGCCATAGCCTGTATGGGAGGACATCGACTTTCTGTTACTTTTCCCATGTCGGCATAACTTTCATACTCCACTTGATTTGAGTGGTCGAATGAAACAATTTATAATTTATTTTTATCTAATTTTATCTAAATAGATTTTATGTACAACAGTATTTTTTAGTATTTTATATAATTTTTCAGTTTTAAAATTTTAGCAATAATAAATTATATTTTATTTGCATTATATTTGAAAACCAAGAGATCTATCTATTTTGGCAAAATCGTCATTAAAGGAAAAACTAAAGATTAAAATATTCAACTTATTCGGCTAATTTAATCTTGAACTATTTAACTTTTCAGTTTAGTTTTTAACTTTACATTTTGATTTACTTTAATTACTCTTACTATGCGTTTGGTTTGACGGTTTGGAAACAAAGGAATGGAAAAATTGTCAAAAACAATGTTTGCTTTGGGGTTTTCAATTTTAAGAGAATAGATTTATCCCATCAGATTTGGGAATATGCTAAACCCACCAAGAAGGTGGGTATCGAGTTTGCATTCTAATCTAAGTTTTTATCACGTTTATTTTTTACTTTTTTATCCTCAGCCTTTGTCCTATTATCCTTTTTACTTCCTTATCGCCTCTCAATTCCTTACAATCTTCCATCCTGCCTTATCACGTCTTATCAACAAAGGAATTTTTTGTTTTGCGCTTTCAAGTATATTTTCTGAAATCCCTCGTTTTAATTTGATGTTAAATGAATTGGATAGAACATGATTTCATCTCATTGTAAATGGGGCTTTTGCTCCTTTTTTTTTCCTTTATATGTTCTCGTTTTATGATTTAATCAAGAGAATAATCAATCTGCTATATGATTTGATGATGTGAAAGTGCATATGGATATAGATTGAATGAGAATTATAAAACCAATCTGCTCCTTTTTTTCTCTTATAATTATTGTTTTGTGATTTAATTTGATTTTTCGTATATGGTTTTATTGAGAGTAAAAATGGTATTATATTGTCTTTAATTCCCATTGATGCAACAAACCAAACAATATTATTGATATTAATACAAAAACTCAAGTTACAAACTAAACATCATTTCTTTATTTTTCATACCCATCCTCATCCTCTTCTACTATTATACTCATATCCATAGCCAACCTCGTGCTCAAACCAAACACCTACTTGTTGTTAAAAACAGATCAATTTATTAATAAATTGATCTATTTTTAACAATAAGATTAATAAATTGATTAATTTTATTGATTAATAAGTTCTTATAAATTGAAACTAATTAATTAATTTTTATTTAATAATATATTTTTAATTAAACATCAAATTCTTCTATGAGTAAGGACAATTTTTTTAATCATATTTGAAATTCTTTAATTTTATTTAATTTTTAGTCAGTTTATAGTAGTATAATACCCGTTGAGTCTTTTAATTCTTAAACATCTTATTTTTTCGATCCGATTTTTAATCATCTAGGAAAACAAAGTTCTTACTTTGTTATTTTAGGCCGATGGTTAAACCATAGAAAATGACATAACAAGAGTGATTTCTTAGATATTAATGATTAATACAATGAAACTTATTATTGGTTAATTAAATTAAACACATCGACAAAATTTTAAATTATTTATTTATTAAACAATTTAATTAAAAATATATAATTAATAAATTATTATTATTATTTACGGAATCACTTGAAATTGCTTTGAAGTTTTAGATAAATATATAATTAAAAACGATTATTATTGATTTAATAAAATGATGTTATTTTATTTAATGATTAAATAAATAATTTATTAAAAGTTAAATTTTTGTAATGAATAAAAAATAAAATTAGGAAAGTTTATAATTTCCAATCAAAAAGCAAGTATTCCAAACGTTGACAAAATGCTAGGGACGACCTCTAAACAGGGAATTCAAAACTTTATAGGTATGTAATGGGATGAATGGTACAGAAGATTTCATCCCATGAAATGCGTTGCTGCCAAGCCAAGCAATAATCAAAAGCCCTGAGGCGGAGGTCCGTTCAGGACCTGACGACTTGACGGAGGCAAGACGGAAAGTGGTGGTCCCCTGCATCGATATTCGACTCATATCGAAGAAACATTTGGAGATAATGTTGCCACGTTTTGCCAGTCTCTTGTCTGCAAAAACCTTTCACCGATTTGGCAACGTATTTCCATTTTTGGTAATATAGATTACACTTTCCCTTCCAATCCTTTCTTCTTTTCCCATTCTTTTGATTCCTAATAAGAAAAAGGAATGAAGGGTCTCAGAAACTTGAGAAGGAAAAAAGAGAAGAGAAGGTAATGGCTCGAGGGAAAATCCAGATCAGGAGGATAGAGAACTCCACTAATAGGCAAGTTACTTACTCTAAGAGACGAAATGGTCTCTTCAAGAAGGCTAATGAGCTCACCGTTCTTTGTGACGCCAAAGTCTCCATAGTCATGATTTCTATCACTGGCAAGCTTCACGAGTACATTAGCCCTTCAACAACGTTAGTGTTCATACCTCTTTTCCGTTTTCTTATAAGCCAGTTTTTCAATCTTTTAGTCCAAGCCCTAGATTGCATATCTGATGCTAACCCTTTTGTTCTTTTTGCAAAAAAAAATGGAAATTTATTGCTTTGAACGTACAGAACCAAGGAGATTTTCGATCTTTACCAGCATACCTTGGGGATTGATCTATGGAGTTCACACTACGAGGTCTCCTTCTTTCTCTCTCCTCTCATATGCAATGTAGAAAACAGTCAAAATCTCGTTACATATTTTGAAATCTGCAGAACATGCAACAAGAACTAAACAATGTGAAAGAGGTGAATAGGAATCTTCGGAGGAGTATAAGGTAGTCACTTTCTAGTCTAACTCGACGTGTGTACATAAGTTGCTTAAAAGGTTTAACAAGTAATGATTCATGACTGATGAATCATTGACAGGCAACGGATGGGAGACTGCTTGAACGATGTGGAATTTGACGATCTCCAAGGTCTCGAGCAGGAAATGGACAATGCTTTGAGGGCCATTCGTGAACGCAAGGTTTTTCAACTTTTTCTTTGTGATCAGTAGCACACATCCATCTTTTAGTGATTATTGTTCTTTTTCTTTTTCTTTTGCTGTTCTTACAAGTAGTTTCAAACCTCCAGTTTTCTCAAACGTTTTTGGGCTCGATTCAATCAGTTTTACATGAGCTTTTCCTGATTAAATACAAGCAAGCCAGATTACTCTACTCTTCCTGATAAGGAACTTAGTATGATAACCAATCCATTAAAATGCCGTAATGTTGTAATACACTATCTATCAGTAATAAATTCAGTATTTTGACTTGTGAGCTATGTTCTACGATTATCAGTATCGGGTATTAAACAACCAGATCGAAACTCAGAAGAAAAAGGTAATCACATCTTGCCTAGCTCAATCATCAATAACCATTTATCAGTTTCCTTCTCAGATTCTAGTTACTCATTTTCCTCCTCCTTGTTGCAGAACAGGAACGCTGAACAGATACACAAAAAGCTTCTCCTCGAATTTGTAAGCATTAAACACATATATACTTTACTCAGTAAGCTTCAGTTGGTTATGCATTTTTAATATGGGATTTAAGAGATGGGATTTTTTTTCTCTCTCTCTCACTTTTTTTTTTCCTACTTTGATGAAGGAAGAAAGAGATGAAGATCCACACTATGGTTTAGTGGACAACGGGGGGGATTATCATCAAGTTCTGGGATACCAAAATGGAGGCTCTGGTATATTTGCTTTACGTCTGCAATCTAACCAGCCTACTCCTCATTACGGTGGCCCAGGACCGGACCTCCCAATCTATCCTTTGCTTGAATAATCTAAGAATCGAAGATGTTCACAAATAATCTCGTACTTAATAGAACGTAGAATGGTAGTTGCATTGAAGCTTCACTTATAGTGTCCTTAGATGTGACTACTTACCGTTGCTTCTCTACTGGTATCTTTTTAATTAAATTCCCTTTACCAAATCAATGCAATTAAGATTTTAAATAATAATGAAATTAAACTACATTAATTTTTAAATTGGCTTTGTGTTCTTCTTTATCGTTATCATCATACCCCGAAGTTTCACAGCGAAGCAAAGTTTGGGCGGTCTGATAGTATACAACCTTACCTCTATATTGTAAAGAGACCGTTTCCATTAGATCCACATGCAGATGTAGCAGAATAATAGTGATGCAAGTTAAAAGAGTAAATACGTAAAAATTGACAGTATATATATATATATACTTGATGGTGACCATAATTTGCTATTACTTTACACCCCTGCAAAGATCAGTTTTTCTCGTTGCTAGTTGCACTATGAGTCTTTACTGAACAGTCCTGAGAATACGACAATCCTACGGTTTTAAACGTCCATCGCGGGAATCTTCCCCCTGCAAAAAAAAATTCAGAATGTTGATAAATATTAATGATAATATCTTAATATCAATTAAACAAATTGATTGTCTCGGATTAAAAAGAATACTAAAGAAGGTGACAATTAAATAAAAACAAATAAATATTACTTTTCATTTTAAAAATATTCCCCAAATTATTGCAAAATAAGAAAACAACCAATTATTTCTTTCTCTAACCAAATAAAGAATAATAAGAAAAACAACAATCCAGTAAAAATATAGCTGAAATGCAAGATTTGGGAAGAAGATCGAGAAAAGGAAGTTTTTCAACCATTGACTTTACGAAACAAATTTTGATTAGCTTGTTGTTTGGATTCCAATAGTATGCAATATTAGCTTCTGTTTGATTGGACTTATACTAGTATAACTTTTTTTATAGACCTTTTTTAGAAGAACTTTTCTATGAAGTCAATTGACTTTTTGATTGTCATTTAAAAAATAGTTTTTTTGAAATAGCTTTATACAATAGATTGTTTGGCAACATAAAAATAAAAAGTTCTTTTAATTTTAACTATATTTTATTTTGTAATAAAAATTATTTATGCATGTAAATATTATTTAAAGTATATTAAACAATATGCAAATCACAATATATTAATTATTATATAATTTTAAACCGTATGAAACATAAATAAAAATATATTTAACAAAATCTTTTTATGGATTATAACATAAGTAAAAAATAATATCAAAAATAAATATTAAAACATATAAAAAAGTCAAATAATATTATATAAATCTCAAAATAAATATGAAGATGAGTTTGTGAGTATTGTGGGAATTATGTATAAAACATAACGGTAAAAAAGACTACAGAAAAAGTCATTTGAGAAACTTTTTTAAGAAGCTCCAAATTTGAACTTTTTAAAAAGTTGTATTTTTACTGCAAAAAAGAAAAACATATCTTTAAAAAGTACAGTCAAACACTCATTTTTCTTAAAAAAGGCTTTTGTGGTGGAGAAAATTATTTATTAACCTCCCAAAAACTTATTCAAAGAGTCATTACTTCTAATTAGTAAAGAAGTTGTTCTCAAATAATTCGTGTGAAAATATAATGATAAAAGAACAAATAAATAAATCCATATATATATATATATGATAAAAATAAAAATAATATCAATAAATGAAAATAAAAAATAAAAACATTAATACTTAATAAATATTATATGAAAATATAAAATAAGTAATATGTTAAATAATACGACAAAGAATAGATAACGACAAGAAGAAGAGGATGGTAAAATCGGTACTTAAATTTGGGAAAAGAAAAGAAATTACTAGTCAAAAGTCCAACGCGATACAGTGGCCCCTGGTCACTTACAGTAAGCGAAAAAAGAAAAGAAATTAAATTAAATTAAATTCATCTTCCTTACTGTCCTCGCGTGCCGTTTTCCAACATCGATTCCATAGAACTTCCATGAAATCACCGGACAACTGAAACCAACCGACACTGCACACACACACAAACACAAACACAAACACACATTCCACGTTTCAACCGTAAAACTTTCCTTTCCTCAGTGCCTGCCTGTCTCTGGTTTTCTTTTTTTTCATTTATTTTTTTCCTTGACAATGTCCTATGACATTGAGTTGCTTATTCACTCTCTGGGTGGAAGTGATGAAGAAGAGGTTTTAAAGCGAAAAAGAGCTGTTTGTTGGGTCTCTAGTCATGGGAGCTCTAGCTCCTGTCTCTCCTTGGATACTTGAGAATGATCTTTTGTTGAAGAACGTTGTGGATGTAATTGTTATACGTAGAGAGAGCCTTATTACATATTCTGGATTTACGTGAAAGGATTAAAAACGAAGGTAATACGGAATATTTGGATTTCGATTTCATCTCTGATTTTGATGCCGATTCGGAGCTTCAAATGTCTCCGAATCTCCCGGGGCCTTTAGTGGAAAGTGTTCATTAACTCACGGCCTAGCCTTTCTACAGTTTACTCAAAACACGAGCTTCCCTAATGGGTCAGGAATCCTTATGCTCGTGAACGATTTCTTAAGTAACTGCAGGAGACCTTAACCTTTATATAGCTTCCATATCAGGCTTCCCCATCACAAGGCCGATATGGACCCGATCCACACTAA
>JANSVA010000002.1:1018934-1034224 GCA_025504915.1 Erythroxylum reticulatum | reverse complement strand
AATCCATATTCTTTCTTCTAAATCTTCTGGTTTTAGTCAAATTGCAATATTCCATTTGATATATAGCTATTTTGAAACTTAATATTTACAATAAAGTATAAATTGAAGTTAAACATTTTAAATTGATCAAATTAAAATTTAATATTCTCAAAATATTTAAAATATATTCTAAATAAAACATTTTTGACCAAATTAACTCTTTAATATTTTGTTAAAAAATGGGTCGACATAATTAATTATTATTAAATTTATAAAAAAAGTGAGTTCTATTTTACTTAACAGTAAGACTCACTTTTAATTAAAAATTAAAAATAATGTTGAATCGATATTTACATGTGATAAAGAATTAGTTATATTAAATTTTGAATGTTTTGAAAATGTTAGAATTTAATTTATATTAAAATAGTTAAAATATATTTTTATTGTATTTTTAATATTAAGAAATAAAATATAATTTTAGTAATATATGTTATAATGTTACAAGTTTTTAAGTGTTTTTTATAATATGCATTTAGGTATAGTTGAACACAAAATCTTTTTGTTTTATGCCTTTTCACTCCATCAATTCGACCACTCTTGAGAAGTGCATATTTATTATTTCCAAAACATTTTCATCACATTTTGATTGATAAGTTCCAAAATACCTGCATTAGATGAGTTTATGGAATAGAATCTAAGTTTACTATGAAGAGAAAGTTCCATTTTAATACTAAAACAATATGATAATATATATTTAATAAAATATTAAAAAATAACAAATCCTGACTCACACATTCCCAAATAAATTACTTGTTTGAAATTAAAAGTTGATTTTGATTTAATTAGTATCTCTTGTTTAAATTTATCATTTTTAATTACTACAAATATAATTTTAATATTTTTAAAATTAATAAAATATATAGTAAAATAAGATTTATAACTAATTGTATTAAAGATTTTGAGTTAAGATCTAATGTCATGGTTACGTATGAGTTTACTTAAATCCGACTTTTTTTTTCCGAAACACTCTTAAAATTTTTTATTAGTATCAGAGCTAGATCGGCAAAATTTAATAAATAGAGATTCATGAATTTGGATAAGGTAGAGTGACTAATTCGTGGGTCACTCAAATGACTTTCCACGAGATATGAGTTAAGGGGGAGTTTTTCAACTAATACAATAAGTAGTACAATTGAATTTAGTTAATATATATATATACACACATTGTAGTACATATACTACTAAATAATATATGCAGGTGATGATTACACATTGAAACGTGCTGATTGGTTCTACATTTTCAATTATAGTAGTTTTGCGAATATTAAGCGGTGGAGTACGATTAGGTATTAATCTAACATGAAAAAGGACGACCACTATCCCAAAGGTCGGAGAACAAATCCTCCATAACTAGACAATTAGACCGCAACTGGAGGAATATAGTCGAGACCCTTCTTCTACTATTAGACTCAGCTTTATGTAATTATTGATCGCTACGGTGTGCACCGGAAAAGAGAAAGAGAGAGAACAATTTCTTAATCAAAATTCCCCAATGAAAAGCTGTCTAAAGGCATCCTATCCATAATTCCCAGTTTCAACTACAGAAACAGAGGGTCCGCTGGTCCCCTACTCTCGATATAGAGTGATATATAAAGGAGTAGTTGAAAAGAAATCCTGATCCTAATAATTATCACTTGAAAAATGAAAAGAGCTTCGCTTTGTTCACTAAGCTTGGGTTCTCGATGTACAATCTTGGACTCCAAACGTTATCCCTCAGCCCAAGACACAAATCATGTTACAAAATTAAGGAAATGAGTCATAATCCTTGGACAAAAACAGCCTTGCCTTTTGTCCTTTTCTTACATAACAATAAAAAAAAAACAGTCAAAAGTCAAAACTACTCGTATGTTTATTATTGGGACATTAAGATATTGATTGCAAGAGATTGATGTTGCTCTCTTCTGCATATTTTTCGCAAAGATAATCAATGCGCGGACTTCTTAACTAAATTGGGTTTCTTAGTTATGACTTAATGGTTTATTTGGGAGACTTCAATTTCGGAGCTTCGTTTGATGCTTCAGATTGATCAGAAATCAGTGGCTTTCTTGAGGAGTTAGTTTCTAAATTGTTTATTGTATCCTTTCAACTCAAGAAAAAGAATAAAAGATGATTTTTAATTAGATAATTAATATTACATGAACTTCAAAATAATGTAAAGAGTAAATAATAAAGAAATTTTCTCAATTTAAATAATTATTTTTAATTTTTTAAAACTAATAGAAATGTTTGTTTTATTAATTTTTTAAAAAATATTTTCTTAAATTGTTTAAAATAACAAATAAATACACGTGAAGTAAGTTGTTAATATAACCATTCAACTTTACTCTTAAGCTTAATTTGATTTGGTTGAATTTGATATAAATTAAATTTATTATAATAATTTTAAAATAATTATTTAAATCAAATTTAAATAATAAAAATCAATTATCTGCCTTCTAGCAATATTTGATTATTTATGTGCATTATTAATTATGTTAATTAATTTCTTATAAAAATCTAAGAAAATAAAATTTTTAAATCTTAATCCTAAAGCCTCCTTGTACAGTTGTACCTCTTTCATTTGTCCTGTTCTTCATGTTTTGATTATTTCTTTCTTTAATTCGAAGTTATTGGCCGTTTATTATTATTTTTTTCTCCTTATTCTTTACTCTCCAGAAGCTGACATAAATAGGTCACTCGAAGAAATTAAGGAGGAAAAGGATCGAGAGAAGCAATCATCAGTAGATGAAGATCCAGTGCGATGTTTGCAACAAAGAAGAGGCTTCGGTTTTCTGCAACGCCGATGAAGCCGCACTTTGTGAAGCATGCGACCACCAAGTCCACCATGTCAATAAGCTTGCCTCAAAGCACCAACGCTTCTCTCTTCTCCAACCACCTCCTAAAACTTTCCCTCTCTGCGATATCTGTCAGGTGTTAGCTACCTTACTATTTTTTTTTCTTTTCCAGTTTGTTCCTGTTATTGAATTGCAAGTTTGATGGAAACTAATGGGTAGGACGTTGATTTGTAGGATAAACGTGCTTTTTTGTTCTGCCAACAAGACCGTGCGCTTCTATGTAAAGACTGTGACGTCCCAATCCACACCGGCAATGAACATACACGAAAGCACGATAGGTTTCTTCTTACAGGGGTTAAGCTGTCCTCCAAGTCTGTGAAAGAAAGTTCTGATCTTGTTCCTGATTCTAAGTATGAGCAAAAGCAATCAACAGAAAAGAAACTTCCCGTGTCTGTTGTTCCAATAAATTGTATCCCACCAACAATAGCTAAGACCTTACCTTCAAGTACGATGGTGAACGAGGTTGATTGTCGTAACGTGATCTCAGGTGATCAAGGAACTGGTTTAACAAGCAGCAGTATATCAGAATACTTGATTGAGATGCTTCCTGGTTGGCATGTAGAAGACTTCCTCGATTCAACTTCGGACCCTTTGGGTTTCTGCAAGGTTTGCATCGTTTTGTCTGGTGGAACATAAATAAATCTTGTTTCTGATATGCAGTGATTTTATAACATGTATTAATAGAAGTTTTGGTGATTGGTTTTTGAGTTTCAGGACTTTCAGCCTGATGATGGTACACTGCCGTTTGCGGACACCAATCTTGGGAGCAAAATCGGTTGCTTGTCATCGGAAAACATGGGCGTATGGATCCCTCCGGCGACAAATACGGTATGCCCATCTCAGGTTTATCCGCAGAAAATGTTCAAGGAGACATCAAACGTGAAATTACCGAGCAGAAGTTGGGCAAATGATGTGTTTACTGTTCCACAAATCAGCCCTCCATCTTCTGGCTTCAAGCGATCTAGGCCCTCTTGAACACAACTAGAATTAGATCTCCGTAAACTTTTGTATTATCAAAGAACAAAAAGGATTCCCAGCTTTGTGGTTTTTTCATGATATGTTGAATCAAGTTCATTTTTGATTTGCTTTCAGTTGGTCTTTCGTGTACATACTAAAACTCTCTCCAGGTGGCCTGGCATTTGGAGCTAATTATTAGTTCATTGGTTGTTTGTTCGACCATGGACTGAAGTGAAAGAACATCGAAACGTTGATTTGGGTCTTACATTCGAATGATCCAAAGATACTTTGCTCAGGAGAGGTTGCTGTTGATATTCCATAGCAAACACATATTGTCAACTTATTTCCCGTATTAACATAAGTTAACAATATCTTTTTCTTATTAATTTAGCAAAATTTATGTTTAATTTGGAGAAAAAATTTACAAGTTGTCAATATGTTTAAATTACTCTTTTTATGTATAAAATTTTAATTTTATACACTTAATTCCTAAATAGAAATTTATATACATCACTTCAATAACCGATAGAATAAATATAGTCCAACAAAACATTATATAAATATTAGCAAAGATTTATAATATTCTAATATTATTACATTATAAATAAATAAAATAGTTAAAATAAACTATTTTATGAGAACTATATATATTTTAAAAAATTATAATCAGTAATTAGTGAGAATTAATAGTTTTAACAATAAAAATAATATTATTTTTATACTATTTATTAATATTAATCTTCAATATTTATGCAAGTAATTTCATTTACTATAGCGTAAAAAATAAAATAGATATATAAAAAATTAATAATATACAAATAAATTGTATAATTATGTAAGGTCACGTAGTGTAATATTGGATCAACCTGGTTTTGTCAGAGATCGCAGGCTTATTCGAGCAAGAAAACATTGAATATGGCGAAAAAGCACAGGTTGCTCCATACCTAAGAGCATGGTAGTAGTAGTACACAAAAATGTGAGTTATGCGATGTCAGAATGAGATAACCTAATAAGCACGATGGACCACAGAAACTATTCTCCATTTCAATCTCTTCGTTGTCTGTTCTTTTCTTTGAAGTCTTCACACACGCGCAGATCTCTGGTATAACGAATGCACATGTTGCGGAAAATGGAAGTTTATCGTTAAACAGTGATGCCGACAACATTTTCCAGACCATCCGGTTCGAAATTCCTGGGAAAGTGGGCAGTTCAGTCATATTAGATCACCATTATGGCATTATATCATTTTAGACGGGAAAAAAGTGTTCTTTGTCTGCTTGTCGTAGTCAATCACTTCCAATTTTGAAAGGCTAAATCCATATGCGATGTTTTGAGTTATGAAAAAAACTAATCAAACCAGATATATAGATGTTAGAAAATTTCCTCGACAACAAGTATTTATATTTTATAATTTTTGAATAACTTATTAGTTAAGTCACATAATTTGATCATGATAAAGACAATAAAGTAACCTAATACTACATACACACCATACAAATTGAAGGCGCGTCTAAGGTGGGTGCATGCACGACATGCACGCCACGCCCATGCGCATGACGTCAACATGTTGACGCAGTGATAATGCCAACGTGCTAACATAACACTAATATAGTACTGACGTCATGGTGGCATTAGTATGCTATAGGACGAAAAAACCCAAAATTTTTAGAATTCCCGTAAGAGTGTCTTGAGGCATTTTTGATTTGTCCCCGGTTTTATAGAATTTATAAAGGGATTTTTAAAAATTTTATGGATTTATTGCATAAGTAATAAATTAAAGTTTAACTCCATAAAAGGAAATAAGGCATTCTAAAGCTATTCTTGAGTGAATTTTCATGCTTTGAACTTCATATGAGGGAGATATTTGAGATTTTCGTGTCTCGAGTCATATACTCAGTGTTCAAAATAGCATGATATTCACTCGGATAGAGATTTTTTCGCTAAAAGTCTCAACACGAGGGTGTTATAGTTATAATATGTATTCGATTTTTTGCATTTATTGATGGTACATTGTCATATACCATATACTCATAAAGAATGTGAGGATAACATAAAGATGTATCATTTGTGTTTGTAGACCTTTTGGGAACTGATGAGAATTTTGAATTATCTTTCTTGCATGTTAGGTGATGTCTTTAGTCTTATGTTTGATTATTCTGCTCAAAGGTGTTGGCCTTACATAGGATTTTAAGATGTGCATAAAAGCATTAAATAGAGGAAAGATATTGCTTAAATGATCTATTCGCCTAAAGGTGGTAGTGTCATGAGAGTTGATGGTGTGTACCCTGATTACTTTTATGTGAAGATCTAATTTCATATATTATAAATTTAGCCCAAAGGTGTTTCATAATGTATGTAATTGGATTCTCAATAAGGATACTATGTATGACTTTGAGTATCGCTGTTATCCTACATTTGTGCTGATTGTTATATTGTCGTTTTGCAGTCTCCTTTTCGATCAACAATCACAGTGTCACCATTAAAAATCTGACCGGTTTCAATTTAGAGAAGTGGATAGAAGATGTATTTAGTGCAATGGAGATGAAAAATATTGACATGGTCATACATACAAATAGGCCATCTCCACCTACATCCAGCAGCTCAAAGGCCGATAAAGTAGCCTATGTAGCCTGGGATCAATTGAATAAATTATATTGCATAACCATTAAAAGATCCATATCTGACCATCTGTTTAATGGACTTCTAGAGACAGGCATAGGGCGAGAGTTTCTTGATAATGTTTCCCAAAGGTAAACAGTCTCGTATAATGCTGAGATAAGTGCATTAATGAAAGAATTATTCTCTATGAGGTACACTGGGGAAGCAGAGTGAGGGATTACATATAAAGAATGATCTATCTCCAAGGTAAATTTAAGGCGCTAAATATTCCTCATCCTGATGTCAACATAGTTTATCAGGCTCTGAGCACACTCCTGACTCCCTCCAAAGTTTAGTATTCTAGTGACTTGCTGGACGAGGAATGAGATTTCAATGCTTTGCTACCCATTATGTTGTTGAAAAGGAGAAGTTAAAGAATTATGCTCATAAGGTCCTCTCATCAACCAAAGGAAAAGGAAAGGTCGAGCCCATAATAGTCAAAGGTAAGAGATCCAAATCTTCTCCACATGCTAATGTTAGTCTTCTCCACATGCTAATGTTAGTCCATCTAATGTTGGTAAAGGTCCAGGATTGCTAGAGGTATAGGGCCCTGAAGGAAAGACATAGACTATCAGGTAACTCTTTGACTTATCAATTTATGAATCTAATTTTGCTATAGCCATATTCAGTTCTTGGTAGTTAGATAGTTGAGCATCTAATCATGTTGCCTCCATGATACTGGGGTTCATATCCAGGATAGAGCCAACTAAAGAGAAGGAGAAACTAGTGGTTGGCGACAATGAAGAAGTTGATTTAATAACTATAAGGGATGTATGTTTGAACCTAGATAAAAGGTTCATTTTGGTTTTTACACGACACATTTTATACACTGTCTTTTAGAAGGAAGTTGATATTTGTATTAATTTTATATACAATTGTTGTTTAATACAAAACATATTGATACACCTTTCTTGTCATATGGTTTATTTAGAATATGTCTTGTCCTGAATTAGATATATGCTTCTTCATATCTTACCAAACAGGTTATGAAAAATAAAGTTGTGATAAAGGATAAGTCATACATGTTATGACATAAAAGGTTAAGCCACATTTCCAAAGTTAGGGTTGAGAGATTGATTAAAGGTAATAGTTTTACAACTTTGGATTTTGATGATTTGAAAACATGTGTTGACTATTGAAGAGGTAAGTTGACTAAAACAAAGAAAAAGGTGGTCAACTCAAGATTCTAGCTTGTTGGATCTCATAGTGAATATTAGTGGACCCTATACAGTTACATTATTCAATTCTATATATTTTCTGATGATTATTGGTTAATTATTCTCGTTACAAGTATATGTTCTTATTTAAGTAAAAATTTGAAAGTTCTTGATAAATTTAAGATCCTTAAGAATGAGGTTGAAAACTAATTGAAAAAAACCATCAAGATTGGCAAAACTTACTAGTTGGGAGAGTATTATGACAAACATGGTATTTCAGGACAAGAAAAAGGGTTTGTTTACTAGATATGTATAATCTTGTGGAATAGTGACTCAATTCACTATATCAGGTGGTCTTGAGCAAAATGGTATAACTGAAAAGCGTGATTGGATCCTAAAGGACATAACAAAGTCAGTGTAGAGTAAAACTAACCTACTTGATTATCTGGAAGGGGTGGAAGTCGAGCCTTGCACATATTAGTGTATGAGGCTGCCTTGCTGAGGTATGGTTATATAATTATTATGAATACAAATTACAAGCTCATTCAACTCGTTGCTATTTAGTTGAATATCCCAACCACTTTAAAGGTTGTATATTTTACTGTAGAAAAGGAGAGGGCCAGAGTAGTGGAATCACGGACAACTAAGTTTATGGTATGATGTCTATGATAAGGGTAAGCCCTCTTACCCTTCAGATAATAGCATGACAAATACTATAGTTATTCCATATCCATCACTCATACAGTCAGGTCCCATGGATAATGTCTAAGTACCATGCTTGTACAGGAACAAGAACTTATACATGTACAAACAGACATTCTTGGGGTACAAGAACTAATATAGTTGTGTAGATCCACTAGAGTGAAACGACCTGTTATCTCATCTAATTACATAGTTTATTTAAGTGAACAAGACTATGAAATTGGACATGTGAATCTAGTTACTTTTACAGAATTTGTCTCTAGACCTCATGTGAATTTGTAGTGGGATGCAATGAAGGATGAGATGCAATCCGTGAAGCACAATAAGGTATGAGAGTTAGTTGATTTTCCTTAACATTACAAACTCGTCAGTTGTAAATGGTTGTTTAAGACCGTGAAGGACACTCAGGCTAAAGTTGAGTAGTTTAAGGCTCAATTGGTTGCAAGAGGGTTCACTCAGAGAGAAGAGGTTGACTTTAATATTACTTTCTCTCCCTTATCCTTCAAGTATGCATTCAGAGCAATTATGGCAATAGTAACTTATTATGTTATGGACCTACATCAGATGGATTCCAAGACCGCTTTCCTAGTTGATGACCTTTATGAAGAGGTCTATATGGATAAACCTGAAGGAAGGAGTGACTGACAAGTTTGGTAATTTAAGAAAATTAATATACTATTTGAAACAGGCTTTCAGACAGTGGTACCTTAAGTTTGACGAGATTCTAACTTCTTTCAGCTTTGTGGAACACAAAGTTGAAATATACTTATACTATAAGGTTAGGGGGAGCAAAGTAATCTTCCTATTACTTTGTGATGACGATGTATTGCTCGCATCAAATGACTTGACCATGTTGCATGAATTTAAACAACTTTTGGCCAAGCATTTTGACATGAAGGATTTGGGTGAAGTACTTTTATCCTTAGTTTTAGATTCACCGAGACAGATCTCAGCACTCATTGGGCCTCTCGTAGAGTGCATACATCGTGTGTTACAAAGGTTTAATATGGTTGACTATAAACTTGTTGTAGCACCGTACTTACGGTGCTACAACAAGTTTATAGTCAACCATATTAAACCACTTGAATGCAGTTAAGAAAGTATTGAGATACTTAAAGGTAACTAAGGATTATATGTTGACATATAGAAAGTTCAATAACCTAAACCTCGTAGGGTATACAAATTCTTTTTTTATTGTGTGTTAGGATGATAGAAAGCCCACTCTAGGCTACATTTTCATGTTAGCGGATGGTGTATTATCTTGGAAGAGTGTCAAGCAAGCACTAGTGACTTCCTTGACTATGCATGCATAATTTGTTGCATATTATGGGGCTACTACGCAAGTGATATGGCTCAGGAACTTGACTTCTTAGTTATCTGTGGTTGATTCAATGGCTAGGCTTATCCGGTTGTATTGTGATAATTTTGTTGCTATGTTGTTTACTAACAATAAGAAGAATATCACAGGGTCTAAGCATTTAAAGGTCAAATACTTGACCATAAATGAGTTGATAAAGAAATGTGACATTGTGGTGGAGCATTTAAGGACTGAGGAAATGTTAGCTAATCCTTTAACTAAAGGACTTTGTCCACGTGTATTTGAGAGACATCTATGTATTATGGGTCTATTGAAGTCTTTAGACGTTGTTAGCTAGTGATCATTATGTATGCTCCTTGTATGTTTGTATATTTTAATGTATTATGACAATATGATGGTTAATCAATAAAGATGATTATTGTTTATCCTCAGTCATATGTATTATTATACGTTGTCATAATACAAATGAAAGTCTTGAGATTTGTATTGATTTTAAGCATTTTTAAAGGTCATTGGGCATATATATTGATTGACCTTGGTTCTACATCATTATGACACATACAGTTTAATATGTATATCCATGGATTTTGACCTGACATAAGAGGATATAAGTGTTTAATCTCATAGATGTTCTCTCATGTAGTTTAGCATTTAGTAAGAGAACATAAAGACGTTCTCTATTGCAGTATAGTGTTCAATGAGAGAACATAAAAGTTTTCTATAATGCAATAAAAGTTCAGTAAGAGAAAACAAGATTTCTCTTGTGCAATTTTGTATATGCAGTTTAGCATAAAGTTTAGAGAAATCGAGACCTACAAACCGAAAGATGATACATATTAGATAATACAAGTATCATCTTTGTCTGCCACACTCTATTTTTTTGTTCATGTTAGTAAGGTATTAGATATGCGTTATTATATTGAACCTATGTCACACATGACACAGGTTTTTGATATTTTTCGGTATTTAAAGCGTTATGGGACGTAATGATGGCCTTTTATTATCTTTGGATCAAATATTTTGTTTTAAACTTGGTACCAATACAATAGCGTAACTTAACCGTGTTTTTGAACTGGTTTTAAACTGGAGTCAATATGATTATTATCCAAGGGGGAGTATGTTAGAAATTTTCTTATTTGGTGGATAGCAATTAATTGCATTTTATCGGTTTTAAATAATTTATCTGTTAAATTACGTAATTTGATCTGGATAAAGATAATATATGGCTCAATAAATGATCTGGATTAATGGTCAAAGTTTGGTAGAAAAATGGACTTCGATCAGTGTGGACCGGACCTATATTGAAACCATGATAGGGAGACCCGATATGGATGCTATAGCTGTTGTAGTAAATTGTGAACATACAAATACTCTAACCAATTCAGAGGTTCACGTATACAGAAAGCTACAAAAAGGCTTTAATGTGTTGTGGTTAGCGACTCTCATGAAGGGGTAGATGGATTTGTGCTCGTTTCAGCCTCGGAAGGCTTGTTTGAAGTTATGGAATTGAAATAAAGTATTTTCTGTATTTTTTCATTATTTCTCTTTCACGTTTGATCAAGGCTATGTAACTAAGGCTTTTGTCACATGTTCAACTATATGAAAGTGGTAGATTTAAGGTGAAATTCTCCATTCATCTTCTTTTGTTCCGAGAACATTGATAGGATTTGTAGAAACTAATTTTTTAAAAATTAGACTAGAAATTAAATTGATAATATAAAAAATTTAAAGTGTAAAAAATTTATTCGGTAGTAGACTACTATAAAACTAATTAAAGATTCAATAAAATTAAGGAATTTAAAATTTTTAACAAAAATTTAAATTTAATCAAAAAAGAGAATGTTAAACAAAAATTAATTAATTAATTATAGTTTATAAGAACTTATTAATTTATGAAAATATACCAATTAATTAATTAATTAAACGATTTAAATTATTAAAGTAAATCAAACCAAAAAATTTAAAATCGAACCAAAAAATTGACTAATTCAAATTTTTTACAATTTAATCGATCAAACCTATTAGGACTTTTAATCATTGATAGAAATAGTCTTAGGGATTGATCAATTTTGCAAAATAATTTTAGGCATCGATCTATAGCTTTTATTTTGAATAATATCTTTTTAGTATAATATTCATATAAAATAATGTTGTTTTGATTTATAATTTAAAAAAATTCAAGAACAAATCACATTTTTTAAATAAATTTTACTCAAAAAGATATTGTTGAGAACAATTACATCAGATGATCAGACCCTAAAGGACATAGTAAAGTCAATGTAGAGTAAGACTAACCCACCTGATTATCTGAAAATGGTGGAAGCTTAGCCTTGCACATATTAGTGTATGAGGTTGCTTTGCTGAGGTACGGTTATATAATCCTTATGAATACAAATTGTAAGCTCGTTCAACTCGTTGCTATATAGTTAAATATCCCGACCACTTTAAAGGTTATATATTTTACTGTAAAAAAGGAGGGGGCCAGAATAGTAGAATCACAGACAACTAAGTTTATGGTATGATGTCTATGATGAGGGTGAACCCTCTTAACCTTCAGATAATAGCAGGACGAATACTATAGTTATTCCATATCCATCACTCATACAGTCAGGTCCCGTGGATAATGTCTAAGTACCATGCTTATCCAGGAACAAGAACTTATACCTGTATAAACAGACATTCCTGGGGTATAAGAACTAATACAGTTATGTAGATCCACTAGAGTTAAACGACCTGCTATCTCATCTAATTACATAGCCTATTTAAGTGAACAAGACTATGAAATTGGATATGTTGTGCATCTAGTTACTTTTACAGAATCTGTCTCTAGACCCCATGTGAATTTGTGGTGGGATGCAATGAAGGATGAAATGCAATCCGTGAAGCACAATAATGTATTAGAGTTAGTTGATTTTTCTCAACATTATAAACTCGTCAGTTGTAAATGGTTGTTTAAGATCGTGAAGGACATTCAGGCTAAAGTTGAGTAGTTCAAGGCTCAATTGGTTGCTAGAGGGTTCACTCAAAGAGAAGGAGTTGACTTTAATATTACCTTCTCTCCCTTATCCTCCAAGTATGCATTCAGAGCAATTATGACAATAGTAACTTATTATGATATCGAGCTACATCAGATGGATTCCAAGACCGCTTTCCTGGTTGATGACCTTTATGAAGAACTATATGGATAAACCTGAAGGAAGGAGCGACTGACACGATTGGTAATTTAAGAAAATTAATATACTGTTTGAAATAGGCTTTTAAACAGTGGTACCTTAAGTTTGATAAGGTTCTAACTTCTTTCAGCTTTGTGGAACACAAAGTTGAAACACACTTATACTATAAGGTTAGGGGGAGCAAAGTAATCTTCCTATTACTTTGTGTTGATGATATATTGCTCGCATCAAATGACTTGACCATGTTGCATGAATTTAAACAACTTTTGGCCAAGCATTTTGACATGAAGGATCTGGGTGAAGCATCTTTGGTCCTTAGTATTTAGATTCACTGAGATAGATCTTAGCACTTGTTGGGTCTCTTGCAGAGTGCATACATCGTGTGTTACAAAGGTTTAATATGGTTGACTATAAACTTGTTGTAGCACCTATCTCTAACGGAGAGAGATTATCTTTGACATAATGTCCAAAGAATGAAATAGAGAGAGAGGCTATAGGGAATGTTCCATATTCTAGTGCAGTCGATAACCTGAAGTATGCCCAGGTATGTACTAGACCGAACATTACATTTACTGTTAAACTACTAGGTCGGTACCTGGACCCAGATATAAACCACTTAAATGCAGTTAAGCAAGTATTGAGATACTTAAAGGTAACTAAAGATTATATGTTGACATATAGAAGGTTCAACAGCCTAAACCTTATAGGGTATACAAATTCTTATTTTGTTGTGTGTCAGGATGATAGAAAGTCCACTCTAGCCTACATTTTCATATTAGCAAATGATGTATTATCCTGGAAGAGTGTCAAGCAGACACTAGTAACTTCCTCGACTATGCATGCATAATTTGTTGCATATTACGGGGCTACTACACATGTGGTATGGCTCAGGAACTTGACTTCTTAGTTATCTATGGTTGATTCAATGGCTAGGCTTATCCGATTGTATTGTGATAATCTTGTTGCTGTGCTGTTTAGTAACAACAAGAAAAATATCACAGGGTCTAAGCATTTGAAGGTCAAATACTTGACCATAAATGAGTTGATAAAGAAATGTTACATTGTGGTGGAGCATTTAAGGACTGAGGAAATGTTAGCTAATTCTTTAACTAAACGACTTTGCCCACATGTATTTGAGAGACATCTATATAGTATGGGTGTATTGAAGTCTTTAGACGCTGTTAGCTAGTGATCATTATGTATGCTGCTTGTATGTTTGTATATTTTGATGTATTATGACAATATGGTGGTTAATCAATAAAGATGATCATTGTTTATCCTTAGTCATATGTATTATTATATGTTGTCATAATACAAATGAAAGTCTTAAGATTTATGTTGATTTTAAGCATTTTTAAAGGTCATTGGGCATATATATTGATTGACCTTGAATCTACGTCATTAGGACATGTATAGTTTAATACGTATATCCATGGATTTTGACATGACATAGGAGGATATAAGTGTTTAATCTCATAAGTGTTCTCTCATGCAGTTTAGCATTTAGTAAGAGAACATAAAGACATTCTCTATTGCAGTATAGCGTTCAATGAGAGAACATAAAAGTTTTCTATAATGCGACTAGAGTTCAGTAAGAGAAAACAAGATTTCTATTGTGCAATTTTGCATATGCTGTTTACCATAAAGTTTAAAGAAATTGAGACCTACAAACAGAAAGATGATACATATTAGATAATACAATTATCATCTTTGTCTGCCACACTCTATTTTTTTGTTCATGTTAGTAAGGTATTCGATATTGAAAACGTTACAGGACGTAATGATGGACTTTCATTATCTTTAGATCAAATGTTTTGTTTTAAACTTGGTACCAATACAGTAGCGTAACTTAACCGTGTTTTTGACCTGGTTTTAAACTGGAGTCAATAAGATTATTATCCAAGGGGGAGAATGTTAGAAATTTTCTCATTTGGTGGATAACAATTAATTGCATTTTATCGGTTTTAAATAATTTATCTGTTAAATTACATAATTTGATCTACTTTATTATCTTTATCCAGATCAAATTACGTAATTTGATTTGGATAAAGATAATAAAGTGGCTCAATAAATGATCTGGATTAATGGTTGAAGTCTGGTAGAAAATAGATTTCGATCAGTATGGACCGGACCTATATGAAACCATGATAGGGAGACCCGATATGGATGCTATATATAGAAGATTAAGATTTCCTGTAGTTGCTATAGCAAATTGTGAACATATAAATACTCTGACCAATTCAGAGGTTCACTGTAGTGCCCCCTTACCGCAGGGTATACACCGGGACGCCCGTAGGTCATTCCGATTCATATCCTACGATAAGGGTGAGCTACAAAAAAAAACCACTACAATACTTCACATGACATCATAATACTCATACATCAATATAAAAATCACTACCTTTTGAAACCATAAACTTTCCTCATTTCATTTCATCAAAATCAGAAATTT
>JANSVA010000002.1:1003137-1018834 GCA_025504915.1 Erythroxylum reticulatum | reverse complement strand
ATGAAAGTGGTAGATTTAAGGTGAAATTCTCCATTCATCTTCTTTTGTTCCGAGAACATTGATAGGATTTGTAGAAATTAAATTTTTAAAAATTAGACTAGAAATTAAATTGATAATATAAAAAATTTACAATGTAAAAAATTTAATCGGTAGTAGACCACTATAAGTGTCTTTAATTAGTTTTATAGTGGTCTACAAAAATTTTTAATTTAATTAAAATTTTGTTCAATAAAATTTAATTAATTAATTTTAGTTTATAAGAAGTTATTAATTTATGAAAATATACCAATTAATTAATAAATTAATCGATTAAAAAAACAAAAGTTATTAAGTAAATCGAACCAAAAAGTTAAAAATTAAACAAAAAAATTGACTAATTCAAAATTTTTACAATTTAATCGATCAAACCTATTAGGGCTTTTAATCATTGATAGAAGTAGTCTTAAGAATTGAACGATTTTGCAAAATAATTTTAGGCATCGATCTAAAGCTTTTATTTTGACTAATATCTTTTTAGTATAATAATCATCTAAAATAATGTTGTTTTAACTTATAATTTAAAAAATTCAAAAACAAATCACATTTTTTAAATAAATTTTACTCAAAAAGATATTGTTTTAGAACAATAACATCACATGAGTCCGATCAAACATTATGCCAAATTTGAACCATTTATTGGAACGACCAAATTGAATTGAATTATCGAAGAACCTAACTCAACAATTAGATTGAATTGAATCATCAACGAATAAACTACAATAATGTTATGGATGTTCACTTTGAAGTTGAGATTTCAAAATCTATATATCTGAACTCTTAATTATGACTCAAAGCAATGCTTTGTCATTAGTTATTCCTACCTATGACTCAAAGCAATACCTCATTTTTTTAGTTTAGTAAGTTTTGGTATTGTTTAAATAATAATATTATTAATTAATTAATTAAAATATAATTAATTTTTATTTCTTAATATTTTTTACAAACCAACCAGTATCAATAATAATGATAATCATTCATTTCTCTTAACCAACCATCATAATTATAATGATAATATACATTCTCATTCTTCACTATATTTATTCTCATTCATATTACCATTCTCCTATACGAAGTAACTGCCCTTAAATAATATGAAACACATATGAATGTTGTTTAACATTTTGGGCTCAGCGACCTCAGACTTTGTTAATTTGACAATTTTCATGTGTAGAAAAAATTCACATTTTTGTTTAATAATCGATTAATTAATTAATCACATTAAATTATTAAACAAAATAAAATTATTTATTAAGCATAATTAAAAATTAAGTGATATTAAATTGTTCAGTTATAAATTAAATTTTTTTGAGTCGAAATAAAATAATAAATGATCTGATCCGTTATCAATTCATTTAAATCCGGCTATGAATGAGGTAATTTTATGTAAATAAATATTATATATTAATTTAATAATCTGTTTTCTAACCGAATATTTTGCATAAATTTTGTTTTTTTCTCAATCCATGTCGGTATCTTCAATTATTCATAGTATATAACAAGCCTAAACAGAATGAAACCAGGAAATTTTTAGGTTTCTGGTGAGCTTAAGAAAACTACAATTACTATATAACGTATTGGGATGATGAAGACAGAAGAGTTAAGCTCAACATCAGCTCTCTAATCATCTTCTTCGTGTGGAATAGGTGCCCAATAGCTTCCTCCTGAACCAGGCGTGGGATCCCAGAAGCCATAGTCTTCTTCTTCCACAAACGTCGAACGACCTGTCATTCCTTGTTCCTTCCTATCTAGGATGGGTTGGGACTGAAGATCAAGGGATGATGTTGGTGATAATGGCCACCAAGAAGATTCTGCTGATACCTTCATGAGTGTTAATGCCATTATAAGCACTAAAATCATGCGTGAAATGTGCACTACTGACCTCTGGTTTAAGGTTGTCATGATCGAACTATGAACTAGTTCGTGTAGTTCTCATGACAAGTAGTTGTTCGTTTCGAAGAGCACTGCATTGCAGCAGTTAGAAGTAGTAGTAGTGTTCGAACAAAATAAGAATTTTCTTTCACACGAAATGGATGACAAAACATGACTATTGCATGCCTTAAGCCTAAGAGCAGTTTTTGGTTGTGTCGGTGTCGTACCAAAAAGGAACAACTTGGGTCGGGCTCAGGTGCGAACATGTAATCTGTTTTTATTGCTTTCGACCTATCCTATTTTATGAGCGCGAGGATCCACCCATTTAACTTTTTATGAACCTGCTGATGTTAAAGAAGACCAAGATTATTTGTGGGAAGAGTGACACAGTGAGGAGGCGTTGTAACTATAGGAGTGAAGCTTTATGCTACCTTTATTACAATTGTCAACTAACTAATTGAGTTTTGATGATCGTTAGTATTATTATTGCTAAATTAAAAATTTATTTTCCTTTTGCGAGATGGCACCGGACAATGCTTAGGCGAATTTGTGCACAACATTGGTTTTTGTTTCCCGTTTATTGCAGAACTTTGAAGAGTCCATATTGATCTAACTCTTGCTTGGGATATGAGATACCGACAACTCGAGCTTGAAGTGAACACTCTAAAAGTAATCAACATTTTATCTAGCTCAAGTCATTTGAGCTTGAAGAGTAACCCGATGGGCTGGCCATTCGTGAGATCTTGGGATGTTTGTGAGAGGTCCAGATTTAGCAAGGAAGGTAATCAATGTGTCGACTGGTTAGCGTATTTCGTTATTGACATTTTTTGTTTTCACTAGCCACCTTCGGGTTGTATTCCTTATATCCTCTAGGATGTGTCTGGGATCCTACCCCCGCAAGTAGACATGTAATAGCGTCGCTATCCAATGAATACAAACAAAAAATTTATTTTATTTAATAATATTAGTAATAACTACTAATATCAAGATTAATTTTTAATAATTATTAGCAATATTAAAAAATCCAACAGTTTAATCGGTTTAATTGTAAAAATTTTGAACCTACTAACTTTATAAATCGATAACCAACCTTTTGATTCGATTTATTTTAATAAATCTTGTTATGAAGAATAAATCAATTTATTAATTAATAAGTCTATTTTTAAAATAATAAATTTTTATAAATCAAAATTAATTAATTTTCACTTTAAAATCTTCTTTTTAAATTAAACTTCAAATTTAGATAAGCTTAATTTTTTCAAACATGTTTCAAATTTTTTAATTTTATTTAATCTTTATCTAATTTTATAAAAAACTATTTAAACTACTGACAATTATCAAATTTTAATTATTACCATTTCCTCCCTTTTTTAGTGTAAAAAATTTCCACTTAACATAGTTAAAGCGTTGATTTTATGATAATATTCTATCTTTTTTAATATGTATAAAATTTGTAATATTTACTTAAAATTTTACATTAATTAATAATTCAAAATCATCTATTTGATAGAGTGGCGTACCGATTTGGTTGTTCTTTGGTGCCATAACATCCTTATCCTTAATTCTGAAAATTTATTATTCTTGCATGTTTCGATCAAAGCAGCCGTTCGGTCGCTGGAATCTGCAACAAAATGAATTATAACATCTGAAATCCTGATGATTGCTTGCAATTTCATAAAGACTTGGTGAACTGTACAGTGAATAATAATACAAACCTAAAACAACAAGAGAGAGAATAGGTGGGGTGGTTTTGATCATAATTGCAACATCGAGACAATGATGGTAATTGATAAGGAAGCTGTTTCCTATATCGTTTTAGGTATACATTCACTTTGAAAATTTTAAGGTGAAAGCTGCTTCGGTTGGGTCACTTTCACTCTGGTCTGTCGCTATAATCACCACTATAGCTGAACCATTGACCTTTCAGTTAGATTCGTTGGTACACAATCAGTCAGTTTCACTCCAATAGATGCCAAATGAAAGCAAATTACGCCTGATTATTGGGGTTTCTTTGATAGAAATGATAACCAAACATGTACTAATCATGATTTGCCAAACAAAATTACAAAATCATGAAGGTTGACAGAAAATGGTAATAAAGGGTGCAATAAGGTTAATCGTCATGTGACAAATTGTTGTGTCAAAGTCAAACTAATATTAGTGGCAAGGCTTAAGCCTTAGGATTCTTTTCCCAATTCTCCTCAAAGAGGAAAGCATTAGGAGTTTACAAGCAGTTTGTACCCTTTGGATCAGCAACACATGATACCTTTTAAATGTCGCCAAAGAGTTTAGGACTCAAATTCAAGACTTCTTGCACCACTTGAGTATGACCATATTTCATGTTGGATTCAAGCTAGTGTAAACTAGTTTTCCGGAATAACATAACGTCATGTTATTCAATAACTAAAAAATCAGCAACCAAAACGACATTATTCAAGGGCTTGACCGACTCATTGATATCTTATAAAATCACACCTTGTCTAACTCCCATTTACAAAAACACGTCCACCTATGCCTAACAAGTACCGAAATCTTAACCCTCAATCACAACTTCAAGGGAAAAACAAGTAAACATCAACAACAAGAAACAAGGACCATAACATGCCATAGGAAAGGAAACAAATCCGGAACTCCTATTTTCCAATAAATACATCCATTAGAGTGCGTTAGAACAATCTGGCAGTCATTGGCATCTGGAAATAATAAGCAAACTCGAATTCGTTTGTTATTCAGCACTTGGTCAAAATCAAAGCTAAGGGTGATATACAGTGTTTGAACACAAATATAGAACAAAAAAAGGGTATAAAAATGTAGAAGACCTACTTGGATATGGAAATCAAAGATGCAGCTTAAACAGATTCATTATACAAAGGCCAGATAACCACTGCACACAATTAGTAGAAGCTATACTTTTCACACTGCAAAACTAAACTTGGTGGATAAAACAGGGAAAATAACAGTCAGCCTTTATGAGATTGCATGGTAAAACACATACACTTGTCTTTCACTGCTTCGGCCTCATTTCCATACTCTTTAAATGTGTACTCGTCTTTCTTAAAAGCAGGAGGAACCTTTCCCTCACTGTAGCATTGGTTACATAGACTAAAATTGGATTTAACCTCCTTGAAGCGAGACCCTATAATTGGGTAGCGGCAGACTGAGCAAACACGGTTCTCATGTCTATTCCTATCACCCGTTTCAAGCTTAAGAAGTGTGGACATGACACCAAAGCCCCAATCAGGATCATTAAACATAACAAGAAAGTCGTTAAAAGATACCATTGAAGAGTCGGTTTCTCCATGTAGTTCAAGCAATTCACTAACACCATTAGATGGAATATATATAGCTCTGAGCAACTTCACATAACGAACAGCATCAACTTTTCTTATGAGAGAACTGCCTTCATTCACAGGACGCCACATGAGTGCATCAAAGGCGATTTGTTTTCGCTTATCAGGACTGCCACTACAAATTGGAGCAAGAATGGCAAAAAACATTCCCAAATCTACCCTACCAGATCCAGTCACATCCAAAACAGAGAGGATCCTCTCATTTATTGCCTTGACTGCCCCTTGGAAGGTTTCAGGCTTTAAGAAATCAAGTAACTTCCTCAGAATTCCCTCCAAGTTTGGTTTTCGTACGGATTTCTCTGGGACACCACCACCAGAATAAGAAACTGGCACATCATTTTCACTCATTTCCTTCTTCAAAAGCTCAACATCACACCGACTCAACCTGGTAATCCTCTGAAATGCCCTGATTTTAAGAGCATCTGCCAAGTTCTGTCTCAACGTTGTTCTCTCACCCACAGTCTTAAATTTGTTAAGTTCCACGGATATAAAAGCATTGTCTCCATTAGCAGCACCATTACCCTTAAATTTCTTCTTCTGAAGCTGCTTTAAATGTGATATCGCATCATGCAGTTCAACTCTATTGGTCATTTTCAATGCTTCCTTCAAAGCCTTTTTGGCTTCCTCAGCCTCCCCGGCCCCCAATAACGTGACAGCTTTGTTCAATTGTGCCCTCCAATGATTTGGCCACACACCTAATACCCTGGTATACATTTCAGACGCTCTTTGGAACCTTCCCAAATCCATATACAACCCACCCAAATTATACAAAGCGTCCGCATGACTGGGTTTCAAATCTATAGCCTTCTGAAAAACCTCTATTGCCTTCTCATCTTCGCCCATAGCATGCAAAGCAGAGGCTAAATCACAATGCGCATCAGCATAGTCCGGTTTCATGAAAATGGCCTCCTCCAAGGCCTTGACAGCTGCCCTGTATTCCCCTACCCCAAAAAGGGCACTACCCAGTAGTTTCAAAGCTCTATAATGAGTTGGACAAAGAATAGCAGCTTCTCTATAGTACTCGCAAGCACTTAAAATCATACCTTCACCTTCCAATGCAATACCGAGGTTCACATATATCTGAGGAAGCAAATAAGCCCATTGATTCCCTGCTGCCTCAGCTGCCTCCAAAGCCAACAAGAATTCATCTTTAGCTTCTTTGCACCTCCCAAGAACATACAAACAGTTCCCCGCTCGAAAATGAGGCCTAACATCTACCGGCTGCAACTCGCAAGCTCTCTTAAAACTCACCAATGCCTCCTTAAACAACTGGTGCTCATACAACACTCTCCCAATTGCCATATGCCCATCAAATGCCTCCTCTCTCGATCTCGCTCCGTCAGCTCTGCTCCTCAAGACCCCCAATTCCTTGATAAAAATAGCATAATCATGTCCCGACTCTTCCCAAAACAACCTCTTCTCAGATATCTCCGAAGACGGCCCCAATTCCCTCGACCACCCTGCGTCAGAATAGGAATCAAAGTTATCACCTTTCAGTTTCCCATCTTTCGCTTGCTTTCCCTTCAATCTCTTCACCAAAATCTCCAAATCGTCCACAATTTTCCACGTATCATCAAAAACAATCCCGTGATTAGGCGAAACAGCCCACGCAGCTATCCTCTGCTTCTTCTGCGACTCCATAGCTCCCTCATCCATAACCGAAGACGACGAAGCCTCGGACCCCACCGGGATCCCTTTGTTATCATCCAAATTGAGCTCCAATTCCAACGCGTCGAAGTCACGGTCCACGTCCCCGGCTCCGTCATCGTACGTACGCAACAGACCTTCGTAAGTGAGACCTTTCTCGCCGTCGATGTACTCGTCGTAAGTACGGAATACTTCGTCAAGAATCGCATTGATTTGCTCGTCGCTGAATTTAACCCTAGGGTTAACAGCGACCACAAGGGCGGCCATTTCCTCTCTGCTAAGCCCTCCGTCACGGTTAACGTCGAATTGCTGGAAAATTCTCTTCACCTTCTCTGATCTGCTCCCTCTCGTCGTCATCTTGGTTCCTGGGTCAATTAGGAATTAGGGCTAGGACCTGAGAATTGAGAGGAGTAGCAGATAATTTATGAATTCATGTGATTAGGGCTTCTGATTAAATATAGCTCAGCTGTGGTGTTCTTTTGCTGGATTCTTTTGCTTCATGAGGTATAAAGGTAAAGCCGTTAAGGAGAGAGAGGGAGGAAGACAGAGACAGCCTTTTCTTTTTAGTATTTAACTTATCTGTTCATGCTCTTTAATGACAATTATGTAATATTTAAACCAAAAATTTAAAAATTTAATGCAAACTTACATTTTAAAAACTATATCAAAAATTAAATCAATACGACAAATTTTAAAATTTTAATTATTATAAAATTAATTAAAAATTAAATAAAATTAAAGAATATAAAATATAATTAAAAAATTTATACCACTTATTTTTAAATTTAATTATAAAAAATAATTGATTTATTTTTATTTACAAGAATTAGCGAAATTGATAATTAATTAATAAACTGATCGGTTTTTAACACTAAAAGTAATTAAAATAAATCAAACTAGAAATTGAAAAATTGAACTAAACAATTAGATAATTAAAAATTTTATGGTTAAATCGGTGGAATGAGCAAGTTTTTTAATATTGAAAATATTTATAAAATCAATTAATTTACCAAATTTGATAAATCGTTAATTAATTAAATTATTCTATTTAGAAAATAAAACAAACTATTTTCTTTATATATATTTTTAATTAAGATGTTTGTGGCCTACCACTCCCTAGCTGGAATGAGTGATGGAATTATCATTTTCTTAGTTGTGACAGTTATACGAGATTACTTAAAGCTATCCACGAGAAGCGGGATGGTATTAAAAATGACAGATTGAATTTGAATTATACTAATGTGCCAGGTAATGATTACAGTTCATTTTATATTACATGTTGCAGCACAAAACAACGTGGAATGGAAGGGAACCATATTTATTTTTTAGTGTTTTAAAAAATTTTGAATGATTGTTACTGCACCTTCTGGGTGATACCTAGTTCCTCCTCGAGGATAATTTGGGGATCTGTTTTTTCACAACTGTTTTGTAATTTGCTCAAGCACCTTTAATAAAAAAAAGAATGAAATAAAAATTAAGAATAAAGATTAATTAAATAGCTTAGATATCAAAATTGAGCAACTGAATTAGACAAGGGGTGAATTAATTGATTAAAATATTAAATTATTAGATAATCTACCGTAATCATATTATTTATAAATTATTTTTATTCTAATAATTGTGATTTTCAATGCCATAAATAGTTATGTTATTGTATTGTGGATGACAATGGACCGACCCATACACTACTCTCACCCATAATTTTAAATTTTTTTAAGGGCTATTATTTTTGACACGGTATGATGGTTTCTCTAATCCTGAAGAAATCAGGTCATTTTCGACGATTCCTTCTCCTAGTCGACCTTACTGGAACAGCCTATCTTGGAATATGTTCACCATATCTACTTAACTGTTAGATGGCAACTTCAAACTCAGTGAACCGCAGCCACCCGACGAGTTATTCATGAAGGATGGAATAAACCTGCTCCAGGATGGGTAAAACTCAATACTGATGGTGCCTTCAAAGGGTCCAGTAACTCTGCCACAGCAAGAGAGCTACTACGTGACAGCTCCTGCACCTGATTGAGAGGAGTTGCCCAGAACATTGGCGGGTGTTCCTCGTTGACAACAAAATTTTGGGGGGTGCTGTCGGGCCTTTAACTAGCTTGGTCTCTGGGCTATCGTCACATCGTCTTGGAAATGGATTCACGCCCTGTGATCAATATGCTCTCTTCTCGGCAAGCGAGGGCTAATTCCTTCAACTCTCTAGTGCTAGGCATTCACGAACTGCTTTCTCGCAACTGGATTGTTTTAAGCAGGCATATTTACAGCGAGGGTAATCGCAGTGCAGACTAACTCGCAATTCTTGCAAGACACTTCTCGTTAGGCATCACTATTTTTAAGCATCCATCCAGGAGTTGCATCCCTTTCCTAGTAAAAGATGAGTCAGGGGTCTGGCCGATACGGCATGTAACTTGTCTTTACTTTCCTTTTTATTAAAAATATATATATAATATTTTTTAATTAAGTTTGCCTAAATCCGGTACTATCCGAGCTCTTTAAAATAATTGGCACGTGGTCAGACTCATTGAAAACATCTACATCTGTATCTATGACCTAGTCCATTGTGATTCTGATATTGAATTGATGTTTCTTTTGATTGGGCTTAAGCCATTTAATTTGTGCTAGATTGAGTGATTGGCCTTTGATTCTTTTAGTACTCAAATATTAAAATTCAACATAAATAAAAATAACCCTATCACACTTATATCTAACGGTGTTTGATTTTTTACTACATGTGTTCAAAATTTTTATTTTCAGTATCTAATTATTAAAAATTTTCAATTATTTAAAATAATTGAAGTAGAATAATTTAATTTAAAATTTTCATTTCATTTCATTTTATTGATATAAATAAAAATTAAATTAAATTAAACTTAAAAGGGTCATGTGTGTTTAGTTTTATATAAATTTTAAATATTAATGATTTTTAAATTTATAATTAATACTATGTTTATTGATGGAAGCTTAAAAAACTATGCTATTTTTTGAAATTTTGATTATAAAATATTGATAAAAATTTTAAACTGATTTATTTAATTATTAAATTTAAACACTTAATTTAAAAAGGAAATAAAATTTTTTATAATTTTTAATTCAATATCTTTGTCTAAATTTGATATTTGTGACTTTGCCTTTTGTAGTTATTCCATTATTGGGTGAATAAGCCTTGGACGCACGTTACCTTATTTTTGTAGTTGTGAAAATTAATTTATGAATTACATATTCAAAATTATTTAACAATTAATTAAGTAAAAGAAATAATAAATCTCACTTAAAATAATTAATTACATATCGTTTTTAATAAAATTTGATATTGACTTCAAAATTTTAAATAAAATTTTTATTCTAACTAATTATAAGAAATGAGTTTAAATTTTAATCAATTTTATCTAAAATTAATGAACTAAATATAATTTATATTCAAATATTTTAATTTAATCAAGAAAAATTATAATTATTTGAATCCGAGTCAAAATTCTAGAAAAAGTTCATATAAGGCCGACAAATGGTGCGGGCCTGCTCTGACCTTACCCAAAGTCAACGAGTCAAGTGTGAATTGACTTAAAGCCCAACAATTATAAGCAAAACGATGTTATTATTACATTTTTAATAAAAAAAATCCAGTCAAACTCAGGCTTAAGTTGGGGACGTATTGTTTCAAGGCTAATTGGGCCTAGGCAATGATCGGACCGAGCTCGGACTTGGGCTCATTGGGCTCATATATGACTCAATTTCTCGAAACCTCCTAGATCCTCCAAATAATTGAATCACTCCTATACAAAAGAAATTGAAACTAATATTAAAATTAGTTATCCTAAATTAGCAACCGTAAAAGAAGAGAAACCATATCCTATTTTTGAGTAACACAAATAAATTATACACATAATTAACCGAATTATGAAGAGAAAATTAAAAAAAAAAATGGAGCATATGAATAATAAAAGGTCATAAAGACCTAACCGCCATGCAAAGAGGACGTAAAAGCGCGGGAAAATCGCCGAACGTGAAACGATCAATAAGATTAACGAATTTTCTCTCTTAATTCATTCCAAGAGACTCATAAACTAACTAACTGCCCTTCAACAAGGCAGTTAGTGTGAGAGAAAGAAAAACACAGGAACCAATTTTCCGGTTCCTGGAATTTTCTTTCTCGTTCTCTCTTTGACTTTCTCACCAACCAAACAGACCAAAACAAAGAAAACCAGAGGGAGAAAGACGGGACTGTTTGAGCCTAAACTAATTCGTTTTCGAATCTTTTTTGTTAATTAAATATTCATGAACAGGAGCTAGACCAAAAGAAGAGTGGAAAAAAGATAAAAAATGAGCGTGGTTTCGATGTTGATTGGAGGAGAATCTCCTGTGCACGAGTCGCAAGGATCGGAGGAGAAGATCTTCGTTTCGGTTAGATTAAGGCCTTTGAACGATAGAGAAATTTCCAGAAACGATGTCTTGGATTGGGAGTGCATTAATGACAACACCATTGTGTTCAAGACCAGCATGCCCGAGCGTTCCCTTTTTCCCACCGCCTACACATTTGGTAATTTCTTGTGAATCAATCTTTTTTTTTCCTTTTAATTTCCTTTTCTCTGTTTTTTATTTTTAGCTTTTGGGTGTATATAGATAGAGTATTCGGCACCGAATGCTCGACGAAGCAGGTGTACGATGAAGGAGCCAAAGAACTGGTTCTCTCCATACTTAACGGCATGAACTGTGAGTAATTTTGTTTTTCTTATAGAATCTAATTCAAGGTAAATCATGTTTGTTTTGAGATTGTAAAAATTTTGGTTTCTTTATTGCTTGAATGTGTGTTATAGGTACCATTTTTGCGTATGGACAGACGAGCAGTGGGAAAACTTACACCATGAGTGGTATTACCCAATTTGCAGTAACTGATATATATAATTACATTGAAAAGGTAACCGATCAGAAAAATTCATACGATTAGATCACTTTTTTTTCTTTCTTTTGATTTAAGTGTCGTATTTATGCCATAGCAGCATAAAGAAAGGGAGTTTCAGTTGAAATTTTCTGCAATGGAGATTTACAATGAAGCTGTTAGAGACCTTCTTAGCCATGACTCCACCCCACTTAGACTCCTTGATGATCCTGAGGTAAGTGTTTTGGTATATGTTTTAATGGTTTCAGAGTGTTGTACTCTGTGGTGTATATTCACAGTTCTGGTTCAACAGAGAGGAACTGTTGTTGAGAAACTTACGGAGGAGACTCTGGTAGATAGCAACCACCTACAGGAGCTCCTTTCAATATGTGAGGGTAAGGTTGCACCAATCCTCCTGTGCTTGTTTTTCACTTCAAGAAGATCACAACATCTTAGCTCGATTTCTTCAAAATTGTTGCAGCTCAAAGGCAAATAGGAGAGACATCTCTGAACGAAACAAGCTCTAGATCTCATCAGATTCTTCGACTGGTACGCCTGCATTTTGCTTCAAGTATTTCCATCCTCCCTACCTCAATTAAGGCATTATATACTCATTCATTGCTCTTGGTTTTTCACAGACAGTTGAAAGTTCTTCTCGAGAAAATTTAAGCTCTGGAAAGTGCAGCACTCTTACAGCTGCCGTGGTATGGAATTAATGGCTATTAGTTCATAGATCTTAAAACAAATGTCTTCCAAAAATTGTTGTTTTCTCTTATTGAGACCACAAAATGAAGCTTGTATTTCGCTTGTTTTGACTTTGTTGCAGAACTTTGTTGATCTTGCGGGCAGCGAGCGTGCTTCTCAAACATTAGCAGCTGGTGCAAGACTGAAAGAAGGCTCTCACATAAATCGAAGTTTACTCACCCTTGGGACAGTTATTCGCAAGTTAAGGTGAGCCATTTTCTGTTCCTTGTTAGCTCTTTAGAGAAGTCCAAAATAAACTCCATAATTGGCTACAAATTTAAGGTTTTGAAACGGATTACATATAAAATTTGGTGCAGCAAAGGGAGAAATGGGCATGTACCCTACAGAGATTCTAAGCTAACTCGCATACTACAGAACTCCTTGGGAGGCAATGCCAGAACAGCAATCATTTGCACTATGAGCCCTGCGCATTGTCACGTTGAGCAATCCAAAAACACCATTTCTTTTGCAAGTTGTGCTAAAGAGGTCGCCACCAATGCACAAGTTAATTTGGTGATGTCTGATAAGGCCCTAGTAAAGCAATTACAGAAAGAGCTGGCTAGGCTTGAGAGCCAATTGTCAAGCCTGATGTCAACTTCTACTGGTAATTCTGCTGTATTACTGAGAGAGAAAGACCACATCATTGCAAAGGTGAGTAGATCCCATTGTCTTGTCCCGAACGTAACCAGTGGGAAATGTTTTTGGAGTATAATATTGCAATAACGATCTGACCATATGTCGTGGATTTCATTTGGAGCAATCCTAACAGTGACTTTTACACGTTGAAAATGCTGCAGAAGGATAAAGAGATTGAAGAGTTAACTTGGCAACGTGACATAGCTCAATCTCGTCTTGAGGATTTGCTAAAAACAGTTGCAGAAGATCGATCTTTAAGAATATATGAATATGCGGCATCAGAGTGTTCTGAAGGAATTAATCATTCTCGCGGTCGCACAACGAGTTTCACGTCTGAGGATCTTAACGAGCATGCTTCCAATAATCAGATATTCGAAATCCCAGAAGCCGCTGAAGAAAATTTTCTGTTGGATGACGGCACTCCAAAGTTTTTGGGTCCCGACCCTTGTCCAGGTTGGGAGGACACTGCTCATAGGAAAAATGAAGAATCTAAAGATATTTGCAGGGAAGTCCAATCTATCAAACTGGAAGAACCCACTATGAAGGGTAAAGCTGACTTGTTACCTAGTCCTGAAGAAGGAGGAAACGAAGCTGAAACTGGGGACGTAAATGAAAGGCAGGTGCCCACCACAAGTGAAGAAGATAAGGAGTTGAGGCCAATTGATTTAGATAACTGTTACCAAGCTCTAAAGCAACAAATTCAGGAACTGCAAAGGACCATCGACCAATTAGCACAGTGTACTCCCTCTGAAGAAGTTATGTCAAACTCTAAAAGGTTAACATGGACTAGAAGCAAAAGCAAGAGATCAGTTCTTATGACAATTCCATCTGATTTTTGGCCTGGGAACGAGGACGAGGATGAGCAATCCCCACCTGCTGTGTCTGAATTGGAATTCCCTGGAAGACCAGAAGACTTCGAGGAAAGACTCCCTGGAGCGGAAGCTGATGCTGAAATAAGAGATACGTCTCTTGGCAATGCTGCCGTGGAGGAAGAAATTGTCAAGGAAATCGATATTCAGGTGGACGATACTACAAGTGTGCTCGATCTTGCTTCAGGAGTGAACAAAATGCCCAAATTCAACCCATTAACGCCAATCAGCGATATTCTGGTGAGATGATAAGCCACGCACGTTTTCTCTTTTCAGCATGTTCTAACATTATTCTAAAGTTGTGGGACAAATGGTTAATTATCTGCAGATTCAACGTCATATTAGCTCAGTTTTTCTCATAAACAATTTGAGGATCGCAGTTTTTAACTATTCATCAACTCAGTTAAAGTCCTGTATAATTTGAACACTTCGAAAATACGTTCTTTTTTTAAATTTTGGGCAACTAAGCCTCTCTGGAATTGGACTGAGCAAGATAATCACTTGCAGGAAACTGGGACTAGTGATGGAAGGAGAGGCACATTGTCTTTTCTAAGAGAACAAGTGCGTGGTGGGAGGCAGCACCACAGTGATTGGCCCCAAAGATTTGATAAGTACAGGAGAAGGATAATTGAACTTTGGGCTAGATGCAATGTGCCCTTGGTACATAGAAGCTATTTCTTCCTCACCTTCAAGGGTGACCAATCAGACAATGTGTACATGGAGGTTGAGCTAAGAAGATTGTACTTCTTGAAGGACATAGCTTCTAATGGAACTACTGCAATGATAGATGGCCAAATTGTCTCACAAGCCACAAGGTACTTCTTTGTCCTCGTAATTAACTACTACACCTTGGCACTCATAAACAAAGTACTCAAAATAGTTTCCCTGCTGCCCACCAGAAATCTGATTCTCTTTTCTTGGTGACTACAGTTTGAAGGCTTTGAATCGAGAAAGGCAATTTTTGGCCAAGCAATTACAGAAGAAATGCGGGAAAAAAGAAAGGGAGGATCTTTACCAGAAGTGGAATATCAAACTAGACACAAAGCAGAGAAGCCTACAATTGGCATGCCATTTATGGACTGAGACAAAGGACATGAAACATATCAGGGAAAGTGCTGTCCTCGTTGCAAAGTTGGCAGGATTCATAGAGCCACGCCATTGCCCCAAGGAGTTTTTTGGACTCAGCTTTTTAACCCCACCTGTTGGTCTGAAATCTTCAAGCTGGAGAGACAATGTATCTTCCCTGTTGTAACCTAAATAATAACCACTTGTAAAGAAGCGACTGTGCTAATCAGTAAGGTGGAAAGTTTAGCTTCTGTTTTCTGTAAATTGAAAGGCTCGGAATCTCAGGTAGTTAAATCCTCTTTTTATTCTTTGATCATCTGCTGCTTGTTCCCAGAACTGGTTGCTTGCTTATTAATCTAAACATTTCATGTTAAAGAGTTATACTTGGAAATACAAGATAAAATTGTTGAGAATTTAGAACTCTTGAACCTATACTTAAGGATATTTAATAGACAAAAATTTCAGAAAATAACAACACAAGAGAATTTACGTGGAAACTCCCATACTGGAGAAAAAACCACCGGCACCGAGAAGAAAATCTACTATGTGAAAATTTCTTACAATCACACAATTTTTCCTCTCACCCAATCCCCTAATAC
>JANSVA010000002.1:906912-925730 GCA_025504915.1 Erythroxylum reticulatum | reverse complement strand
AAAGTATATATATTGCTTGATTACTTATTTAGGGTTCAAAATGAATATATAAATTATTAGGGATGGGTCCATTTTTTAATAATTTTTAAAAATTGAAAAAATAGAACAATTTATTTTTTAATTGGATTTAGATATGGACTGTCCAAGGTCATGCTTACTCAAAACTCATAATTGTTTTTTAGATAAAACAATGTTGTTTTATTTAAAATAATTGAATTTCGAATTAGTCTGAACTTAAGTCTGACCCATAAGTCGATTCATTGGAAATAACTAAATTTAAATGTTTGTTTGGATGAACTTTTGGGAGGTCAATAAGTACTTTTCTTCACCACAAAAGCCTTTTTTAAAAATGAGTGTTTAACTGTAAAATAAAAAAGTACTTTTTCAGATCAATTAATGAGTATATTTTTTAGCCCATTTTGTCTTATGTTTTACACATAATTCCTACAATATTTATAAACTCATATTTCCATTTATTATATATTTAACTATTTACTAAACTTAGATATTTATTTTGAGATTTATATAATATTATTTAACTTTTTCAATATGTTTTAACATTTATTTTCGGTATTAGTATACTTATGTTATAACCTATATAAAAGATTTGGTTAAATATATTTTCATTTATGTTTCATATGGTTTAAAATTATATAATAATTAATATATTTTATTTTACATATTATTTAATATATTTTAAATAATATTTATATACAGAGTAAGCCTGGGGTCAAAAGTTGCTCTAAGTGGGTGTTATAACGATGAATGTAAATTAGAACGCAAAAATCTCGTGGTAAGTATCTGATGAACTAAACGCAACGACTTTGCCTACTCTTGCACTTTTTGGATTTTCTGGTCATATTTCATAAAACTACAAGCTTTTTAAAAGGCAGAAAGAGACTCCTAACTTGTAGAAAAAGACTGCAATGCCTATTTTTCTCATAGATTAAGAAAACTCCAAAAGAATAATTTGACAAAACAAAAACCTTATTATTGTACCACACCACACTCGCTTTTATTGCCAGAGATGTGATTGAGGAAAAAACAAAATCAGAGCCTATGTTATACGATTCATGTGGGCAATAATTATTAATTTATTAAATTATTAAATATATCATAATTGAAAATTACATGTTTAATAATTTAAAATAAAGCGACTAATTAAACTTTTAATTAATTATAAATATAAATTTATAACTTTTTTGGTATGAAGGCTCTTCGACTTACTCTATTAATTGGATCACTACTCTTTAAACGTAGGATTCAATAGCTTTGAGTGACATTGTCTTATATAGTACCTAGACGGGTCTTAGGCTCTTCGCCTCTGTAACGTACTAATCAAGCAAATCCGGCTTTACATTAAATTTTGTAAACTGTAATTAACCTTATACCAATCGATAAATTGTACGGAAATCTTATACTAAATCGAAATTTGAAGTGGAAAAGGCACGGCCAGACGCTCCTGTTCCGACTTCCGACAAGCTTTGAGGGATTCAAAAGTGTGCTAGCACACAATGTTCCAATGCACGCAAGCCCAGCCTAGACCATATGTGGAGTGATCTCCAGGTGGCTAACATTACCATTTGTCGGTATCATTACATGGTTTTGTGTAGAAAGAGTTTCTCCCTAGTCAGTTGATTAGGCCAATTTGTTATTGAGTTTTAAGGGTGAGCTACACGTTATCATTGCCCCTCTCAGACAAATGGAGTACACCTACATGTTTACAAAATTCTCTACATGTTAAAAAAAGAGGTGAAAGGTAAGATGGTTTGATGAGCGGTTCAGATCTTATGATGCGTGAAAGCTACATGCAGTGGCACATCACATGCGATTAAGGTTTTATTATGCGAGATGTGACGGTGGTCCAAAGTGTCGTCATGCTCACAACCCCATAAGATAACATATTGTAGAACCTTTTGGAAATATCCTATACAGCTAAGCTAAGCTCTTGCTTCTGCGGCAAGCGTTAGGGACTTTATGGTCATATTTTTTATCCAAGGGCAAATTAGTCCACTGTGCCATGACCATCACTTCCAATTACTGAGATATTATTTTAATAAATAATAAATGCACCAATAATTTTATTAAAATATTAAATTTAAACTAACTTGTTTTTAAAATATTTTTTATTTATCTAATGTATATAATTTAAAGCTGATTGATTTGGAGCTTTTCCAACGTCTTGCTTTTTAAGTGACACCTCGAACCGAATATTTTAACTTCTCTCTCTGACTTTCACTACCACCACGACCATATTTTCCGGCCACCGCGACGTAGTTGTCGGCCGCCACTCTCGACTCCCCATTTTGCTCTCTCCCCTATCACACGACAATCTCAAGAACCCACCGTCTCTGAATTTGGATCTTCATTTTCTTAGAGTAAAGCGACCGAGTGGTGACTCGTCAATCTAGAGACTCTTTCTTTGAAGCTACATTTCTCTCGGTGAGTTCATATTTCCATTTCTCGCACTTCAGAACTCTGGAGTGTTGTTGTGTCGTTTCTGGGTAAGTGATAAAAAAGGAGATAAAGAGGCGACGTGTCGCTTGTTTGTTTCTTCTTTTCGATAGCCAACAATTTGGTTTTTTTCTGAAAAAACATTGGCTTCTTTCTTTCAAAGTCAAGATTGTGCTTCGGGTTGGTGTCGGTGGAGGAAGGAATGTGATTCTCATCTGGGTTTGTTCCATTTTCAGTTATAAACATCGTTTCGTTTCTGCTCTGATTCATCAATTGGAGCTCGTGCGTGGCCATTTTCACTTACCTGCTAAAATGTGTCTGTTTTTTTGGGATTTCAATAGCTTTCTCAGCTCTCTTTCTAAGTGTGATTCCGTATCAGATTGTCAGTTTTGCTTCACAAAAAGTCATACATACTTGGTACTTCTGTTTTTGTCTTTGTTTCAAAATTTAACCGCAGAAACAGTTCTTCTAACCCATCTCACATTGGATAAATAAGACTTTAAAAAAAAATAATTTTGAACTATTTCTGTGTCGTTTCTCGTATTTTAAAATCATTGACTATCCCTCCCTGTCTTCCTGATATATGTTTTGTTTTCTCTCACAAATTACACAATAAACTTCGTGGTTAGATCTTGGTTTAGCAAATCAAAAGTCGCCGCCGCAGTTTTTGCGTGTGTCATCTTACAATCTTACGGAGCTTGGACTTGTACGAGCATAAATTTATTAAAATGCACTGTAGTTTCGCTTTAACCGATCGTTTCTCTGAAGTACTTATTTATTAAGTGCCTGAACTTCGGAAGGATTGTTCCTTCCTTTGTGTCTAACTTACTTTATTGTTCTTAAATCAAACATCATTAGCTATAACTTTGGATGCTCCTGTGCTGCTATGTCTGTTTTGTGCCAATTGTTACGTTTTGTTCTCGTCTGTAAATAGATATATTCCCGACAATGCATGTCTGGTAGGCCTTGTGGTTTTTCCTAGGATTAGCTTCAACATGTTGATGGGACTGATCGGGTCGTAACAGTGTACATTCTGATCTTTCTGTCTTGAATCCAATTTAATTGTTCCGTACTTTTTCTGGGTTTATTTGAATTCAAGTTATGTTCTGGTTTCAAGCTTGTTGTACCAATTAGGACTTGGTATCATCAGCTAAAATACAATTCCTATGGTCGTCATACTATTCTTATTTTATCTCCTGTAGTTTCAATTTCTTTTATTTTGTGAGTTGTAGTGTGAGATGGACCGCCGGAGTTGGCCCTGGAAGAAGAAGTCGTCTGAAAAGTCTGAGAAAGCTGCCGGTCCAGCAGATCCCGGCGGTATCAATTTGACTTCAGGTGGATCACAGGGCGATAATAAGGTCTTATTAATTTTTTTGCCTTCATACTTCTTCTAGTTCCTGGCATAACTGTGGCCTTCTTTTTTACCTTCTTTTGTTGATTGTTTCTCGTGGATTTCTTTTCTCAGCCATTGATTAGGAATAAAATCTTCTTATTAGAAGCTACTTTTTGGGGATTTGGTCATGACTAGTGAGCCAATACTTCGCATTGTTGGATGTCATTTTTGATAAGTCTCTATATCATTTACTCATCAGAACCTGGTCAGCTTTTTAACCTCACTTTGCATGAACTCAAGCTATATGTTCAGATGCTACAATGATATAGAACAAATTCTTGCAATTGCTAGTATAATATCCATTGATGAAATCAAGTTCTGCTATTATTTTATTAAAGTTCCATTTGCTCTTTTTTCCCAGTTCTATTTCTTAATGTATTATTTCTTTATTTTTTTCTCCCCCTTGTAATCTAAGCAGGGCAACTACAAAAAGCCAAATTATGTTCAGATTTCGGTTGAATCATACACTCATCTAACTGGCTTAGAGGAGCAAGTTAAGACATATGAAGAGCAAGTTAAGACATACGATGAGCAAGCCAAGACATATGAGCAGCAAGTTGAGAAATTAGAGGACCAAATTAAAGAACTGAATGAAAATCTGTCTGCAGCACAATCTGAGATGACAACTAAGGAGAACCTTGTTAAACAGCATGCTAAAGTTGCGGAAGAAGCTGTATCAGGTATGACCATGGTTCCAATCTCCTAGACAGAGAAATGATAACATCAATGCTCTAGAATATAACCTCACATGCATTCCATGGAACCTTATGCTGTAGGTTGGGAAAAGGCTGAAGCAGAGGCTTTGGCATTGAAAAATCATCTAGAATCTGTCACATTGTCAAAGCTCACTGTCGAAGATAGAGCTTCACATTTGGATGGTGCTCTTAAAGAGTGCATGCGGCAAATACGGAATTTGAAGGAAGAACATGAACAGAAATTGCAGGAAGTTGTTACAACCAAGGCAAAGCAATTGGACAAGATTAGGATGGAGCTTGAGGCTAAGATAGCTAACTTGGATCAGGAACTCCTTAGATCTGAAGCTGAAAATGCGGCAATTACAAGGTCACTGCAGGAGCGATCTAACATGCTAATAAAAATAAGCGAAGAGAAATCAAAAGCTGAGGCTGAAATCGAGCTTTTAAAGAGCAATATTGAATCATGTGAACGGGAAATAAATACACTAAAGTATGAACTCCATGTTGTTGCCAAAGAGCTGGAGATTCGCAATGAAGAAAAGAATATGAGCATGAGATCTGCTGACGCAGCTAACAAGCAGAATATGGAAGGAGTGAAAAAAATAGCTAAGCTTGAAGCAGAGTGCCAAAGGTTACGTGGTCTTGTGCGGAAAAAGTTACCAGGCCCTGCTGCACTAGCCCAAATGAAACTAGAGGTTGAGAGTTTGGGGCGAGAATATGGAGACTCTCGCGTAAGGAGGTCTCCTGTTAAGCCTTCTAGTCCACATCTTTCTGCAGTGTCTGAATTTTCGCTTGACTGTTCTCAGAAATTGCATAAAGAGAACGACTTTCTCACAGAACGGTTACTTGCGATGGAGGAAGAGACAAAAATGCTGAAAGAAGCTTTGGCAATGCGCAACAGTGAGCTGCAGGATTCTAGGAATCTATGTGCCAAGACATCAAGCAGGCTTCAAAGTTTAGAAGCACAAATAGTCAACAATCAACAGAAAAGTTTCCCAAAATCTAATGTCCAAGTTTCTGTTGAAGGCTACTCTAGCCAAAATGCAAGCAATCCACCTAGCTTGACCTCTCTTTCTGAGGATGGAAATGATGACAATCGAAGTTGTGCAAATTCTTGGGCAACAGGATTGATCTCTGAGTTCTCTCAATTCAAGAAGGAAACCAACGGTGAGAGATCTAGCAAAGTTGAAAACAAAAACAATTTGGAGCTTATGGATGATTTCTTAGAGATGGAGAAGTTAGCTTGTTTGAATTCAAATGGTGCCATCACTACTTCTGATTGTGCAAATGGTAAAAGATCTGAAATTGTGAAGGGCAATGTTTCAGGAGAGGTCTCATCTTGTAAAGATACTCAGTCTGAAGGGCATCGGGATTTGGACCTGTTGGTTAATAATGCGTCTTCTCAACTTCAATTGTCTGCTGGGGATTCTGGATTTGATCCAGACCAGCAAACACTAATTAGATTCCAGTCAAGAATCTCTAAGTTGCTTGAGACTGTGTCAAAGGATGCTGACATAGGGAAAATCTTGGGTGAGGTCAAACTTGTCGTGCAAGATGCTTGTGATACTCTCCATCATAATTTGGGCAGTAGTGTTTCAGATGAAGTACATTCTGATGCTATGTTAAATGGGCAGACCTATCCTGAAGATGCTGGCATAACGGGAGAAAAGATGATCAGTTTGTCCGGAGATAGCAAGATAGAAACCCTGCACAAACTGAGCCAGGAGTTGGCAACTGCCGTTTCTCAAATTCATGACTTTGTTCTTTTCCTGGGCAAAGAAGCGATGGCAGTTCATCTTATATCTGTCGATGGCAATGCTCTGGATGAAAAGATTCAGGAGTTTTCTGTCACCTTTAACAAAGTTTTATCCAGTGAATCAAGTTTGACTGATTTTGTTTTTGGCCTCTCACATGTATTGGCTAAGGCTGGTGAACTTAGATTCAATGTCCTTGGTTTTAAAGGCTGTGAAACAGAGATCAGCAGTCCTGATTGCATAGACAAAGTTGCGTTACCGGAGAATAAGGTTGCTGACAAGGATTCATCAGGGGAAGGATATCAAAATAATTGTGATCACGTTTCTAGTCCTAGCTCTAACCCCGAGGTGCCTGATGATGGACATTTAATGTCAAACTATGTTCCAAATGGCACTTCATGCAAGATTTCTCTGGAGGAGTTTGAAGAATTAAAGTTGGCGAAGGAGAGCATGGCTGTAGATTTAGCCAAATGTTCTGAAAATCTGGAAATAACCAAGTCTCAGTTACGGGAGACTGAGCAACTTCTGGCTGAAATTAAGTCACAGCTAACCTGCGCCAAAGATTCAAACAGCTTGGCGGAGACTCAACTTAAATGTATGGTAGAGTCATACAGAGCGCTCGAAAGTCGTGCAAGTGAGCTTGAAGCTGAGGTGAACCTTCTACGATCAAAAGCAGAAACTTTGGAAAATGAACTTCAAGTAGAAAAGAGGGGCCATGATGATGCCTTGAACAGATGCCATGAACTACAGTATCTGCTGCAAAAGTAAGTTTCACCTTCCTCCTTAACTGTACTAAAATTAGCTACTGTCCAACTATAGCTTTTACGTACTCAAGGACTGCCTTGGTTTTCAAGTTCAAGGTGTCCTGAGCTTTGTGGTTCAAATTTTAGTTTGTATTATTTCCAAATTAACCACATTCTAAAACTTTAGGCCTGCTGGTAGCAAAGTTATGTTTGCTCTCATGGAAAATCAATTTCTAGAATTCAGAAGAATAATTTGGTACAAAATATATGGATATGCAAAGGTTTCTGATGGTTAGCTGCTTTCCTGATCGATCTTATAGATTATTCAAATTAACCAATCTGGTTTAAATTTGATTTCAGTGAAAATTGATACTTTTCCATTTATACTTCTTTTGATCTCTTCTGAACTGGGAAAAGTCATCATTGAGTGCCATGCTGATTGTGTGACAAAACTATCATGAGATCAATTATGTGCTGAACTTTTGAACTTTTTGGGATGGATAATGTTCATGGATGATATTTGAGAAAAATATTTTGAACCTTAAGCAGCCTTATTTCTAACACGTGAATGCTTTGTTGTTGCTAGGAATGAAAGTTGTTCAGTTTGTTCTTCAGCTGCTGATGTTGACCTCAAGACTAAAAAAGTGAGACCTGTCTTCCCTCTTTCCCTCTGATATTTACTTCAATCGGGGACATCTCTAGAAAATAAACAGAACAGAAATATGTTGTTCCAAACAATAGATATTTTGTATTCTGATGTTTTTGATATGAAGAGACTTGCCTATATGGATGATTTATCAATATTGAGTTATGTACTAAAAGGTCAATCTACTGCTTCACGTACATCTGTGATGAGGTTGCATGTAGTTCGATGTTTATTACTCCACATTAAAAGTAGATCATTATTATTCCACCATACGTACGTCTTTAAATGATAAGGTCTTGGGAGTTCTCTTGCTTATACTTTTGTCTAGATCCTCAAGATATCTATCTTTATGACATTATTACTTGCAATGTTTCTGAGTAGACTTGTGGATGTACAAGCTAATGGGGGAATTCTTTTCATTCCAGGAGAAAGAATTGACAGCTGCAGCAGAAAAGTTGGCAGAGTGCCAAGAAACCATATTTCTCCTTGGAAGGCAATTGAAAGCTTTGCGCCCTCAAACAGAGTTCATGGGATCTCCACAGAGTGAGAGGAGCCAAAGGGGCGAAGATGAACCTACGTCTACCGGCATAAATTTGCAAGAGTTTGATCAGGTTGAGATAGATACTGCTACTTCTGATCTGCATGGAACTGGTGCAGAGTCACCAGTGGATTTGTACAACAGCCAATGTAGTCCATCTGATACAGAAACTAACCTCTTGACATCACCTTCCATTTCAAAGCATCCAAAGAGCAGGTCTTCAAAGTCCAGTTCGTCTTCAACCTCTTCTACTCCAACACCGGAGAAGCATTCAAGAGGATTCAGCCGGTTCTTTTCCTCAAAAGGAGGGGTCAAGAATTCTTATTGAGAACAAAAAATTCATGGACGTATATTACATTTCGATTGAACAAGGCCCTAGTAGAATACAAGCGGAAGCACCAAGGCCATAGATTTGATGAAAACTGGTATCAGCTTACGTTTGTTGACTTTGCTTGCTTATGTTCCATCATTTCATGCTTATGAAATGATGAGTTGAGCCACTGGTAACTTTTGTAACTATTGACTGTAAATGGCATCCGCATTTGTTAGTTTTATGTTGGGTTTCTGTAATTTCCTGAATCGAACAGAACATAGTTCCCTACTCCTGCAACTCATATTCAATATAAACGTGTATGTGACAGTTTTACCTGGACTTTCACTTCTTCATTGCATTTAAAACCAGTAGCTGGTAGGGACTAGGTAATTCGAAAGATAGAAACAAAATAAAAATCTATTAAGCTCTCTTTAAGCAAGAATCTCACTTAAAAAGGAATAATAGCCAATGGGAGAATCTCGAAAACAAAGGGTTCGTATCAGTCTTATTCATATTTCTGCATACATAAATACGATTAACATAACTAATTGCCTAGACTAACCCTCTAATTATCTAACTACGGAATAGAGTTCTAAGTTAACTAGTAAACATAATTGACCCCTATCTAGAATACATATTTGACCCCTATTTAGAATATGTAGAACAGTCTTAAAATAATTAAAACTACTTAGCATATGGCTTCTTTCTAGAATACGTAATCAGGGGTTTATCAGGTCTCCCCCCTTTGAAAGACGCCTTGTCCTCAAGATGAAAATCTGGATATTGAGCAGCCAATAGGTTATAGTCTTCCTAAGTGGCATCTTCAAGAGGTCGACTTCGCCAAGCCCCTAATAACTCCAAATCCTGTATAGAAGTCTAGCGATGGTCAAGTACACGTTCTGGTTGCAATTGCAGTTCCCAATCAGCAGAAATGGGTAGTGGATCTGGTGATGATGGTGGTAGAACACCATGAGCAGGGCGAAGCAAGGAAATATGGAAAATTGGATGAATCCGTGCATCTGATGGAAGTTCCAACTCATAGGCTACTGAACCTAGCTTTCGCAAAACCTTGTAGGGCCTAAAAAATCGAGGAGATAACTTCTCATAGTGCTACGTAACAAGACATAATCACCAACATTAAAAAAAGTTCCCTGCGCTTCTTGTCATGCTGATATTTCATGCGTGCTTGAGCCTTAATAAGATTATCTTTTAGCAGTTTTAACATTGCATCTCTAATTAATAATTGGTCTTCTAATTCAACATTAGCAGTCTTACCTTTCACAAATGGATGTAGAGGTGGTGGATCCCTATCATAAACCACCTTGACAGTTATAGTACCCGTAGAAAGATGAAAACCAGTGTTGTATGAGTATTCAGCCCAGCATAAGTAGAAACTCCATTTTCTGGGTTGTTCATGAGCAAAACAACGTAAATAGGCCTCTAAGCATCGGTTGACAACTTCTGTTTATCCATCGGTTTGAGGATAGTAGGAAGTACTCATCTGTAAACGAGTTTGACTAAGTCGAAACATCTCCTGCCAAAAAGAACTTAGGAAAATTGAATCTCAGTCAGAAACTATGGAACAAGAAATTCCATTGAGACGAACTTCCTTGCAGAAGATTCCAACCACTGTTTTAGCTGTATACGGATGAGAAAGTGGGGAAAATTGGTTGTATTTACTCAAACGATCAACGATTACAAATATAATGTCAACACCTTTTGATTTAGGCAGCCCAGTTACAAAATCAATGGAAATATCTTCCCAAATTTTTTCTGGAATAGGTAGTGGCTGTAAAAGACCAGCTGGTGCAAGAGTTTCATATTTGTTGCGCTGACAAGTCAAGCATTGTTGAACATGAAGCTTGACATCCTTCTTCATGTGAGGCCAATAAAACTGATTAGAAAGCCTCTTTAAAGTCTTCAAATAACCTCCATGTCCACCAATGGGTGTTTCGTGTGCTTCAGCCAAAAGAATTGCACGTAAGTTGGAGTTAGAAGGGATTGCTAACTTACCTTTGTAAAAGAGCTTATTGGCTGACCAAAATTAGAATTTGAAGATGGATCTTTCTGTAGGTCTGAAATGAGATTCCGGGTGTGATTATCCTGGAGATATGCTTCTTGCAAATCAGAAAAATCTAGAGGTACAGGCATGATTTAATTGAAGAAATCAGATTGTTGTGGCTTCCGAAAGAGCACATCAGCTGCTGCATTATCCTTCCCTGCTTTGTACAATATAGTGAAATCAAAGGGTAGTAACTTCAAAATTAGACGCTGCTGAGAATTTGTAAAAATCCGTTGCTCAAGCAAATGTTTAAGACTGTTGTGATTAGTCTTGACATAAAAGTGATGACCAATTAAGAAATGTTTCCACTTTTGGACAACAAGCATAAGAGCTAGTAATTCACGATCATAGGCTGACTTATATCAATTAGAGTAAGAGAGTCCCTTACTGAAATACGCTATGGGGTGCTCTTGTTGCATGAGAACAGCTCCAATCCCTTCCAAAGAAGCATCACATTCAATAGTGAAAGACTGTTGAAAATCTGGTAGTTTCAAGACTGGCACTGTTGTCAATACATCCTTAAGCTTCTGAAATGCAATTTTAGCCCGTTCATTCCAGCTAAATGCATCTTTCTTGGTGAGATTAATAAGTGGCTTAGCAATGACTCCATCATTCTGCACTAACCATCTTTAATACCCTGTGAGTCTAAGGAAACCACGAAGTTCTTTGATAGTGGTTGGAGAAGGCAACTGTTGTACAACCTCAATTTTCTCCAGGTCAACACCAACACCTACTTGTGAGACAATGTGTCCCAAAAATTCACTTGTTGTTGGGCAAAAGTGCAATTCTTAGCGTGAGCATAAAATGCATGTGAGCGTAATGAATTAAAGACCACTTCCAAATGAAACTTATGAAGGTGAAGAGAGGTGCTGTAAATTAAAATATCATCAAAGAACATTACTGCCTGAAATGTGGAAGGAGCATTTGTGAGGCCAAATGGCATCTCAGTAAATTCATAATGGACGGAGTATGTTCGACGATAACCCAAGCGAAGATCAATCTTTGAGAAGTAGGCAGCATCGTGAAGTTCGTCGAGCAACTCATCCATATTGGGTATAGGATGCTTATCAAAAATAGTGATGTGATTGAGTTCCCGATAGTCTATGCACATTCTCCACAAATCATCCTTCTTCTTGACTAGCAGCACAGGGCTCGCGAACGGACTAAAGCTAGTCTGAATGAATCCTTTAGATACAAGTCGACAACTTACCTTTCAATTTCATCCTTATGAAAATAAGGATATCTATATGGCCGTATGGTTGGAGGTTGAGCATTAGGATGAAGATTGATGGCATGAGTATGACTACGGAGAGGTGGCAGAGAGATAGGTTCAGAGAATATATATGAAAAATCTTGAAGTAGGCCATCAATATCAGTGAGTTTTGACACAAACTTCCTGAAAACTCCGTTTGCTTAGTCATTACCTTCAGCTCTATACTAGAAGTTGAATTTCCAGGTACCCTTTGCAATTTGCATCTTCGGCCATCAACCCAGAAAATCATGAACATTTACTGCCAATTTGCTTGCACAGTGTTTAAGGAAGCTAACCATTCAATTCTTAAAACCATGTCAACACACGCAAAAATGAATGGAATGAAATCACCCACGATCTGCAAATCTTGAATCTGAATTTGAAGCTGTCTACACCCCTTATTACAGCGAATCATTAACCCATCTCCAATCTGGACCCCGAAAGAAGTGATAGATTGAGTGGGTAACTTCAATTCTGAAACAAGTGTTTGAGCCACAAAATTTACTGTCTTTTGGTTTAATATCCCTTGTAACTTTATAATTGAACCCGAGTTACTGAAAAAGATAACATGGAAGGAGATTTCGTCCTGCATCTCTAAATCTTCTTCATTTTCTGATTCAAAATCAGCTACTGGTTCTTCTTCAGTGATTTCCATGATTTTTAAAGTACCAGCCTTGCAACGGTGACCCGGCTGAAATTTCTCGTTGCATCAAAAACAGAGTCCCTTATCCCGTTATTTCTGTTTCTCAATATCCCACGACTTGTGAGTCAGATTTTCTGTTAAAGAAGACGTGCTCGCGTTCATTGCTAGCTGAGTTTTTTCTCTAGAAAAACGTGAATCACGTGCAACTCAGGTGGTATTGGGGTTAGGTCGGGTCAAGTTGGTTGAACAGTTTGGTTTAGGTCCACGCCCAATCTGAATTTTGGCTTCATATTTAATCGCCAAGCTCATTGCTTTGTAAATCGTTCTTGGCTTATGGATGCGCACATCTGCCTTGAGTTCCTCCTTCAAGCCATTGAGAAAAACACCTAAGAGACAGTGCTCTGGCCAATTCTTCACTCGTGCAGATCGTTTAGCAAATTCGTGACGATACTCTTGCACCGTTCCCGATTGTTTGATGCCACAGAGATACTCGTCTGGGTTCTGAAACTCTGCTGGACCATAATGCTCTTGAAACATCTTTGTGAGTTCCTCCCAATAAAACAAAGTTCGTTCAATGTTGATCCATGCGAAGAGATCAAGAGTGTCGCTTCAAGGTATATGGCAGCGATGTCGACCTTCATCTCATATGGGGTGTGATAATATCGAAAATATTTTTCAGCCTTTAAAATCCATCATCTCGAGTCCCCACCTTCAAACTTTGGAAACTCAATCTTGGTTGACGGACGCTTAGACGAATTTTTCAGCCACCATGATGTGTCATAATCGTTCTCATCATTGAAGCTCTGCATATGTGCTTTGCGCCTTTCTTGATTACCGAGACTGCCTTCAACATGATGAATATTACTGGAGGATGTCTTCAGAGCAATCATCTCTGAGTTGAGATTGCTCAACTAGGCAGCCATGTCAGAAAGTTACGACAAAAGAGCTTCAGTCAGGTTAGGAGTAGGATTTTGCAGATTTTGTGGTTACTGTGGGTTCTGGGTGTTTTATGGGTTTGGTTGACCAGAAGAAGAAGATGAGCGTGTCTTCACCATATTTGAACCTGCTCTGATACCAAATTGGTAGGGACTAGATATTTCGAAAGATAGAAACAAAATAAAAATCTATTAAGCTCTCTATAAGCAAGAATCTCACTTAAGAAGGAATAATAGCCAATGGGAGAATCTCTACATCAAATATCAGTCTTATTCATATTTCTGCATGGATAATATTTATAGACAATTAACATAACTAATTGCCTAGAATGACTGACCCTCTAATTATTTAACTACGGAATAAAGTTCTAAGTTAACTAGTGAACATAGCTTACCCCTATATAGAATACATAATTGACCCCTATTTAGAATATGTAGAACAGTCCTAAAATAATTAAAACTACTTAGCATGTGGCTTCTTTCTGAAATATGTAATTAGGGATTTATCAGTAGCCTGCGAAGTTTAACTTCTGAGTTTCTCAGTTTAGTAAGTGAAAAACTCTAACAGGGCAACATCAAGTCCTGGCAAACGTTCTCTTAAACATGGTCTCCAAGCCTAGCTCTACAGGCAAATGTGATTACAATGAAGGAGAAATATTTCTTAATCTATTATAATTGTTAGGAATGTTTCTATTTATTTCCAGTTTCAGGCATATCGAAAGAATTTCTGGCACATCTGTTCGGATTGAAACCCCAAGATTGAAATGCAAGCAACTTCCAATTCTAACTTGATGCAAGTTCTAACAATATTTAATATGCAGCTCTTATGGTAAGACAGACATTGAAGAAACTCCAAGTTACCCATTTGCTTTTCATTTGTCTACAAAATGGTATTATGAAAATAGACTTGGCAAAAAGGTTTGGAATTGGGTTAAAGTTAACGCCCAACCAGATTCGAACCTGTTTAAATCAGCTTGAATTCAAAATTTAACCCAAAAAGGTACAAGCTAAATTAGGCTTGGCGATGTCAAATTTAGACTCTGCTTACCGTCAAGCCTATTTGCGAATTCAATATAAAAGATCAAAACCTTAAGTTCACTAAAATTTGGATTAGGTTGGAATTTTTATTTTTAAAATGTCAAATTTAAATTAAAAAATTAATTTGAAATTTGAAATTAATAAATTTAAATTTTCAAATATATTCTTCATCAAAGTGAATTTATTATTGACTTTTGCTAAAATTTAACTTGAATTAAAGTACCAATTAAATGGTAATTACCCTTTTAAGATTGTGGTTCATTAGAAAGGTTCTTTAATGACTTACTTAGTCGATGGACAATGTCACTAGATGAGGAAAGGAACAGATTATATGTTCTTATTATTCAATCCTACTTTATTTCATGATTATTCATTCATTTAATAAATGAGACTTACAAAAATTGGATAGATAGATGCTCATAAAACATAATAGATACAGAGTAATGGTGATTTGAACCTGGATGGAGAATCCAAGCTTTGTAAGGAAAGTCTATCCCAGTGATGGTCTTCTATGTGCTATCCCTTTGAATTGAATAGTATTGGTCCAAAAGAATCATTAGCTTGGAGTCTATTCTTGGGATAAGATCATCTGTTCTTGATATTTTGTTTCTAAATTATTCCATGAACATCTATTTATTCCATAAATGGAACCTACATGGAAGGATGCTCATAGAACAAAATAGGAACAAAGTAACGACCATTTATACTTAATTCTACATACTTGTGTTTTAAGTATTGTATCATTTGTACCATTTAACCTGTTTCAACTTTATTTTTACCTCAAAATGACATCATTTTATGTATAAATATATCTAAAACGGTGTTATTTTGGAGCAAAAATAAAATTGAAACGGGTTAAGTGCTACAGAAATCTAATCCTATGCCCTTTAGTTTCTTAAGTCTCTTGCTTTTCCAATTATGTATGAAACTATCAATCACTATTTGATTTGATAATGTCACATGTCTTCCGTTCACAATAATCCAATTTGCTCTGCAAGTTGAATTAATCAATAGCTCCTATCAATTACGAATTATGTGTAACAAACCATGTTATCGACATTTATTTCTTTTTGTTTTTACATATTTTGACAATTCTTTGGTCCCATCTTTTAGTGAGTTTTGTAAAATGTGAATACAAATGGTATTTGTTGTCTCCAACAAAATCAATTAGAAATTAGTTTAATTATTCGTGAATCTGTTTTGTTTGTGAGAGTCTGAATTTAGTGGTAACTAACTAAAAACTAAATCGAAAGTTAAATCAATAACACAAAAGACTTAACATTTGAAAGAGTCGATCAGTATTAGATTATCATAAAATGAACTAAAGATTAAATAAAATTAAAGAGTTTGAAAAATGATTAAAGAAGATTATCTTTATCCATCAAACAATTTAAAATTTAATTAATAAAGGAAACTTTTAAATGAAAATTAATCGATTTATTTTGGTTTATAAAAACTGATATGTTTATAAAAATTAGCTGATTAGTCAAATAAATAGATCAATTTTTAACAAACAAAAATTATTAAATAAAATAGAACTGAAAAGTTAAAAAATAAATAAAAAATTGACTAGTTCAAAATTTCACTGTTAAACTGACCGACCCAATTCAATTTTTAAAACATTAATTATAACATAAACTGTTGTAATTAAATTGAACGAGGGAGAAAGGATGAAATAATATTATTATAGAGTCTGAAACATTAAATATTATCTTAATATTAAAGAAGTCAATCGCTAATCAATCTATTTTAATTTTATTATTGATAATTGCCTTATGAAAGTGAATTATTTATATATTAATCAAACAATTGATTTATGTTGAAATAGTAGGATGACAATTTTTGACTCATATGCTTAAATTTAGTTGCTTTGAATAGTCAGTTCATGAGCTAGACCTAGGTCAGATTGGCTCGAAACTTAATTATTCTAAGCAAAATAATATTGTTTTACTTAAAAGAATTGAGCATCGAGTAAACTTGAATAACTCAAAGTTTGATCCAATTAAAACAATAAATTATTTTATATTTTTAATTTTAAAAAATTATTTTTTAAAAATTTACAAAGACTCAATCATGAGTCAGCTCATTGCCATCTCTACTTTTATTATAAGTTTGGACCCTCTGTTTTATTTGATTTTAATGGTCAAAATAATGTTATTCTGCAACTGAACAGGATGGAATTATGTAAAACAAACAGAGAATTCTTCATCTTTTATATTATAGCATATATCAATGGATCAAATATTAAACTGTCACCTAAATTGTCTCGAAACAATCAACTTGGACGAAGGCATTGAACAAACATAAGAAAGGTTGTGTCCAACATTACGAAGCACCACCAGGTGAGGCATTACGACTGGGCTTCTCTCTTTGGAGTAGCCTATTGGTTCCTATGGTACTGGCGAAACAAGAGTGTATTTGACACTGACTTCGCTCGGCCAGAAGCAGGTAACAGAGTCGTTATAGAGTACGTAGAATGGATAGAACGGGCAAGGGTATCAAAAAATTGTGTGTTTCCAACCCAAGAATTACCTATGAGTAGGGTAGTTGGGTGGACCAAACTACCAGAAGACTGGGTTAAGTTGAACACTAATGGGGCAGTCAAATAAGGAGAAAACATTATTACTGCTGGGGGGATACTTAGAGACTAGCAAGGTCAGTGGTGCGATGGGTTTATTCAACATATTGCAAGAGGATCGCCGCTCTCTACAGAACTCTAGAGAATCCAATCGGGTCTTACTCTGGCTTAGACATTGGGATATCGAGGAGTCATTATAGAAGTGGATTCCCTCGAAGTTATAAACATATTGTCTTCATCCAATACAGCTTTATCTGATGAGCAAATTTTGGTGACAGGTACCTGTGGATTACTCCAACCAGCTTGGGAGGTGTAATTTTAGCACGTTCATTGTGAAGGGAACTAGTGTGCGAACCACCTGGGCTCAATCGCAGCCTTAATCAGTCCAGGATTGTATATTCTCTAGGAGCCTCCGCTGACAGTATTGGAGCTCATTCACCGAGACAAGCAAGGCGCGTTGTACCGCCAAAATATGCACTAGTTAGCTTGTAATTGGTTTTTGGTTTATCTTTCCTTTGTACAAAAACAAAAAAAGCAAGATCGAAGTAAATGGGGACTAAAGTGATTTTTCTTGGGTACATTTCAACTGATTCAGCTCCTTCTTTTTTTTTTAACAAAGGAAAGGAAAACTAATAAAAACTAATGCACATGTCTGTGATATAAGATCCTTTGTTGATTGTTGTGAATGTACTCAAGACTCGCGCTTGGAGGTTGTTGGAGAACATAGATCCGAGGATGTGATCGTGGAGCTAGCCTGGCCAAGCTGTCGACACTCCTTATTCTCTTCTCAATAGACGTGTTATATTTGGAGAGTCTATTGTCGACACTGCATTTCGTGGATTCTCAACAACAGCACACTGTTGTCAATCAACGCTTGTGTAGATGATGAACGAATATTGATAACTTCCAAAGAATCCATTTCGACGACTATTTGTTAGAAACTGAGATCCCATGCCAACTTTAGTCCTAATAAAACCTCCCAGAGTTCAGCGGTTAATGGCAAGCACTTACATATATGTTGCAGGAAGCCTCCACACCATTGTCCTATGCTATCCCTGATTAGTCCGCCAGCCATTGCCGTGCTAGAGTTTGTGTTGACCGTCCCATTTGTGTTTTTTTTTGGTATAAAGGGAGAAAAAACATCAAAGATTACATAATGAATCTGGAGAAGCAGATCCCCGATATATCCTCATCAAGGAGACGTTAGCACCCTATAGGTGTAGTAGAAAAAAAGGTGAGACCGACAGTAGAGTGACCTACGTAAGTAGCAAGCTAGTCAGCACATCTGTTACTCTCTCGGTAAACGTGACGATGAGTAACAGACCAATTCCGCGTGAGAAACTCGTGGACACCCATGACAATGGGGTTGAGCGCCTGGGAACGACAATTCAAGGAAGAAATAAGATGGTGCACCGCGAGAGAATCCAACTCCAGTTCTACTCGACGAAAGCGCAGGTCCCAGGCTAACGTAAGCCCGGTATAAACTCCCCAGAGTTCAGCTGACATCGTATCGCACCAACCGAGATTTTGGGAGAATCCACCAGACCAGTTGCCAGAACTATCACGTAAAATGCCCCCTGCAGTAGCCGAGCAACCATTGCAGGCGCCGTCTGTGTTGAGTTTGACCCAATCAGGAGGCGATTTGGTCCAACCAATAAGTTGCTGGTGGCGAGGGCGAGGTCCTGTAGTTGCCTGGCGGATCTGATCTGCAAAAGACAAAATGAGATAATTAGGAGACATAGGCCAAGTGAAATCAGCATCAAACAGGGACTTA
>JANSVA010000002.1:890257-906812 GCA_025504915.1 Erythroxylum reticulatum | reverse complement strand
CTAATAACATTTACAACATGTAACATAAAATCATTTATAGCTATTAATAAATACTATAATAAACTCAATAATGACATCTGTCCCTCGTTGGTGTCTCAAGTCGAGTCTGGACGAAGGAGTTGGGGAGTTCCCCTTTTGGTGGGTCGATTCAAACGGACCTTGATAGACGTTGCGATGGTGACCTTCAACATTGGGGAAGTAGTCGTGTGAGGAGCGAGCTGGTCGGTGGCAGAGAGCGCCGAGAATCGTGATCCACGCGATACACCTAGGGAAGTCTGGGTGGAGGTGGGGTTGCGGTGGCCCAAGGAGGGGTTTGGAGGTCGGCGAGCTTTCTGTTACACTTACATCCAAGGGCCAAAGGCTGCTCGTTGGAGTGCGTCAGAGGCAGAAGAGGGGTTTTGATCGACGGAGGAAGTTTCTGGTTGAAGAGAAGATGAGTTCTCTGGTTCAAGGACTTTGGCCGGACGTGAGGGGCAGAGCGAGGAATCATGGCCGACGCGTCCACAGTGGAAACATATTTGCGGTAAGCCTTCATAGGCGACGTGTATGAGCTCACCATTGAGCTCCACAACCGAGCGGAGAGGCGAGCTGATGTCAACATTGACGGCGACCCTAGCGAAGTGGCCACGGTAAGCTTGCTACGTATTGTTGTCTATTTTGACTGTCCGACTAACTAAGTTTCCGATTGCAGTGAGTATGGATGGATGATAACGAGCGATGGGGAGATCGGGGAAACGAACCCACGCCACCACGTGGGTAATTTTACCAGTCGTCGGCCGGAAGTCTGAAGCCCACGGTTGCACGGAGAGGACGTGCCCGATGATCCAAGGTCCCTGAGTTAAGGTATGTACATAATCCCCCTCTTCCCTGAAGTTAATGAGGTAGAAGTCGTTTGCTAGGTCGATAATTTTAATCGGACCTTTAGGGTGCCATAGAGTGTGTAGGCGATCTCGGAGCATAGTGAAGCTTAACTTCCTGCCGAGAAGCTTAATCACCACTGCGTTAGCCCACACTTTGTCCAATTTTCCCTTGAAAGTGTTGGATAGTTCGATGCTTAATCCATGGGTCCCCTGAACAATGTTGATGTCACCCTCGGTAAGTTCAATTGGTTCCTTGTCCGGCCAAGCTAAGTCAATGGATTCAGTTTCAGGTCTTGATGGTCCAGAAACTACCGCGCTATAGCTCATTGGAGTTTGTTGTCCCAGCGGTGTGAGAGGGGGAGGGTCTTCCTGCCGTTCTCTCGTACAAGCTTTTTTGGCTGTGTGCATGTTGGACTCATTTGGATTGTGGGAATTCATGGTGGAGCAGGGTAGACGATTGTGCAAAGTATTGTAGTAGGAAAGCGCAAAGTACTAGCAGGGTTGCTAAAAGAAGACTTGCAAAATACTATAGTAGGTGTGGTGCTTTATGGAAGAAGAACTTTTAACAAACAGTTGATAGACAAGGTGAAAGGTACGAAGGAAAAGGTTGTAGAGAGATGTTCGAGCATCTCTCTCTACAACAGCTAACTTTTTCGACTATAGCCTTTATTCCTTTTTTCTTATTGCTAACCTCGAGGTTGTGTTTAATTTTACCTATCCAGCTTGTGGTTTCGTCCATCCAATTGACGTTTTCATTGGTAACCTCGAGGTTGGAAAAACTCAGTCAGCTCCTTCTAGTTATGTAACAAGTTAACCTAAACCAAACGCTGACCAGTTGATTCAGAGAATAAGCTTCTCAGGATCTTTCGTTTGGTTTCTTATACATAGGGATAGGCAGCTAATTTATGGTTAGTAGTCTTGTCCTCTGTCTAGGAATATGGTTAGTAGTCTTGTCCTCCGACTAGGAATAACAGCTACGGTCAAAGATGAAAAAGAAAAATGTACCTTCTAACTAAATTATGTTGTGATGACTAGGTTTGACAGGTAAATTTGTTTTTTTAATTATATAAAATTTTGGGATTAGCTGATAATTGAACAAATTCAATTTATATTTAATTTAATATTATTTTACTTGACATCATTTCAATAAAATTATATTTACTTAAATTAAACTTAAAAATTGATCAAATCAATTTGTTAATTTTAAACTAAGGAAATGGTTGGTTTGCATTAAAAAATAATAATAAAAATGAGAATGAATATAATAAAAAAATAAAAATCAATATTATCATTATGATTATAATTATTGGTTAACATAAAGAGATGATTACTATTATTGTTAATAATAATTAGTTTTTAAAAATATTAAAAATAAAAATTATTATATTTTAATTAATTAATTATATTTTCTAATACGGGCAAATAAAGAGTTAATATAAAATTAAGGAGGTGGTCGGAGGTAGTGAACCGGCCAAGGTGAGTAAATTGGTTCGATAGGGGATGAAATGTCCGGTCAGTACGGTTCTTATTGGTATGTTGGACCACATGACGCTAAACAATTGTGCATGTAACCGTAACGAGGCCATTAATCTAAACCATTCATCTGCCGAGCACATCAGACCAGTAATGGCGGAGCGTGCGAGTTTTAAGGAGTGACGTGTAATCTCATTTGAGGTGTTTAGATATAGAAAAGCGTGTCTTTTTTGCACGTAATCATCTCGTCTGACACAACATTCGATAAGGTTGTCTTTGAGCGACAGAACAACAGAGACAAAACCCTAAAGCCAAGCAAAACGTGTAAGAGTCTGTCAAGAAGTAACAAACCAGTGTCGGGAAAACTGTCGCAAACTTTACGAATCTAAATTCTAAACTAAAACCCCAGATAATTTCATGGGTTCTCTTGGTCAGAAATCATCGTTAAGAAGAAGAAAACACACAATCAAAAGAAAAGGGGAAACAAATTGAAGCCAGAGAAGCAGTAAAGCAGCTTCATCTTTAGCTAATGTAGGCCTAATGAAACTGATAATGTTTAGCTTCAAGCTCATCTGAGCATGGAAGTTAGAGACTGAAACACCTCCTCTTCACAAGGAATAGTGAGGCCCATTTCATGATCGAACCCAAACTCTTCCTCTGCTTGTTGCAGCAAAATCTGGAACTCGGGCCTAGAGAGGAAAGAAATGGGTACGATATGCCTGCTTCTGTTCTCGCCAACGTACACAACGAAGTGACCTTTGGGGACGTCTAAAGGCGGGCCTACTTGTTCATACCCTTGTTTCTTCCCTAAGCTCGAACACCTCCTGAAAATCTGCTTGATGACTGCTGTTTGAGGCAATTTGTTTGATCTTCTGACAGCCATTTGTGTTGGAGGGTGAAGATTTGGAGCGAGGGGTGAGTGTGAAAAGGAAGGTGGTGTTGTGGGTGGTTATTTATGGTGAGATAGACAGACTGTTAAGAGTGTCGTCTCCTCGCGTGGGGCTAAGGACAGAATAAGGGGTGATGTGGTTTTGGCCTGCCAATGCCGTACGGAAGATATTAATTCATTGACTTCTGACTCGACATTGTATAATTATCGGTCAATGATACCGTTTATAAATAATTTTTTACATATATAAATTAGTTTTTAAATTTTTTTAAAAATTATACAATAATTTATTATCATATTGTTTAATTTATAAGTTTACATTAATTCTGTTTCTTAAAATTATAATAATAAATAATAACTACAATTGTACAGTCCTTAACTTTTTATTATTACAATTTATTAAAAGAATTAATAATGAGAAAACAACTTATTAGAAGTGACACTGAAATAAAATTATATATTATTTAATTTATTATTAGTTAAATATATTAATTATTAATAAGAATTTAAACAATTTAATTTAATATTATATCTTTAATTAATTAAAATTAATTATGAATAAAATTTTAAAAATTTTAAAAATCTGCTAAAAAATTCTCTTATTTTTGTCAGTTGGTACTGCACAAAATCAACTGATACCAACTGACATCAACAATTGGTATTTTTAAACACAATTTTGTACTATTTTTTAGTCTATACAATATGAAATTTATATTTTTGGTTAATTTTATGAGTTGCTCAAATTGTTAGGGTGTTACGAAATATTACGCTGGTAAAATATTATTTTATATTTATTTAATTAATTCCGATTGGTGTTATGAAAAAGAACAAGCTTGCTGTATAGCCGCACAACGTGTCTCTTTGTCAATTGATTTGAATGCTAAGTGATGACTATTAACTCAAGCTCCAATGTGTTCATGATCAGTTTGGAATATTTCTTCTTCTTGCTTTTAACAAAACATTTTAACCTAATTCGGATAAGGCATTATCCTTTATCTCCTTTTGGGGAGGAAGATCTTTTGTTTCCTTATCCAATTCCCCTGTTCTCATGTGATCTTCAGGTCACTCTTTTGGGCAGTTTTTGACAAATACGACAGCGTCCCTTGATTCCCTTCTCACAGAGCATCTTCTGACCTATAGAACAGAAGAAGGACAAAACAATAGTCGCTGACTCGCAGTATTTTTAACATAGATTGAGGAGATGATTAAGGATATGACGTTTTTAGCGACTAGTCATGTTTTCAGAAACCTATTTGTCAACGTAGAAGAGAAGTTGAATGTGGTTACAGACATAAGATGGCCGTACTCAATTGTTCCACCACTTCTTATTAGCCCGTGGGTTGATCTCAGATAGTAGCCAACAGCAGTAGCCTACAGTTCCAGTATTCTAGATATTAACATAATTAACATTTTAAATTTAGTTATTAAACTTAAAAAGGTTGATTAATTAATTAAAATTTAAATATTAAATTAAAAATTTTAAACACCGCAAAATATTTTATGTGTCTTAATAAAAATGACAGTTTTTTATGATAATTCTGTTAGAGAATATATATAACTAATTAAGTTAGCCTCACACACACTAGCTTAAGCTATTATGGTGAAACAGTCGCTTCTGATGATATCAAAGCCTATATAATTAAATGGTCATGAGTTCGAATCCTACCACCCACCTATTTTAATTAAATTAAACACAAGATAAAGTAGGTCTGTGTAACTTTCAAGCTCAAAAGGGCTTTCATTTGAGATGGTGTGTTAAAGAATATATAAAATCAATTAAATTAGCCTCTCATAACAGTTTAAGCTATTGTGGTGAAGTGGTCGCTTAATAGATTCAACTTGGATCTACCTCTTTTATGTTGTTTTTGTTTCTTTTATCCAAGTAATGTTGTTATTACAGTGATAACTTCAGATTCTGTGTTTCATTATTCTGTTCCAATCTTCTTTTTGTCTCAATATAAGGTTTGTTTTATGTCTTTATTTAAACGTTTTATATCTATACATAAAACGACGTGGTATTAGAATGAAAACAGGATTAGAACAAGGTAATAAGAGCATATGATTCATGCCCTACAGTTCCAGTATTCTCAAGGAGAATACGCACATTGCATGTCGATGCGAAGTTATTGTCTCGACGGTGAATAAACACGTCGTTGCGAGCATTTATTTAGGACGTGGCTGGTTAGTTACTTAGCCTGCAACAATCCTGAAGGTCACATGGAGTGACTTGTCCATATATTTAAGATTTGGTTTTACCTACTCTCGTAAGTCATGAGGTTCCCACCAAGTTAGACCCAAGTTTACCCATCGTTAGTTCGAATTCTAGAAAATTAATTTAAGAATCGGACCGCCAATAGCCACTATCCAGACGGCAATGAACCTGTAGAGTGGAGAGTATATTTAGGATTTAATTTCACCTCTTCTTATAAGGCTCTTATGAAGAGTTCTGTAATATCAGAGCCACCAAGTTAAACTTGGGTTTGTCCAATATCATGAGTTCGAATTCTAAAAAATAAATTTAGGAATGAAATTGCCAATAGTCACTACCTAAACAACAATGGGCTTGTGAAGTGGGAGGTATATTTAGAATTTAGTTTCACCTCTTCTTATAAAGCCTCGAGATTGTATCTTCTATGTCATATTGGAGATTATTGGAAGTAAGTATATCAACTTAGGGTGATTTTGGCTCACTAGAAAATGTATATTTAAAATATGGTTTTACCCCCTTATCAGGGGCAGGGGGCAGTGATATTAGAACCACTAGATTAGATCTGAGTTTATCAAACGTCGTGAATTCGAACTCCAGATAATCACTTTAAAAATGAGACCATAGATAGCCACTACCCAAACGACAATAAACCTATGAAGCCGGAGATATATTTAGGATTTGACTTCATCTCTCTTTACAAGGCGTAACGGGAATTGGTATAATTAAATTAATTGAAATTTTGAACCAAATGATTATTTTAATTGAAGGAGACACTTATAGTTATAACTTTTTTAATATGAATTAAATATAATCAACTCACAAATTCTATAATTTCGATTAATTAATTGATAAATTAAATAATAAATTTAGACCAAATAAGTCTTAACCCTTTATTTTTAACAATTCTCCATTTTAATTTTAAAACAAGTAATTTTTATTTTTATCAATCAATTTTATACTTATTGTTTTTTAATTATGTATTAAATTTGTAAACTATATATTTAATTAAACCACTTAATGAAATAATCATCTTGACCCAAATAACAAACTCAAATCATCGAAGATTAAAATTTAATCCAAATCAATTATATACTTTGTAAGTATCCATCTGAATAGAAACGATCAATTTAAATAATGTTTTCAAAATCAAATCAGGAAGTTTAAGATTTAAAATATTTAATTTATATTAAATCATCGTTAAATCAATTAAAGAATAATTAAAATTAAATAATTAAAAATTTTGTTCTTATTATCAAAATTTTGAAAATTTAATCAAAAATAAAATTTGATTAAACTAAACCAAATTAAAAAATTAAAAAGTAAATAAAAATTTGATCCTGTTTAAAATTTTAATTCTTAATTGTTATTTTTTACTCAACTTCACGAGCTTCTTAACTGTAACCCTCGTGATTTGACATATTATTCCCAACTTTATAATAGACATGATGAATCACACGTTTGATCAACGTAGAGTGAAGGTGCCTTCCAAAATGGGGTCACAACGCACCAGAGTCTCCGAAGAAAAAGAAGAAACCCCCATGTTTGCCGGTAAATAACGTTGACTGGTGAATGTAGCAGAGGAAACTTGGAAGGCACATGGCCATGGGTCCAATAATCGCCCAAAGTCGATGAAGATCAGAGACGAATTGACCAAAGCAACTTCTAGGGTAGAAATTAAAACCCCAATCTCAATTGCTTCTAACATGAATGATTTATTGCCACTCGTCAAGGTAACAGTACAGTGCACTAGGCAATTGTACAAAGGTCACCGAATTGTCCGGATACATTACACCACTAATCATACGATTCTGTTTAAGATTCTAATTGCTTGTTACTTTTAGAGAGTTAAAAGATATTTTTTTCCACCACAAAAATTTTTAAGAAAAAAAATATTTAGTTGTAAAATAAAAAAGTATTTTTTAAATAAATATAATCTTTTTTTAGTTAAAATATAGTTTTTTTAAGAATTTTAAATTTGGAGCTTCTCAAAAAAGTCTTTCAAATAATTTTCAGATAGAATTTTCAGATTAATTAATGAGTTTATTTTTAATCCTTTTTACCCTTATGTTTTACACATAATTCTTATAATACTCACAAATCCATCTTCACGCTTATTTTGAGAGTTATATAATATTATTTGTTTTTATATATTTTAATATTTATTTTTGATATTAGTTTTACTTATGTTATAATCTATATAAAAGATTTGGTTAAAATATATTTTCATTTACGTTTCATACGGGTTTAAAATTATATAATAATTAATATATTGTGTTTACATATTGTTTAATATGCTTTAAATAATACTTATATGCATAAATAATTTTTATTAAAAATAAAATATAGTTAAAATTAAAAATAATTTTTATTTTTATGTTGTTAAACAGTATACTATATGAAGTTCTTTCAAAAAAATTCTTTTTTAAATGACAACCAAATGGTCAACTGGCTTTTTAGAAAAAATTTCCTCAGAAAAGATTTACAGAAAAAGTTCTACTGATATAAACTCAACCAAATATAGGATAAATTGCGTGTTGGATCAGTCAATAATTTGACTATCCACTTCAAATAAGATGAAGTAAATTAAATATAAAATATATTGTTTTAAAGTTTTAAACTAAGATATGATATTTTAATTATGTATGAACTCATTTAAATTTAGTGTAGTTTTCTTTTAAATTTATCTGAAATTTTTTTATTAATATCAAAATAAGATAAATAAAAATTTTTAGATTTAGTTCTAAACGAATAGTGATTTATGTACTGATTAAAATGACTTAATTTAAATAGTTTCTCCTTACTCATGAGTTGATGGCAAATTAATTCGAAATGGATCGATCCAATGATGAGAAAAATATTAAAATTTTCGAAGTAAAATTATTTCATATAAATATATTAAAAGGGAATTATTAAAATTTTATAGGTAGATATAAAAGTAAAATAAGTAATATATAAAAATAAATTTCATAATTTATTGTATTAAATTTTGAATAAAAAATAATACTCCAATTAAATATAAGTTCATTTGAATTCATCCTATTCTAAAACAACTTGGACTCCCGTGATCAGAGGGCACACATACATGAAGTACATCACTAAAGTACCTGACCTTATTTATACTAATGAATCTAGAAGGACTCTTCTTATTATGACTATTAGGCTCGTAGAATTTAAGTCTTACTGGAGATACATCACAAGACAAAACCCCTTTTTTCTTAGCAGGCATCAACTTTTAATGCCTGCCTCTTAGGAATTTCCATTGCATTGAAACGCATGGAACGAGCCAGACGTTGGGTTACACGGAAAAGGAACCTGAACATGTTTAGGACTAACTAAAGCTTGATATGGAAAAAAAAGTTTAAAACCCAATGATGTGCCTGAAAGAGAACATTATTATAGGAAAACTGGAGCTATCTATACAGCCTAGCCAACTTAGCTAATGTAGTGAATGTTATCAATTCAGGAACCACAAACTTCAGTCGATACTGGAAGCTGCTTCCTGGAATCCGTACTGAAATCTTCGTGAACATATATTGCGAAACAATAGGGAATGAAATGGACCCATGACCATGAAAGCTCGGGCACGAAAACTACGAGCGCCTCAGGTCCGGGACTTCACGGATGGTACTTCAACCGTAGAGAGTTGCACATGTTGAAGTAATGATGGAGAATTAATGTCAAAGTTCGTTTGGTCTACAACACTAGCCTGTGACGATCAAAACAAGGGAACATCAATTCCGTCAAGAGGGCCCAAGCCAAGTTGGCTGACTTGGTCTGCGTGAGTTGTGTGATCAGGACTCTTCAGAAAGTCAAAGCATACGCATGTGAATATGGCGTAAATGATAAGCAAAGACTTGGACTTAATGATGCAGTTCGAACCTGACTTGAAGTTTCTCACACGTAATATGAATACGGGCTTTGGTTTCTTACAGTGTAAACACATCAAAGGAAGAACAACAGATTTGACGTGATTTGGTGAGAAGTTTTAAGTTTCAACTACCCTTTCGAATAATGGCTTAAGATTGACGCTTAGAGGGTTGATAATAAATGTAGTAGAAATGACTTTGGTGGCTCTTATTGCTGTACTGTACAGTTATCAGCTATCTATTATTACTACTTGTAAATGAAGTAGCCTTACTGGTGTACTAAGGTGCATCGTGGCTTTATCGAGATCACGTCTGATCTACTTTTGGCATTTCAAATCTGTTATAAGTTATCTTATTCAAATATTTGTATGTAATTTATATAAATATGTGGAAGAGATAAGTTGGAACAATATTGGAATAGCAAAATGGAAACAACATAAGCCTCCCTCATTTTCATAATGATATTTTGTGAAAATACATTAAATGAATTTTTAAATATATATAATATTTATATCTGTAATATGGTTAGATCCCAATAAGAGTGTATACGAGAGATTACTGAAAAGTTAGAAAGTGAATTTTATACTCATGCATAATATAAAATACACACATGTGAATATTGATTTTTGTACATTAAAACGATTGTATATATATTTATTGACATTTTTTAAGTGTAAATAATTTATAAATATGATTATATTTAGAATTGTGAATTATATGCATAAAAAATAGATTTGAAAAGTATATTTATTTACTTAAAATTTTTAGGTTTTCCAAATATTGTGACATTTTTGTATAAATAATGATGCCATGATTAAGTTAGTATCGTGATTACTCTAACATCTCACTCTTGTAGAGTTCGTATTCGGATATCACTCAGGATGTTGAATATGTGTCTTGTGAGAGTGAAGTGTTACAATGCCAATTATGCATTTTAGATAAATCATTTGAATCTTAGATCAACTTAATTTTTTTCTTTAAAAAGTGATTTAAGCGATGAAATTATTGTTTAAAGAATCTTGTAATCAAAGAAGATGAAACCATTTCTTAGAAGATAATTTATCTTAATTTTGAAAATAAGATTAATTAAGAATAAAAATATATTAAAATTTATAAATATCACTTAAATTAAATTTATTAATGAGCTTTAGATCACTCTTATTAAATTATTTAATTTATAAAAAAAATGTATACCTCAACACTTAATTCTAGAGGGAGAGCTTTACTAGTTACTCCTTTATCATTATAAAATTACATTGATGACTCTTCTCAGATCTTTACAAAAATGAGGAGCCTTGTATATTGGAATGCGTTGACTTTTTTTATCGCTGAATATATTTAATAAATTTATTTAATGTAAAATTTAAAAAATAATTTTTATAAATTTGAATTATATAAAATAATCAAAAACAAAAGAACTAATACCTTATGTGTCTAAAGGTGTATGGTAGCATTTAATTACTGAGTAGTTCTAACTTCCAATGAACTAAATATATCCACGTACAATCATTACTATATAGAGCTACCTAGGCCCAGAGATCGAGCCCAAAAGAAGAAGGTCACAACATTTGACGTCTCTAGAACAAGACAAGACCAACCCTGACTGAATCAAACAAGCCCATGTTAAAGGGAGCTTGGACCTGGGCCTTGACAACTCCTGAATCAATGAAACTGTCCTGTAAGATTTCGACTTTCGATTCCTACCCGAAGGCACTATGTTCGTATTGCCTGTATATCTCAAAATCTTTACGAGATATTAGTCTAAGACAAAAGTGATAACAGTGTTGATGTTTGTTGCAGACTAGATTAGAAAGCTTTTAATCTTTGCAGGTCAACCTTAGAAAGCCTATTGTTTATCCCAATAACCACTTCTTTTTCTGTATCTTTAGCATTACATTCCCTTAGTCCATGCACCCTTTGTATGGATGATTCTTTGAAATGAATAACAACGATGGATTCTATGCATCTACATCAAACACCATCCTAAATAAAAATTGACGATAAACTAAAAAGGGGTTAGTAAAACATTTCAGTCTGTTAGTTGACCAGCCTTCAGATGTGCTCCTGTGGAGTCCCAAAGTCTAACCTTCACCAATGACGGTCATAGAATCAAGCTGATAAAACAGCAGAGTTCTGTGTTGTCTCTTCTACCTGCAAGCTTTCATAGTACTTAACAAGGACTTGCCAACCTCCAGGACACATGAAACCATCCGGAGGGTTCTCGCCAGTTCTTGCATAGGTTCGCATCTGTGTTAAACGATATGAATATCAAATGCCATGAAGCAACCCTTATAGGGGAATCCATTTGTGATCTTCTGGTTATAGAACTGTAAGATTAACAGGCTAATTCTCTGAGAAAAAAGGGGTCAAGTATCTTCTTGTTCATTGTAATAAATCTTGGGAGGTGGAGAAAGTACATGCAACATGTTTTAGAATAAGAAGAAACATGCAGAAACTGTGTACCACTACAGAAACATCACGTTACCCCAAAGTAAAGGGCATATGTATATTAGGTTTCACTCAATTTTCAAACCTTTTCAATCCCTAAACATCATATCAACATCCTTAGCATGCCTAAACTCAACATCAGATCCAATACCTACCTTGGTACCAGATATGAAGAGGAAGTCTTTAGCACGAGATCGGTCAAAAAATGCCATTTTCTTTGCTACCGTGTCATATGCTGCCACCTGCAGAACACAGGAACAAAGATCACTACACTAGAGAGACAGACATGACAACATAAGCCTTTTACCTCAAGTAGATTTGACCCCGCAAACTACAAAAACTAAAAGTGAAGGCAATAGCAAGACATGTGAGAACAAGGTCACAGAGGTAACCAAATGGATCCCCAAAAATAAAACCAGCGAGCCTTATAAAGCTACGTAAACAACAACAACACCCAGCGGGATCTGGGACTTACAAAGCTATGAACTTGCTTTAAATAATTGCATGCCAATTTTTTTCCAGGGATCCTCGATATATCTGACTGTCACAACATTTTGATAAATGGTGTTTTGTTTTAATCGAACCTAGAAGAATCAGCTTCCAGATTGCATTTTCTTACAGTTTTATGCTACAAATCCATTATTAGCCCGACTTGTAAACAAATTAAGGCCTGAAACACGTAAACCATCATTCTCATTCTTCCCAAAAAAGACTACCAACAGTCCACAGCCATCTATAACAGACTCTCATCATGGTAGATAAAATTGAGGGTAAAAAATGGAATATAATATTTCATAGCCAAGGGAGGTAGAAGTTAAAAGGATGAATAAATCCATCTTCAGAGGACCAAAAGATCTAGAAATGATCAGTTGATCATGAATCATGACACCTTATTCAGCTCCAATTTGCCATTTGCAAATATAGAGCACAATAGTAAGAAGAGAAGATGACAATCATGAAAGTGCAAATTGATATATCAAAAGGCAAGAAAATGAGGAGATATAATAAAGGCAGAAATAGAGTTCGGAAAATGAGGCAAGAAGCCTTGATACCTACCCTAAATGGCAGAATATTCAACTTCTCCAAGCCAGGAGCCATGCTCAGCACTTTCTTTCCATGGTCAGGGTCATATAGATCTCTCTTCTCTGTTGGATGAACCATGCCTGCTGGATCGCGACCTACTATATAGAAATTAGCTCCAGCATTTATCCGTGCCTTGGCGTGCCATTGTACTTCAGTTGGACCCGCATAATGCATAGGTGATGGGAATATGGCAATAATAGTAGTGTCAGGATCAAGAACTCCGTCTTCCAGAACCTGTTTCAAAGAAACCATGGACATCCATTCAAAACCGTCAAGTCAAAAAGTAACAATGACAGTATTCCTTTTCCTTTTCTGTACAGTATTTATTGTCACATGATGAAAGCATAGTGAAAGGTCTAAGAGGAAATTGATAGCAAGACCTTCTTGTGTTGTTCCATCCGAACGTCCAAAGGCACGTCATCAGCCTTAGTAAATCCTCCTAAAGGATGAAGCAGTAATATTGGATTCTTGTAACCAAGTTCCAAAAGTTGCTTGCGTGTATCATTCATCAGCAATGCATGCCCATTGTGCACAGGGTTCCTTAGCTGAAATGCAAAAACTGCATCCGCTTGGCGCCTATCAAATTCCTTCCGGAGCTGTTGCGGAGAGATCCTGTAGTGGTCAAGCCCATCATTGTATTTGATAGGCTTCAGCACTTCCAGATCTCCACCTATAAGCCAATTTCCAGCTGGAGTAATAACCTCCTCAACATATGGCAAACCTGGAGCAGTCGTACCCCATGTTCTAGCTATTCTTTCCTCTTTGTTATGTGTGTATATCTCAAGACTGCAACAGCAATATAGAGTTAAAATTTTCCTTATTGAACAGAGGAATAAAGTGAAATACATTTACAAAACTAACAAATATATCCACAGCACTAGCAATACTACAACTAAAATACAGAAGCCATAGATATAAAAGCAAAGGCTCAAAATGCAAACCAAAATTCATCGTTTGGTGGGTCTAAAGTTCTAGAAAAAGGGCACGATCAGTTTATAAGACTACAGTGAATGCTACTTCGCCAGTAAAATGCCGAAGTTGGTCTCCCCTAAACATGAAAGCTCCTTAACTCAGGTTGGTACCGTAAAAAACCAGAGTATGATGAAGTTCAAATAAGCAATCTGACACAACAAAGGTGATTAGTAGAGCTAAAGGTTGTTTCGTCAAGGATTTTACCCTAAACCTTTCCTTCATTTGTGTACTCTCTAATTAAAGCGATGCATTTTCCTTGTAAAAGCAATGAACTACTCACTTTCAGATTTACATCACTGTTTATATAGAAACTCTAGGAGAATGCTGAAACCAGATGAATGCCAAAGAACTTTACAAGTGTTGCTTCATGTGCATACAAAAACTCAAATAAATAATTATTATCTTCCATTTCTTAACTGAACCCGAGGAGTAAGCTACTAATAACAGTACATTAAAAAGTCGCCTTAATTTATAGCAACATATGATCGCTAAGGTCGTCCGATCAGGAATTAAAAATTCACATGTTGCACGAATGACAGCATTTTATTCTGTTGTTTCATTTTCCAGAACATGCTATAGATTAACTCAGATAATGCTAACAAGTGCTTTCAATATACAGTGATAATATCAGATATTGACCTTCGAAGAATACCGATTAAATATCCAGCAGGAGCCACCAACCCAACATCCTTAGACGACCCAATACTCTCCTTAGTCTCGTCATCAATAGCCAACACAATCGGAAGCGACATATTGACCACAGACCCACCACTCAACCTCAGAGAATTAAAATGCAAGCTCTGCAAATACTCGCTTTCCCTCATAAACCCCTTCAAAGGACTTGACCAACCTTCGCAGATCACATGAACCCACTCCAAATCAATCTGGGTCAGTCTCACCTTCGGCATTGACTCGGCCTCCAATGTTTTCCACGCTCTCTCACTCTCCGGAATCACTAGATCGACCAACTTGCCTCCATCAGGGTCAATCAACGAGCTTTTCACCATTGGAACTGCACTACCAGAAACTTTTTGCATTCTGGGTTTGTTACACTTGTACGCAGCGGGGACTAATTCTCTGGTATAATAAATGGGCTTTGATCGAAATCTGGGAATGTAACGTGTGAACTTGGTTTTGTTGTTTCTGCGAAGATCGAGGTTCACGTGTGGGCCGATGATGTATAGTCTGGCAGTTAGAGACATTGTTGCGAGTTTACCGTTTGAGTGTTAATCTGTGGGACTGAAAAGGCTGTAGGAGATCCGTTTAATCTGTAGTGGCGTGATTGCAAATCTAATTTGGGCAACATTTTCGCATGCATTGAGGTTGTTTGTGTGTGTGCCTGAGATGGAGACAGAGCTCTAAGCAGTGAAACACTTCCCCGCGTATGCTCCGTGTTGTTCTTTTCTGTCTTTTGGACGGAAGCTCGCAGATGGTTCGCACTTTCATTGAGGACCAGAACTGGAGAATAACGGCGGCTGTTATATGTTTTCTATAACGGGCCAGAAGCAGACCCGATTTAGTGAACCATCTAAGAGCCCACAGTATCGACCCGAGTTTTGTTGTTTCCATAAAATGATATACAATTTTTTATTATAAAATTAAAGTTATTAATAAAAATATAATAAAGACATGGATTATGTGATTTTGCCTAACTAGTTTCTTATCTAAACTAATTATTTTCTTATAATTACTTGTTTGATTTAGCAGGGTTTTTTTAAGGGTTACTGTTGTAGTATAAAAATAATTTTTAAAAATGATTTTGTAAAATTAAAATTTTACTATTTTTATATAAATTATTATTATTTAATCAAAACAATAATATATATTTTATTGAACATATAACAGTCAAGTATGATAACTTTTACAGAAATGATTTGATAAATTTTAATATAAGATTTTCTTACAATTTGTAACACATAAGATATTTTGTAATAATAACTAATGAGTCAAATTACAAAGAAGACTATCTTGTTAGAGATTGGAAACAACCTCTGATAGCAAGACTACCATAGGATCTTCTCAAATCTCATACTTTAGTGATAAGTAGGAGTGGCTTAAATGGTTTCAACTCCTCGCTTAAAACTCTCTCTTCTAGGAGGTCTTGAGTTCAGGTCACGCTAAAGGAGGAGAAATAGGAAGTGTTCCTGTTGATGATCCTCTAGCCCCATGGGTAAAGCTCCTTGATCGGATCAATTACGGACGCCTCGTTTCCAGGGGCAGTGTGGGAGTTGATGCTACAAGGGAACTCTGGGAGCTGATGGGAACCTGATGCTAAGCAAAGCCAGTGATCAATCATCAGTTGAACAATTAATATGTGAAGACTCCTTGTGTACAAAAATGTACATGCTACGTAGGAACCTGAGAGATCTTGGGGTTCCAGAATTTACCTCCTCTAAGGCCTTTGGGGTGGAGACTTAGTGGCTTAGAATTAGTCCAATTAAGCTGGGATACCTAATGTAATAAAAAAAATCTCATACTTTAGTATGATCTCAATTGAGCGTTGATGATGACAACGCTAAATATCTTATTAAAGAGGAGCGATTTGAACGTGAATAAATTTTACTGATATAGGATTAAACTTTCTTTAAAAGCAATATTCTTTTCAAGTAAATTGATTAAATTATACACTAAAAATAATTGGATTTGATATAAACTCAGCACAAAAAAAGATATGAAAAGTGTGGCTTGTTAATAGAACTTGTAATAATTTAATTTATTGTAGTTAAATTGTGCAGTAAAGTTATCAACTTTAAAA
>JANSVA010000002.1:860841-871950 GCA_025504915.1 Erythroxylum reticulatum | reverse complement strand
ATTTGTTTTTCTGATTTGTAGATGCTGCAGTGTGCAAACGTCCTCTATCGGTATTCACACGATGATGAATGATCCGGATGTTAAGGTCTTCTACAGTTATTGAAGCAATTCGTGAATATTTGAAGTCTTTGACTCGTCAAGAAGTTCACGTGTTAAGAAAGTTGCAGAAAGACGTCGACGGTTCCGGTGATCAACTTTCGTGAAGATCGTTAGAAAAACAAACTTGTCTTGGTTTCTAAAAGCTTGTTGAAAGTTACGAAACCGAAATCAGATATTTTTCGTGTTTTCGTTGATAATTCTCTTTCATTTTCGATCTTGAATATGTAACTGTGGTTCGTGTTACGCACTACATTTTAAAAATAATATTATCTTACACCAAAATTGATTGGACTTGAATTTAAATTAATCAAATTTAAGTTGTTTCCAAATTAAAAAAAAATGTGGATCGAAACTAAGAGTGGGGTCATTAAAAACTGCAAGTTCTAAGAAGGTGGAAATGAAGGGGTAAGAAAGAAGGTCGTTTACGTGTCTAGTCCAAGCCATGAGACATCGACCCTTATGCAACCACCGTTACAGCTGTAACCTGTTATATACACATTTCAATTCACAAGGTCCAACTCTGTCCTTAACCTTTCAATATCATTCGAGCTCAACTCAAATGTATTAACATTAATTTTTTAATCCTCAAACACTTGTTTGAATAGAGGCATTTATTTATTTATTATGTAGAATATATAATTTTAAAAATATATATTCTACAAAATTTTAATTTCTCTAAGCACAAAATATAGTATTTTTACGATATCCATATACTTTTAACATTACTTAACTTATTATAAGTTGCTTATAACAACTTATGATTAAAAAATTAAACCGGCTCGGGTGATTTAGCTTTGAAAATTTTCAATTGGTCAACTTTTTAATTTAGTTTTTTACTCTTTCTGTACAATTTATTTTGATAAATTTTATTATTAAAAATCGATCAGTTTATTAATTAATCAGTCAATTTTTATAAATTACTAATTAATTTTCCTTAAAATTCTATTTTTAATTAAACTTTAAATTACTGACATTCTTCTTTAATCTTATTTTAAATTATTCAATTTTATTCAATATTTAACTGATTTATGACGGTGTAATACTGATTGAACCTGTTAAACCTTAAACTTTATGTCTCATTAGTTTAACTTTTTGTCATATTTTTAAAATATTATAAAAACCTTTAGTCTTATTATAACGTCAATAACATTTCACATTAAGCTGATAAGAACATGTGAAGAATGGGAAAAAAAAAAGATTAAAAGATTAAAATCTAAACCTTCCCTGGATTAAAATATATTAAATAGGTAGAAAAATTGTGTGTGACTTGTAGTAGCATTGGGACATTGGTTTGATATAAAAATCATATAGAAAGAACAATTACTGCCTTACCTCCAATCGGTTCAATACTTTAAAAACAGAAAGCTGAGTGTCTATCACAACAAACACATTCTTTTTCGCTTCTTTCTCTCTGTCTTTGTCTTGCTCAAACTCAGACACATCTTACAACAGAAAGCCCAGATCAAGCACAAACACACATTTGATTTCAGACGTTTACAGCTATGGAAAACCAAAACCAACGTTTGGTTTCGACGAAATCAAGATTCAGACGTGTCTGTGTGTTCTGCGGAAGCAGCCCTGGCAAGAATCCTAGCTACCAGCTTGCTGCTATACAACTTGGCCAACAACTGGTACTCTACTAACCCCCTGAACAACCTTTTTAATGCAGAATCTAGCTAGCTTCCTGGTTTTTCTGTTGGTTCTAATTTGATGGGATCGAATGATTGGATCTTAGTTTTTTCTGATTGTTGAAGAAAGAATATTACTCTTAGATTGATAGATTGAACTAGTGAGCTGATTGTTGCAGGTCGAAAGGAACATCGACTTGGTTTATGGAGGTGGTAGTATTGGTCTCATGGGTTTGGTCTCACAGGCTGTGTATGCTGGTGGCCGCCATGTGTTGGGGTAAGCTTATAGAGTTCCTTTCTCTTTTATCTCTTTCTCTGAGATCTTCTGATGATAATCTAATGATTCTTCTTCTTCCTCTGTCAAATTTGTTGCAGAGTGATACCAAAGACTCTGATGCCAAGAGAGGTACGTAAAAAAAAGCTAAGAACCATATTAAAGGTTTGATTTTGAAACTTGGAACATTACTCGAAAAGGAAGTTTTCATTCAGTTCTTGGCGTTTTCCGTGAAAAAACAACAGATCACAGGAGAGACAGTAGGAGAAGTAAGAGCTGTATCAGGAATGCACCAGCGAAAAGCAGAAATGTCTCGTCAAGCTGACGCTTTTATAGCTCTTCCAGGTTTCATAAATCCCCCTATAAATTCGTATATGTCCCATGATTTTCTCTTCAGGGTTACTCAGAACTTCATGAACAGGCGGCTATGGAACCCTGGAAGAACTCCTGGAGGTCATCACTTGGGCTCAGTTACGAATCCATGACAAGCCGGTACGGTTTTGTCCTCATTTTTCACCAACTTTGAACGGTATTTATCATCTGTAAACGTCACCGCTTTATCTCCAAAACAAAACTGAGTAATATTTATTTTTTTGTTTGCTATAATAGAAATCAAAATAAAAATTAGTAGTAATTAAAAAAGTGGGTAATATTTATTTAGTAATAAAATTATGTAAATTACATAATTTAACCATTTGGATTTTCAGGTGGGGTTGTTGAACGTTGATGGCTACTACGATTCGCTTTTATCGTTCATCGATAAAGCTGTTGACGAGGGCTTCGTTAGCCCAGCTGCCCGTCACATTATTGTCTCTGCCCAAACTGCCCAAGAACTCATGTCAAAACTTGAGGTACAAATTTTAGATCTTTCTGCCCAATCACAACCACACACTTGGCACATGTGCATCATGGATCATTCATCTAAAGTTAAGTCAAATTATCTGAACCGTCCATGATTTTGACCAGGAGTACGAACCCAAGCACTGTGATGTCGCCTCCAAGCTAAACTGGGGAATGGAGCAGCAATTCGGTTACAACTTGAGAGCAGATATTGCCCGTTGACTTGGGAATCTTTGTGATCATCAACTTTGTAATGATTGGATAATACACCATAGATTTTAGTGCGCACAACCATGTAGATGTGAGCTCCACCAAATCTGCAGATCTTTTAGTTAGCCTGTAGTTATATTCTTTCCTTTTTTAAAATAAAAAGAAAAAAAATCAAATACAATAAGAATTTGTATGTTATCATTATTTCACATATTTCAATTGTTATTATAAATTTTTATTTCTAAAAAATCATTACTTAATTATAATACTAATAATTACTATTTTTATTAAATATATATATAATAAATAACTTTCTAAGGTTTACATGGGTTAATTTATTTTGATTTATGGTTGTTAAATTGATGTTAAGCTTTAAAATAGTATTATAGCTTTATTTATAACTCACTTATTTATATTAAAAGTATAAATTTAAATTTCTAAATGATCAAGTGGTGTAAAATGAGATCCTTAAAATTTATTGTCAATATCAAGTTTCAAATATTATTGAGTTTGTCACATAGATGGTTGAGTTGATGTAGTAGAGGAACGTGAGATCACAAAATTCTGTGTTCGACTCTTCCTATTTATGCTCTTTTGATCGAATCTGTCGTACTGAACTTGTCTATTGTAGAGTACTCAATTAATATAATTTACAAGCTTGCGTCAATTTACAAGTTTATTCAATACACGTCTACAAAATAGTTACTAAAAAAAAAAGAGTTCGTCACTTACATTATGAAGTAATTTATTTTTGTTTCATTTAAGAAAAAAACATGAACACGACCTGTCATGTGACCTTTGCCTAAAATAATTGAAGAGTACAATAAACGACAATGGTCCTTGACCGTACAAGAAGGCCGTTGACAGCTACACATGTGGTACCTACACTGTGGTAAGCCTAGGCTGGCTAGTACTGGTATTGGTACTGCTAGCCTTTCAGGTCCTGGAAGGAAGATAAGGAGTGAGTGACGTTTGTCCACTCCTGGTGGGGCTCTGCTCTTCTGCTGCGTGGAACACAGTACGTGTCGAAAGAAGTGGCCATTGGATTTGCTGAAGGGCTGTGATAGATAAAAGGGTATAATTCTGATGTCCTTATCTTTTCTATTCCCAAAGTTACTGGTCAAAGTTGAATGAGAATTTGACAGGAGAGGTTCTACGGTACTATATTCGCATGATAACGTCATACAAACGAAGATTCCTAGTCATAGTTGACAAAGACAGGGGCTTAAGTGCTCAAAGCTTGTCACTTAATAATTTAAATAGAATTTGTAATTTGATTTTGAATAGTTAATATAATTATTTAGCTGTACAAGATTAATATCAATCAAACTCATTTTATGAATAAAATATCATCAATTAACCAACCAACAAAATCATAATATATTAAAAAACTCCAAATATTTAATATCTTTCTCTTTGAATGAGATCTCAATTCTAACGTTGCGAGTCAAGGACTCCTTCTCTTTCCCCTTTTTCAAACTTCGATTTGTATTTTTTATTACAAAAATCTCTTATCAAACAATCCATTAGTCTACACAGTTGTCCATGTATAGGGATGACAGTGATTTTTCAGCCCGATTAATATCTGTACCACTAGAGCCAAAAAAATAGATATGAAAACTAAAAAATAGATTTTAAATGGATGCTAAAAAATGGATTTGGATATGGGTCTAGTAATCACCCGAACCGATAGATACTCATATCCTACTGTTTTTTATTAATTCTATTTTTCTGTTTTTTCTTGAACATTTATGATTAAATATAAGAAAATATTAATATTCTTTTAGAAGAAATAGCTTTAAAATCTCCACTTTACTCCTCAGTTCTCACCTTTTTTATCATATTTTATTTTATTATATGATGATAATAATGCACATGATATGGAGATTGAGTTTTTTAATGTTGTGAAGTTCACGCAAAGACAATTTGAAGCTTTGGATATTTCAGTATTTGTTCTAGTTCTTGATTGTGAAAAATATATGTTATCTTTGCACTAAACATTATGATTTTTATTTTTCTAATTTTATGATTTTTTAAGACATACAAATCAAAATATTGACTTATTATTATTAAAGTAATATTGATTTGGAGCGTACACAAAAATCTACTTTTTATATTTTCTATTTAGAAGTTATATTTTTATGTATTATACAACCCGATGGATATCCAAAAACCCTAACAATCAAATGGATTTAAATATGGGTACTAAATCGTAAAAACCGATGGATATGAATATAGATATGAGTTGAGTCATAAAAAATGAATATAGATATGGGTTGAGTAATACCCGAATCGAACCCTACCTATTGCCATCCCTATCCATATACTAGTAGAAGATTCGACAACTACCTTCGCCCTTGCTTCCTCAAGGGGAACTTTGAATTGAGGAGTTTGTAGGTGCGACTAACTCATCTTAATGTAATTATGATTTTCCAAGATAAAAGCACCCCAAACCAATTAAGTGTTTGTTTAGATGAGCTTTTGGAAGGCTAATAAGTACTTTTCTTTACTACAAAAGCCATTTTTAAGAAAAATGAGTGTTTGACTGTAAAATAAATAAACACGTATTTAATAGCTATGGCTTTTTTGGCAGTCAAAATATATTTTTTTAAGAAGCTTAAATTTGGAACTTCTCAAAAAAGCATTTTGTCATGTAAATTTTAAAGATAAATTAAAGAATATATTTTTTGTCTCTTTTGCCCTTATGTTTTATACATAATTCCCACAATACCCACAAACTCATCTTCATGTTTATTTTGAGACTTATATAATATTATTTGAATTTTTTATATGTTTTAATATTTATTTTTATATTAATTTTACTTATGTTATGATCCATATAAAAGATTTGATTAGTTATATTTTTATTTATATTTTATATGATTTAAAATTATATAATAATTAATATATTGTGCTTTATATATTATTTAATATACTTTAATTAATATTTATATGCATAAATAAAATTTATTACACAATTAAAATATAGTTAAAATTAAAAGCGCTTTTTATTTTTATGTTACCAAATAATCTACTGTATGAAGCTCTTTCAAAAAAACTCTTTTTTAAATGTTAGCTAAACAGTCAACTGACTTCTTAGAAAAGTTTTTCATAAAAAAAATCTACAGAAAAGAAGCTCTACTAATAGAAGTTCTACTGTTATAAGCTTAACCAAACAGAGGCTAAATCGTATATTAGAATTTCATCTTATACAACTCAAACAGAAAATTCAAAATATTAGTTGAAACGGATGTGTGTGGAGTATAATTTTCTTAATTGTATGATTCAACAATCCATTTTGAAGATACAAAAAAAGAAAAAATCTGCAAACTCCTACTTGTGGAGTGTTTATGATTGTTCCAAAAAAAATGAAACAAAAAAATGTAACAATTCTATTTGTGGTTTGTAGGAATAAAGAGAAGCAGATTTATTCTATACTTGATAAAGATGATAAACTGGTTTGATTTAAATATTAAAGCTTGTTTTATCACTTTTTTTTGGTTGCCCATGAGGTGTCTTAGGCGGGTCCTAATTATAGGAAGACATTTTTAAATCATCCACACTCAGACTAATTCCCGCTCGAGGCGGGTAGATCTCTTGCGGGAGGCAAAACTCTGATTTCAAGTTTTAAACAGCTGCATATATGAAGGAGTTCGAATCCGCGACCTCACTTAAACCAAGAGAGCCTCTTACGAACTCACCTGCGTCCTGGAGTTAAAGCTTGTTTTATCACTACCTGAAATGATAAACAGTTTTGAATTTAACTTGAGTTAAATAGAAATAAATTTAAGTTGATTTAATTTAAGCTAATTTAAGTTTAAAAGAGTTGGTCTGATCGGAGAAAAATAGTCCAATCTAATTCAGTCAACATATTAACAAGAAAAAGTTATTGTTAATATGAATAGATGCTGACCAAAGCATGCGACTACATATAATACAAACAATGAATAGAGCAACTAAACCATTGATCAGGTGAAGGATTGAACTGCAGAAGATATGGTGACCAGACTAGAAAGGAGACCAACAATGGCCGCACCATTGTATGTGCTCGGTTCTCCTTGCGTCGAGTTGTTCCGATCATCAACATACGTCTCGTTGAGGAATGGTCCACCTACGAGAGCTCCAACAGCTACATTAGGATTAGGGTCCTCTGCTTCAAGCCATTTCCAGCCTTTTTTGCAGGTTGGTGCTTCACCTGCAGGGATTGAAGCTCCTCTATGGTGCACGTACTGAGGGTACTCGTCACCATACCCAACAAGATAGCTCATTTTCATAGGATTGTTTCCCAGGACGTAATCAGCCTGTAAAGACGTACACAGTTTCATAGGCAATTACTTTCAAAATACATTATATAAAAAATATATTTCTTTATTTATAGATATAGATCGTATCAATTAATCGAATCACCTAAATTTTTATATTTTGCATTTCCATTTTAGGAAATATATAATAATCAGATGGATGAAGATCATAGGACCTGGGATTTGGCGAATTTCCTAAGGTCTGATGGTCCATATGAAACTCCATTGCAGGATATCTTTGGAGTCCTGGAAGTAAGCATGTAGTCACTGTAAAGAGCAGCTAAAAATGCAGAAGCAACAGGATGCTGCAGAGCATTCCATTCGCTGACCCATATAAGACCACCTGGAACGAAAGGAACAACTCAAGTAACACAAATATGAGTGGCAAATACAAAGAAAGCATCAAAGAAGGAAATTTTTACTGTCTGTTCTGCTGGTTGTAGCTGTTGGAGAATCTGGTATGAGTCCACACATAACAGCCTCAGCCGTTTTCCTGTACCTTAAAAGACCCGAATTTGATGTGCCTTTCTCACCAAAGAAGGTTAAACGTGACAATAAAACCTGCACCAAACATTCATGATTTTTTATTTTCCTTCTGTTAATAACCAAAATCATCTGGTCTTTTATGCTAAAAGAGAAGTGAAATGCCTGTGTTCCTGCAAGTTTGTTGTCCCAACTAAACCAAGTAGGACGCCCCCAATTTGCGTAGTCCTCTCCGTTTTGTCCAGTCACAAATTGAAGGTATGACTTATCATTTGTTGCATGATAAAGCCATGAAGCTGCCCAGAGAAGCTCATCTCCATATCCTGTTGAATTATAATAGCTCTGGACTTCTGGTATGCTCTCACTATAAGAACCTCTATATTTATCAGCAAAAGCAAACAATTTTTTGGCATGTTGAAGAAGGGTGTTTGAATATTCTGAATCACTTTTGAACACCAGAGCTGCAGAAGCCATAGCTGCTGCAGTTTCAGCTGCAACATCTGTTCCTGGAGATGATGTATTCACCTGTGTAAGAGGCCTTTTCTCAGTCATGTCTTCAGGCCTGTTCCAACAGTTATGGTCTGCTATAGGATCACCAACCTGACCAGAAATAAGAAAATCCATTATAAGACATGCCTTCGTCACATAGAAACTGATCCAGAGTCGATGAATTTATAACCATATGAACCTCCACATACCTGAACATAGAGCACATTATCTGAAGGATGTGCATTTATAAGGAAGTCAGTGATCCACTTGAGGGAGGTCTGAGCAGGTTCAAGTTCATTCACAGCGGCCATCTGATCTCCATACTCGAGAATGGCCCAAGACAGCACAGTTGCTGTAAAAGCCATTGGAAATCCAAATTTCATATGGTCTCCAGCATCATACATCCCTTTTGATAGGTCCAATTTCGCTTCACTTCCATCTTTAAGACCAGAATCTCCTCTCCATAAAATCTTATTATCCGTCAACTTCCCAGCTGCATCCATGAAATTATCACCTTAAACTTCATTATTAACACAGAAAACACATTGCTTTTGCTTCCATATATACAAAAATGCTTACGTATCTACACAATTAATAACAAACCAAACCAAAATAGCTCGAAAGATCCTTAGCCCGATCTCCAAAAACAAATTTTAACCACCATCTGAACTGCTTAGTTTGAAATGAGTAAGAGAGAGTACATTTTTGCACGTCGAAGAACTGCACAGCAACTTTAAGAGCGTCGGAGTATCTCTTCTCAGTGGCGCCAGGAGGCCCAGGAACAGGACCCAACTCGTCGGATTTGTGATAATCTTTTCTTTTAACAGCTAAAACAATGGCAGTAACCACCACTGCCAATACAACCAGCGCTATAAACCATCCACACCACCCTCTAGACCCTGATTTATCTCTCATCTTCGCTCCACTACTTTATTCTCAATACCAAATCAAACCCAATACTTGACCCATCGATCTAATGCTTATAAAGGATTAGAGTAGGAAATATGCCTCTCAGCTGGCCTTTTTTAAGTTCTAACGATGGCTCTGTTTCATGCAAGTGAAATGTAGTAGGAAACAGAAGCTTGAAAGAGCACGAGTTGGATATGGAACAAATCAGCGACGAACAGAATTAACCGGAGAACAAGAACTTTGGATCGGAATGTGGTGGTTCTTTTATAACGGAAGCTTCACCGACAAAATCTGTTTTTTCCGTTAGTATTTGTCTCGATTACTCTGCTGTTGATTGCTGAATGACGGATGTGACCTTTCGCGCTTCTTCACTCTACACAAACGGACCTTGACTTATTCAAAGGGGAGGTGCCAATATCTCAGCCGTTGATCTGCGGGGATCCGTTTAATTGTACCACCGACAAGAGGCACACGATACCGACCGTTGATATTTACGACGGAGAGAAACAATCTCTCTTTTATCTTATCCATCTTTTGTTTAGTAACAAACGTACGTCATATCATTATTTAAATCCTGATTGAAGTTCTTATTTGGTAATTAACTAATATATGATAGCTCATTTTATTAGTTGATTTAGCCAAATTAGTTATTCATTATTAGTTGTTTATGTGTAAAATAACTTACGAGAAAATGACTTTAAAAAAATTATAAGGATATGAATATTATATATCTTAATATTTTATTGAATATTCTTATACAAAATTATATTTTAATATTTAATTCTACAAAAATTAAGATTATAACTCTAATAAAAATATATAATAATAATAATAATAATAACAACAATACTAATAATAATAACGACAACAATAATAATACAACTTTAAATTTTCTTTAATATGAATGATGTAGCAAGCTAAATCATATTATTATTTTCATATAATATGTATACATTTTATTATTTAATAAATTAAAAATAACTTATAAGAATACGACTTATAAAATTTTATAAGGTCACGATTAAATATTTAATTTTACAAAAATTAAAAATTTGAGAACAATAAAAATATAACAAAAATTAAATTTTACAAAAAAATATAAATATTTCGAGCATAATTCATAAGCATAACATAATGTGGTGCATGGCACTATTTATAATAATTAATTTTGCTACAGTGTCATGCATCAATTATGATACATGACACTATAGCATAATTAATAATATTCAATTAAGCCACACTATAGCGTAGTTAATTAATTGTAATTAGGCATAAATTGATTTGTAAAAATTAATTAATGTATAGCTTTATTTATTTATAAGGGTGTAATTAATTTTTAACTCGGACATAATCAGTTGTTACATAAAAACGCTATTAATGTGTAGCTTTTCAAATTTCAGTTGTTTGAGATAAGTCAGCTGCTTTTTTATCTTTCTTATCAAACAAGAATTTTAGCTATCGAAAATGGTCAAACAGCTGAAGGCTCAGGGACTTGAATCAACTAAAATATAGCTGATGCTTCATGTACCAAACGTGGCGGAAACCTCTCTTTCACATAGAAAATTAAATAATTATTCAAACCATAATTAAAATTTAGACTAACCTTTCCTTGAATTCAAATTCGAATGTTATGAAACTCATTATCTGATTCTTTACTAACATTGTTAAATTTATTTTAGGATAATTAATTGTGTATTAAAACAGTAAATGTGGTCTTTAAAAAGAGTGAAATCATACAAAAGGTGTAAAAAAAAAGTTTAGATCTTCCTTGTCAACGCTAATTCAGATCTTCAGTTTAATATTACTCTATCTAATTTTACTAAGTTAAAAAAACATTTTCGTTAGAGATTGTGACTTGCACGGCATAAGTGTCACA
>JANSVA010000002.1:842763-860834 GCA_025504915.1 Erythroxylum reticulatum | reverse complement strand
GATAGTGATGAGTGAAATTTTGTATTTAAACCTACTATTCTAATATAAGAGAAAACATTTTTGTTAGAGGTTGTGACTTGCACGGCATAAGTGTCACATACGTGGTACGTGAGTCTTTTTTATTTTTTATTTTTATCTTTTAATTTTAATTATATTGCTATTAGTTTAATACAAAATTAAATTAAATTTTAATTTTAATTATGCTATTTTTAATTTTATAAAAATTAAAATAATTAAAAATTAAAAAACATAATTAATTAAATTTATAAATTATATAAAATTATTAAATTTAATTTAAAAAAATTTGATATATATGTAAATAATTAATAATTAATAATAAATATATAATTTTACCAAACATCTTTAATTAACAAATAATGTTATCTATTGGTCAATTCAATTGATATAATCAACTATTAGCTAACAATTAATACAATCAAAACATATTAAACATAATCACACAGATCATGTTACCAAAAACATAGCATTCTGTAAATGAAGAGACACTTCTTTTAGACTAAGATTAAATACAAAAATGATTAGGAGCTCACGTAACGAACAATTTAATGATGAATATGATGTAACTAATCAAAATATTGAATTAGACACAAATCAAATGAATCAAGTTTAAATGTGGTTTAGGCTAATTTCTTCTTGTGATACCCTCTTAAAGATGAGTAGCAACTAAGTAAAAAGCTAAACCTTAAACACTTAGAGTCTATTTAGCAGTAAGTTGATAGTTGATTCTATCAGTAGTTAATTGATTGTTGATTATATTAGATGATCACATTAGTTGTTTATTAAAGATGTTTGATAAAATTAGCTGTTTATGTATAAAATAACTTATAAGGGCATAACTTTTAAAAAAATGATAAGGATAAGAGTATTTTCATAAAAATTTAGATTTAAAATATTTACCTTTACAAAAAAACTAAGTTTATAAATCTAATGAAAAACATAGAATATATATAAAAAATTGATCAATTTTTAATTTTAATTTAATATTTTCTATAATTATAAATTAATTAAACAGTTTAAGTAAATTAATAAATTAAAATAAGTTGTTGAAATCAAAATAAATTATTCCACATATATAATATATTGTATAATTTATATGCATTTTATAAGCATTCTCTGTAGAAAAAGCTTTATCATAAATATACAAGATGTTAAATATTGCATTACTATGCATGCAAGCTAATATAATAATAATAGCAATATTAATCAAATTTTAAGTTTAATTTAATATTTTGTTTATAAATTAATTAAACAATTTTAATAAATTAATCAAATTTTAAATTTTTATCTTATAAATTTTATTTTAAAAAAATAAAATTAAAATAATAACAAAAAAATATGTGTCATAAGCGCGATAGTGTAACATAAGTGTCACGCCTACGATACAAATATAAACCTAATTATTTTGTTTTTATCGTTTTAATTTTAAATTTTTATAAAATTAATAGGAACATAATTAACATTAACATTAAAATTTAATTTAAATTTTGTTAAACTAATAGCATTATAATTAAAATTAAAATAATAAAAAAATAAAAAGAGTCATAAGTATGACCTAAATGTAACGCTTGTAACTTATGTGCATAACAGTTATATTTGAAAATAAAAATTGAGTATCTGGCCACTTAAAATTTAAGTGAAAACAACGAACATTTTTTAGTTAGTTAGAGTTAATCGAAATAAAGTTAGCCAGAGGATCCTTTGTCTCTCCCGTATGCTTCTTGACCTTGAACTCTTTGCTCCTTCAAGATAAACAATTCTTTAGCTATAAAATTTAAGTTCTTAAATTTTCATAAGTTAAATTTATAAATTTTAAATTTTAAATTAAATTAATTAAATTTTATTTATTAATTTTTAAACCGAGTCTATTAAGTATCCCCAAGTCTCGACATGTTATGAACATCAAAAAGGCCCAACACCGTCGCAATTGATATGTTTAGATAATATTTTGAAAATCAAATTGAAAATTGAATCGGTAAGATAAAAAGTTTAAAGTTTAAAATATTTAACTAATATTAAAACGTCTTTAAGATCGGTTAAAAATTAAATAATTGAAAGATACTTTACTTTATGTAAAATTTTATAACCAAGTTTTTATATTTCTCTTCACAGAAAACTTGAATTCCAATCCAATAATTAAGAAACAAAAAAAACTAACCATGCCAGTTTGAACTCATGATTCTCTGTCGAATCTATAATCAAAACAGAACCAAACAGCTTGTAATAAGAAGGGACATAGAAGAAACTAGGAGAAAGAAACCACCGTATTTTGATCAAGTTCAATGGCTCTGATGCCTGGATAAGACGCGGGAGATCGATGGTTTGGCATGGACTTGGAGATTACAGAGTAGGAGACATAGAAATGATGTGTGGAGGAGGAGGCGAGAGACCGGAGATGAAACTGGCATGTTCTGCTTTTTGTGTTCTTCAAATTGGCTTTTAAACTCCGTCCTGGACTTCACTTCCTCTGGACATAAGGAGTCAACCTAGTGAAATTCGTAATCTTTAACTGCTTATTTAGTTGAATAGTATAAATAGATAAAGAATATAATGATTATTTTTAAGAATATAAAAAGTAAAGAATGGAATATAACAAGTATTATTTTGTTTGATTTCTTGTCAAAAAAGAATTTGTATATCAATGTCTGATTTAAAAATATAAACTTAGGAAAACAAATTAAGTAATAAAAAATTAATATAATATAATAATAATAATAATATTATTATTAAATTCTTTATTATTACTAATTTTCTTTTTATTATTAATTTTATTTATTTATTTATATATTATGATTATTAAATTCCTTATTATTCATTTTCTTCTAATTCTTCCTAATATTAATATTAATGATATTATTATTATTATTATTATTATTATTAGTTTCTTATTATTGTTATTAATTTATTTTTATTTTATTATTTTATTATTGATATTAATTTATTATTATTAATATCATTATAAGGATAAAAGAGTCTTCAACAAATAACTCTATTCTTAAAATAGCTAAAGATACATTTTAATAATTTTTATTTATTCCTAAAAATTGAAAAATATCTAATTTTAAGATTAGATATTCTAATATTTTTATCTAACTAAATAAAAAAATTAATAATATATCAGAAATAAAAATTCGATTCCTCTGAGCCGAACATGCCCTTGAATTGACCAGACACGTAGTCTACATGGGACCATCTCTATAACCACTGCCTGGTTTTCACACCGCGTAACTTATTTCAGGACCATCGTCATGCTGTTTGATCTAAAAAAGCCCATCTTTAGTGAGGTTTTGGTTTAGACCAAATGTTTATAGAGTGAGGATTGGCAAAAACGTTCGGCAGGTCCTAATCTAAAGTTAGCAGGCTCAAAAAAAACCAAGGTGTTTAGGATAAATGGCTTAAACAGAGCCTAAGTTTATTTCAATTCAACTTGATTCAAAATCAATAAATTTGATATAAATCTATTACATTCGAGTTCTTTTTAATTTTTAATTTTTAATTAAATTTTTATCTTTTTTTAATATTCAATTCAAACTCAAATTTGAGCTTTTTTATTTTAAAATTTAAAACTATTAGATTAAGCTATTATAAGACGATGCTATTTTGTATTTATAATAAAACGACGTCATTTATATATTGATGAATAGTTATTTTCGAGCCGATATGACCTTGAGTTCGGGCTGAACAAACTCGATAAAACTTCGAACTAGAATTAGGTTTGAAAACCAAATATTCCACACCTAATATGGGATATGACCAAGCCACATTCCAGACCGTTACCGTCTCTGAACAAATAAAGCACTTGCTCCGACGAACAGTGGAGAAAGTCAACAACGTAGGTGGCGTTGAATGTTGAACATTAGTTACCCAAAGCAATATAATAAGCTTAGTACTAGAAAACACCATTTTTGTGGGGGAGGGAGAGTAAGTGAGGGACTGAAGTAAAGATGAACAAAGTTTGAAAATGACATACCACCAAACAGACATAATTAGAGGGCACATGAGAGGAATGACAATGATGTTGAATATGGGTCTCAATGCCCCTATGGAATTGGACACAGTTTTGTCCTTTGAAATGAATGTGGGTGATTTCTACAGTTCTTCTTCTTCTTCTTCAAACACAAAAACGTGGAATCCAAGGCTAAGGGAGGAGCCTAAGCCAACCCCTCATGCTTTTCCCTTAGGCTTTTTGTGGACCCTTTTCCTTTCCGGGGTTCGACCCTTTTTTGCTTTGCTTGTAGTTGACACAAGGACACCGATGTGTCTTGAAGAAGGAACTACGTAGAAATTACTTTCGCAAGTCTTTGTATAGTATAGTAACCGAAATGGGCATTACTATATGTATTGAATCTCAACTTTGGTTGGCCAATTCTAGTTCAAGCACATGAACCTTGACCTGATTAGGACTCTCGAATATTTATCTTTACTATACATGTTCTTCTAAAGCTGCATTGAGCATTTGGGTATGTTACTTTCGAAAGTTTGGGAGGCGCGTGGTAGGTAATACTAAGTTCTGTTTAGAGTTATAGTTTAGTTGATTGTGTCTTTTCAAGGATTTTATAACCGAAATTGTACTTTATTATTGGCCTCAAGTGGTCAGAGGGTAGGAATAATAAGTTTTGTTCGTTTGTATATTTTATTTATATTTTAAATTATTAATTCATCAAATAAAATATTTATATTTAAATTATATAATTTACAAAATATAATATATATTCAGTATTTATTTAGTCAAAGGGTAAGTGATGCCCATTTTTATATCTTTTATATATTTAAATTAATAATTTGTCAAATTAATTACATATTTATTTATTTATTTTATCAATAAGGTCTAAACTCTTAAAATTAATGCGACTTATCATGAATCGTACTTTTATTCAATTAGTTACTTAGAATGCATAATTTATGAGTTAATATATATTTAAAAATTATTTAATACACAATATTATATATATATATATACATTATATCTATAATATATATTATACTTAGTTTAAAATCGTCAGGAAGTCAATTTTTTTCATTGTATTGATAGGATATGATACAATATGAACTTTTTACAATCAATACGAATTATAAAAGGTCATATCAAATAAAGCTTATATTGGTGTTTATGTTTATGAATATAACGTAATTTTGAAGATTTCAAGTTCAATCATAACCACTAAAGTCCTAATTTGAGGGGTGGTTGTACCAAAAGTCATGGAACAGGGAATGTGACACCAATTATGAAAAATAAAAAGGTTTAATAAATGTTCAAAGTTGATGTTAAATGTCGTGCCTCAATGCATTGATTAGTCCTCAAGAGCATTACCCTCAGTGGATCACAACACAAGCAATGATAAAATAAGAAAATGAAGATCGTACATGTTTGATCAACCTTTGATCAATGATGCGATAACATATCCTATTTAAACACAAAGAATGTTCTATTCCACGTATCTTTAATTCACGTTTAGGCATTAGTTAAACCATGTTAATCTTATAGACCGATCGAATCTTATCTACATCGCCAACGAAGTTTTATTAAATGCATAAAGGCATTTTGTCATTTGTGTAACTTAATGATTTAGTAAATTTAAAAGAAAGCAACTTTTAATATATTTCATTTTAATCTGTTTGATCAAAAGTTAATGAAACAAAATTAGTTTTATAAATTTAAAATCAAAATAAGATATTTAATTATGGTTAAATTAAGTATTACCAACACTTAAAACAGTAGAATAGAAACAAATAAATAAATAAATAAAAATAAAAAGATAAGGATTAATGCAATAATTACAAAGTGTATCTTAAATAACGCAATTAAAATTTTTAATTGATTTATTATCTCCTAAAAAGAAAATTTAGGTAACTCAATAATTTATTAAATTAAAAAGAAACTAACACTTAGAATAATAAATTAACTAGGCTCTTAGCTCCTTTTAATTTAATCAATTATAATATATTAAATCTAAAATTAATGAGATTAATTTAATTTAATTAAATTTAAAATTAATATTAGATTTTTAATTTTGGTTGAATTAAGATTTTGACAATCATAATAATTGCAAAGGAAATCACTCTTGCCTATTTGTGGTCCATCAAAATCCTTCTCAAATTTGATAAAAGTTTCCTAACATAGGGAAAGAACTTCATATCATCGACACTAATAACATCCAGCGGGGTTTAGAAAGATTCAATAATAAACAATTTTACTCCTAACTAGTAAAGAGACTGTTTTCAGATGACTTATATAAAAAGAGAGAGAAGAAAAAGATGTGCTAATAATAAGAAGAAGGAGGAGGAGGAGAGAATTAACAAAACTAAGAAATTAATGCTAAACACTTAATACAGGTACTAATAAATAAATAGAAATAAAGAGATTGTGATTTAAGCAATAATAACAAACTTTATTATTCCTATGTTTGAATCATTCTACTTACGCTCTTTTGATTGAGCTTGTTGTACAAGATTTATTTAATGCGAAGAACTCGATTGGCGTAATTTACAAATTATTGTGTCAATTTAAAAATTTATTCGGTACAAATCTAAAGGATAGTGACCGCAAGTTTTCTCTGTTTAAAAATAAAAACTTTATCTTATCCAAATGACAGAGATTTATTCCATTCGTATTTAAAAGGTAATGATTGCGATTTTTCTGTTTAAATTTTTTTATTAAATAACAGATTTAAAATATTGTTTTTTTGCAATATTTTGCTAGAAATTTTCTGACTGATTTACTATCCGTTGAAAAGGAAATTTGTATAATCGCCGGTGCAGCCAAATTAATTAAAGTGTTAATATTTTATTAAGCAATGGTAACGTTATTTTCCTGTTCCTTATGACCCCACAAATAACTATTTATTATTTTGAAAATGCTTTGTTATTTTATTTTCTTAAAGATAAAATTCTTTAAGTCTACGACTTTTCTCGTTATCCACTTAACGATTAGATACTTTACCTCAGAATCAGCCATCGAACATTAGACATAGGCAGCACTAACGTCACGCGTCTGTCATGCCAACTCTTATCTTTTCCCCCTTGTGGACAATACAGTAAATAGCCAAAATGGGACACGTAGCGGTTACGGACTCTGTAGAAGGGTCTAAAGGTAAATTCATTAGTTATGAAGGATGCACTCACTTGTGATAAGTTTGTCCGTCTCATATACTAAGAAATGGTAGCATACGGCAGAGATAATTTACAATTGTCGACAACGCTCACGTTGTAGACCACGCCAGGGCTGTGTTATTATATCTACGGTGATAAAGCCATGAGATCATAAAATTCTCATGCTGTGGAGCACACGTAAGATGTTCTCCGTACACTAAGCAACTCTAAAACCAAAGATAAAGCGCAAATTTGAAAAAACGACACAAAGACTGCCCAGCGCTCTCTCTCTCTTTCGCACACTCTCACCTCCGTTTCCTCCCTCAGTCTCTACTTCGCCGCTGCTACTTGGCGGCGCCGATTATACCGTACGCCTTAGATCTCTCTGAACGCCTCAACTATTTCTTGATATATCGGCTTTTTTTTTCTGTTGCCGTGCATATCGTGTTTTGTTCTCATTCATTATCAGGACCTTGCATTAATAACATCTAGAGGTACCGATATTATCTTCCATTTTAATAGCTTCAATTGGCATTGCTCTCTAAAGTTTCGGTGATCTTCTAATTTTTTTCTAGAATGATCTTCGCTGTATGTTATTTTTGAGGGTCGGTGTTCTGTTGAATCGAATTTTCATTTTCAGATGTTGTGTTTAATGTTACTAGTGTTTGGAGTTACCTATGGTTGCTTAAGTTCGGTAGTACTCGAGATTGTTCTAGAAGATGAGTTTTTTTTTTTTTGTGGATCCTTCTCTTCTGTTCTTCATTTACCGTTTTGTAACGGTTTTTTTTACGGATGAAGTTTTAGACCTAGTTTTTGAAGCCGGAGCGAAAACTCTAAAATGTTTTTGTTCCTTGTTTGAGAACTTTTTGTTCGATTTGCAGGTGTTCTTCGAATTGATTTGATTTTCTTCATGATTTTCAGTTTTTATACTCCTTGTTTCCTCATTGTTTCACTGTATCAAGTGAAGATTCCTTGATTTTGTTTCTAACTAAATGGAGACCATCAATGATGGAGTCATGTTAAAGCAATAGTACAATGAGCGATTTAAAGGAAAACTGAGCTCGATTTGACCTTGACAAAGCTGGATCAACTATCAAGACTTACTGATTTGTTTCAAAACCAAACAGGGAAATAAGTACGGAAGGGAAGCTGTTCATTTCCTTAGTTTTGTGCCAGTGACTTGAGATTTTATAACTACCGCATTATCATAGATGAGATGAAATGTATTCCGCACTTCTGAATGCTTTTGAGTCGGATTTTTCTTCTTCGGTGGTTGTTTAATAATGCTAGTGTTTCCTCAGTTACTTGTGGTAGTTAGGATAGTACTGAGTTTTGCGGTTTAGGGTGAGTTTATGTTTGCAGATCCTTCTCTTCTATTCTTTATTTACTGTTTTGTTGTGATTTTCTGTGAGGGAAGTTTTTGACCTGGTGTTTGGAGCTGGAAAGAAACTTCAAAAAATTCTTGAACGGTTCTTATGTGAGAAAATTTTGGTTCAAATTTTCAGGTACTCTTTTTAAGAAATTGATGAAACTGAAATAGGTTTGATTTTCTTTCGTATTTTTAGTTTTCCTCCTCTTTGTTTCTTCCTTACTTCTTTATGTCAAAAGAAATGCTAATGGTGAACTTATCTCAAACAAATATTACAAGGGATCGTAAATGGGAAGGTCACCTCAATTTGGCCTTTATGAGCCATCTAACAAAGCTAAATTGCACTTTCTAATTTGTTTCATGGACCAAAAAAGAAAAAAAAAAAAACATAAGCTATTCATTCTCTTAGTTTTGTTAAGATGAACATATTATGAATTTCTGAGTGATCAGTGAATCAATTTTGAGGGGGCATACTTGTAACTATGCTTTTGCTTAGCAGAATTTGCTTCAATTTTCTAGAATTGTGAATGTCAGGTACTATGTTTTACCAGTAATTGAAATTTAACATCATTTTCCTTTTGATTTTGATGCTTCAGATATACAAAATGATTGGATCATTTCTTACAAGAGGACTTGTGTATGTTAACGATCTAATTCTTTTCTGCTCTGAATTATTGAGATTATGTTTTCAGAGGTAAATCCATCTTAATTCTGTCTCATGCAGGATGGTTTTTGGCTATGCTTATCCAGCTTACGAGTGCTATAAAACCGTCGAAAAGAATAAACCTGAAATTGAACAACTTCGTTTTTGGTGCCAGTATTGGTAAACTACATGTTGTAATTATTTTTTAATATTTTGTACTGGATATAGTATTGGGTGTTAACCTGCTTTATCTTCTTTGGTTTGTAGGATTTTGGTTGCTGTTTTGACAGTTTCTGAGAGAATTGGAGATGCTTTTATTTCATGGTATGTGATCTTAGTTAAATAAAGGGTTATAATTTTGTAGTACATTTATGAAATGGACGTTCTCATCTTGTTTCCTTTGTTGCTTTCTTGCAGGGTTCCCATGTACAGTGAAGCGAAGTTGGCATTTTTCATATACTTGTGGTATCCTAAAACTAGGGTATTAGTTCATTCGCAATGAATTTTCATTTAGATTTGATGCTGATATCTGCGGTAACTGATTCTGTAACTTTTCTTATGTCAGGGAACTACATATGTGTACGATTCCTTCTTCAGACCATATGTTTCAAAGCACGAGAATGAAATTGACCGCAACTTGTTGGAACTGAGGACAAGAGCTGGAGATATTGTGGTTTTATACTGGCAGAGGGCTGCAAGCTATGGTCAGACGAGAATTTTTGACGTTCTGCAGTATGTTGCTGCACAGTCAACTCCTAGCCCACGCCCTGCTCAGGTAAGAATATTTAAACTTGATATTTTTCGCAATTGTCTTTTTCCTATTGTTTCGATTATTCATGAGATTGTCTGGTGATATATTCTTGCTTGTTGGTTTGATGATCTGATTGGTTAAGTGTCCAAAGTTTGTTGTTTTGATTAAAAGCTTCAAAACAGTTTTTGAAAATTGACAATAGTTTTTGCATGGATTAGTTATCAGTTGCGTATGTATTTTCAAAAATAAAAGTGCATGTTGGTTAATGTTAAGGTCTTTGCTTATGTTACATCCTTTTATCATCAATCAAATTATATCGATTAACTATTGGAAGTATCACAGCCCCAACAGCAAGGTACTAGGGCTCGCCAAGCTCCCCCCACTCCCAAACGCCAAAATTCTGTTTCATTGAACCGCCAACCAGCCTCTGCTCCACCCGAGGCCGAAGAACCTTCATCTTCTGCTTCTAGCTCTTCTTCGAGCCAGCATCACATGCAAATAGAAGAGGTAGGTCCTTCAAATGTATCTGAAACAGCGGCACCTGCCCCTGTAGCTTTTAGTGAGCCCAAAGGAAGTGCTTTGTCCGAAACTTCAACCCAGTCAACGCCTAATGAAACCGAAGAAAGGAAGATTGAAGCACCAGCACCAGCACCAGTAGCAGCTCCTTCATCTTCATTAAATGAAAATGCAAATCCCCCAACAAGGCAGTCTGTAACGGAAGAAAATGGTCGGCTTACACGTGCCGGATTGAAGAAAAGAGGGAGCCAAAAGAGTGCTTCTTAGCTCACTACTAATTTTTCTTTATGGAACTAGCTGTTAATGGGTAGGTGAAATGATGATTAGAAGCGGATCTCTGTGTTACATTGATGTAAATTTGTCATCTTATTGTCTTTTTTGTCATTTCATTTGTTGCCTTTTAACTTTTTAACAGGACTCGGTGGGGGGGCACAGATAAAAGGTCCTGAACAAAGATTAGGTTTGTTGAAAGCGTTAAGCCTGAAGACAAAAGCGTTGTTTAAAAAGGTGCTTTTGCTTTCCTTGAAATCAATTAGGTGCTTGCTTATGCTTAACAACTGACATTAATAAGTGTTAGATGCACAAGTTTCACCGAATGTTATTACCGATCACCGATCGAAGTGGCACTTAACGTTTTCTTTGTAAATCATTGAAAAGTTGCATTTCCTAAAAGATGCCAATTGCGTAAAGCATACGTCAAATCTAAAAAAGGCCTTCACTTTAAAAGCTAACGTTATGGGGGCGTTTAGTGTCATTCTCAACATCTGATTCTGAGATTGCTTGGATTGTGGTTCTTTTTCTATTTTAGTTTTAGCCTTTTTTCTAAAGAAAATAAATCAAAGACGAGACATGTTTAATTGATTTTCTGATTTAATTTTTATTTTTAACTCATAATTCATAAGATTTATAAACAGTGGTTTGTTTTGGTTTTTTTAATTAGAAAGAGTAGTGTTTTTGTAATGATTTTTATTTAATTAGTTAACAATGTATATTATCTGTTAAATACATTATAACATTGAGCCCGATATATAAAAATTCTCTCTAAAAACGAAAACATCATTAAAAATTAAATTATAATTTCATAATAAAACAAATATAATCAATTAGTTAATATATTATAAATAAAGTCATTGTTTGTTACTACCTAGTGCTTTATTATAAAATCAATAACTTTACTAATAAATAAATAAATTTGTTTTCAATTTCTATTTAGTGTATTATTATTAGTAAAAAAAACTTATTGATGTTTGATTAAATATATTTTTGTTTTCTTAAAAGAAGAAATCCAAATTATAAGACAAGTCCCCAGTACTTATTTATCGATTTATAATGTTTTCCCTTTTTAAAAGTAAAGCATATTTATTTCCTTATTTAATCATATCTTAAAATTTTTAAAAATGAAAATAATAAATCAATGAAGTAAATTATTTCATTGTATATCCGGTTAAATTAAATATTATTTCATACATTTTCAAAAATTAAGAATTTTAAATTCTTTTATTTTGAAAGAACTTTAATTGTAAAAAGCTCAATTATTAAAACTGGTTTTAAATTTTGAAAAATAATTTAGAAAATTTTTAATTTATAATAATTTCCTATTTGTTATTCATTAATAAAATAAGTCATTGAATTTATTAATTAATTAATGATAAAAGTTAATTAATTTAAATATATTACAGCTTTTAATCCAACAAACAAAAACTATCTAGGTGTCATTAAAAATTGATACTATTTTAACCGATAATTTTATGCCGTAACAAATAATTAAAAATTCACAAAAGAACAAAAATGACTTGTTTTTTACCGTAGTATATATTTTTATAACAAAATTATAATCACTTAAATTATAAAAATTATAACTATATTTAATTTTGATGAACATTTTATTAAGATTAAATTTATAATAAAGTTAAATATAATTAATTACTTTATAAAAATAACCTTTTTGGTTTTATTTGATTAAATATGCTTTTGTTTTCTTAAAAGAAGAAATCAACGTTATAAAGAAAAAACTAAGAATCATAGTAATGAAAATTATAAATCAATGAAGTAAGTTGTTTTATTTTTATTTTAAAGTAAATTCTAGAGACTTGTTCTTAAATTAACACTTTCACACATTAAGAATAATTTTAATCTTTGAAAAATTTTATTTTAGAGAAAACTGCAAATTTAAAATAAAATTCTTTTTATTATTTAATAAATTTTGAATTAATTAATTAATTTTATGATTCATTAGCGAACATTTAACAAAACCATCACACAGTGAATAGGATAGTGTTCTGGAGCACGATTTTTATCATCGTAGCTGTGTATCGTATTCGCAAGCAATTTGTATTTAACCGGTATACGGTCAAATTATCTACTTTCTTTTCCACAAAGAACCTCACAAAAATTGGAATGGATTTACAATTGAAAATTTGAAATTGGTCGCGTACCTGCACGTTTGCAAGCTCCGAAGGCAAATTCCCTTATAACGCAGCCTCAAAAGCAGAGAAGGGTTACAATTTGTGGCATCGACCAATTTCTAAGATGTATATTTTGCTACCGTTAACCCTATTAAATAGAAAATCTCTACCTACGCTATTTTAGAAAGGAACATCTGTCAAATCTTACCTAGTCTGCTTTTAGCTAAGCTCTATGCTCTTTTTGTTTTGCTATTCTTCGACGGTACTCCAAATCTCCAACCGGCCGGTGACTAATAATATTGTTAAACTGATTACCCCCACACGTCTGAAGTTTTGACTTCTGGATCTGACAGAAACCAATAATCAGCATCAAACTGCAATTAAATTGGGAGCAAATTTCCTGAGTGTTTCACCGTATTGTGTGAAAGGGGAAAAATAAACAATTTAACATTTCTAATCACGCTTACACTATGGTCTGGAGGAACAATTTTCCGCACCCCACAACCCTCAGGATGAAGGGACCTCGATGATTCAGAACTGTTTCGAGCGTAATAATAGAAAAACGTAAGCCTAATCATATTACAGAACAACAAAGTTTGTTCACATTACAGTAGTGTGTCATGTAAAAACATCAAAAGGATTAAGAAAAACTGCAACTCCGTATATTTAAAAGAACTAAATGGTATGTAAAATGATTTTTTTATTAGTTCATATTTGTTTTTTAATTTAGATTTTATTTCAAACAGCTATTTATATTTTATTTCATTTTTATATAAACATTTTTTAAAATAATCAAATTGTCGCTGATCATTTATGATAGACATTAAATAATTTTGTATTATATAAAAATCATATATTTTACTATATAATTTATAATAAAAATGACAATTAATATCCACCAAATAATCATCATTCAACTTTTTCCATAATCGAGGCATAAGAAGAACACTTTACCTCAGGAGATGCAAATCAATTGGTCCTCCTACAGAGCTTCTGATAATCATTCTATATCGAGCTGGAGCAGAATCCTGCTCATGTAAGCTGTTCACCAAAAAAGATGAATCCTGCTCATGTGAACAGCCATTAAATCGCATACCAATAAGATATATAACGTTCTGGAGCTCCTTCAGTCAACAGTACATACCTCATCAGGGTCAGGAACTTGAAGGTAACAGCCAAAAGGACACTTTATTGCTATAAGAGTTGAAGTCTTCGGAAGTGAAAAGCAACAGTGAAAATAGTCAGTGAGCTTTAGAGGTGATGCGAAAGAAAATGATGTAAAGGAAATCCCCATGAGTCATACTTGCAAGGAGGGATGGCTGAGAATATCCTGTCTCGTGAGAAAGAGGTACCTGAAAACACGGGGTAGATAAGTAAGTCAAAAAGTTGAATTACATCAAAAACCATATAAATAGAGAGAGCGTTGTAGCATTTACTTTCTATTGTGATCATCTGCACGAGTCGCCTTCAAAAGCTCTTCCTTTTCTCTGAGGGAAATAAGAAAGGTCAAAGGTCAAAGGCCAAAAGCTACCACACACATCGATAATGAACGAAATATCGTCATCACTTTAACCTACAGAACCAACCTTATAGCTTCATCGAGCTTGCGTTCTTCACTGTACAGTCTTCGTACTTCACCCTTAATGATTATATTTCAAAAGTGAAAACAAATTTAGAATTAATGATTATTATAAAATAAAAATTTCAATTCACTAATAATCACCCAATAATAACAGAATTAATTTTAATTTAAAATAAGTTCCCATTATATACCATATATGTTATGACATAATGGTCTCCAACTATCAATTAATTTCAGCTGGTGCCGCATTCAATGCGATGCAAATTCTAATGCAATTTCAAAAGTAGCAATGGACATATGAGTACCTTTAATCCAATAACATATGTCATTATATAATGGTATCTAACCATCTTAATTTAATTTCAGTTGGTAACACATTCAATGCGATGCAAATTCTAATGCAGTTTCAAAAATAAAAATGAACATATTAGTACCTTTAATCCAATAACACGATTATCGCACTTCTTCGACCCCCAATCACCAAGTTCCCTGTAAGGCCAGTTTGGTTAATTACCAATACACCAAAACGACAGATAGTATCCAAGAAAAGGTCAAAACTCCACCTTATGTGATTTTTAGAAGTTTTCTCAATCAGTCCAATCCCTTCTAGAACATTTGTGATGTCATATATCCTCCTCTTTTGAACCTGATATCCGATAGCCAAAAAGTTGAAGCTTAGACTGTCATTCCGGAAGCCAAAATATAATGTTAACTACGGCATATGCAATTAATTTTTTTAAGTTACCTTCAAAAGTGCTGTAGCTTCATTCAGATCAAGGGTCCCATCTTTTGCCTCCTGAAGCAACTCGACAAATTTCTGGGTTAAGAAGCCTGTCAAAAGCAAATTATTCCCTTTAATCTTTAGGATCTTACAAGTGTCAAAAAGGTGACTTGGTAGAAACTATTTACTATAATCTTACTTAAAGAACTATCGTATCTGCAGCCACCGCCGGAATTCAGACCATCAACAGACCTTGAAACTGAAGAAAAAACTTGATAATTAATAAACTCGGGATGCTACTAAGAGGTTCAGTCTATAATATGTTTTTAGTGTGTCACGTAATGGTATGAAAAGATTCTACCAGTATTTGATCTTTGAGCCTGTGACTTCCCATTTTCTACAAGCTTCGGTTTCTTCTTATGCCTTAGCCTTGGACATGACTCAGGATTAGGGACACGATCAGCAACTACGACCATACTAACAGAAACAGGTGTCTCTTTATTGCCACGAACGTCACAAGTTATTTCGTCATTTTTGATCTTGAATTGCAAACATCAGAACAGTTTACGTTAAGAATGTTGAAGTTGAAGAAATCATCAATCAAACTCTGACAATCAGTTACGGCATGCAAGAATCATAAAATATACAAAAGCCTACTTCATCCAACTTCCAAAGGCACGTCAAAGTTCAAACAAGTAAATCAATAGTCTTTGCATCTTATGGAACTTCTAGAACATTCATTACCGTGGCAAAAGACTTGAATTGTAGTTACCTTCATATCCTCTCTTCCCACAACAACGTCTAAGGTTAGCTACTGGACACGCCTCACCATTTAATCACATGAATTTAATGCAATCTCACTGCATTTACTCATATTTATTAGGATTAGCATCCTAAATTTTGCTCCATTTCTTTATTTAACATCTTAAATACGTTTAACGCCAAGCCCATACTGAAGCCAACATACTCAATCTCTAAAATCCAGTTCAGCTACATATAACCAGTTATTTCAACCATTAAAGAGCAGATAAACCTATGAAACGTCAAGTCAGTAGAAAAACGTATCAGAGCCTTTAAGGTACTGACAATAGTTAAATCCTAACGATGCACATAATTTGAATAAAGCAAGAGAATACGATATTTATGCTGGAAAACCAAGAAACTGACAGAAATACAATATGACATGAAATAGTTAAAATCTAGTACGTATAACTATCTCAAATTACCAATCAAAGAATCCGAAAGCAAAAGGAGAAATCGCGGTCATCACAATATACTATTTTTGGAAAACGCAAGAGCAAGAGATATTTACGCGGGTAATCAAAGAACAGGGAGAAAATTAAGATTGATACAAAGAGAGAAAGAAGAAGAAGAAGAAACGTACAGTCATCTAAATATACTGATCAAAGTAACCGAATCAAAGGGAGAAACTGTGGCTATCAAAAATCAAGTTAGTCGCTAAATTTGCGCGGGAAATCCATAAAAAGAAAGCAGCACTACACGATACACACAGAAACCGAACAATCAAAATTCAAAGAAACAATATCACATAAAGAAGCCGAAGATCAACTAAGAAAAGCAAAAGAAACCAACCGCGAGTCCACCGGAAACAGGATGCTTTCGGTCTGCTTCAACTTGAGAGCCAGAGAGACCGTCAATAGACGAAAAGTGATCGCCATTACATACAGCAACAGAACGATAGGAATTCATGTTCCGCGTCCAGCGAGAGAAAATCAAGGAAGGCGAAGATCGGTTTCGATTCGGATCAGAACGAGAGTGAAGTAACCGCAACTTAACTTCCGAGGAATGGTGTGTACGAGTACAACCGAGATCTCCGCCGGAGTTCACCATCACACAGAGAGAGAGAGAAAGAGGAAGAGATCAGCAGAGTTGTGTTTGGAGGTGAAGAGAAGAGTCCAGAACTGAATTGAATTTGAAAGAAGCTTTGTGTTTAAAATACCGCTACCGTGTAAGTCTCATTCGATATAAACTTCCCGCTTCAATCAGCAACCATTATATATCCGCTTCTGTTTTTTTAAATTAAAAAAAATACTTATCATGCATTTAAAAATTTTCACTTCCATCGTCATATGTAGCACATACATATATATATATAACCGCTTCTTTTTTTAATATAAAAGGACTTTCACACGTGACATAAACAATATTCTATAAATATCGGGAAGCGTACTCTGCTCAATTCTTGTCTTCCTGATTTGAATTCTTTTCAAATTTAAACTTCCTTTACGCCGCCACGAAGATCTGTGACTTATGTAATATTTACAGTTTTACACTATTTGAGCCAGCCCAAGTTTAAAATTGACCAAATTAATATCTGAATATTCGAATCTGATTAGACTCAGACATTCAATCGCGATCAAGTTCAGCTCAACATGTCGGTGCTAAGCATTAAGGCTATCTTCAACCGTTACATCAAAATTTTACACCAAATTTAATGTAAAGTGGAATATTTTTATAATCTTTTTACATCAAATTTAGTGTTATTCTAATCATTCTACACTAAATTTTTATACCAAAATTTTTTCAAAGAATATACCAGGATAATTTAGTTACTAACTAATTTAATTTATATTTATATAACCACAATAATTTAGTTATTAACTAAATTAATTTATATTTATACAATAATTTTCATTATTTATTTATTTATTAAAAATAAAAATAAAATTATTATTCTTAATTAATATATATATATTTTATATTAAATTAATATTATTTACAAAATATATTTAATATTATTACAACAACAAATTATTAATTATTTATGTTAAATTAATATTTTCAAGTGCTTTAATTTTATTTTTAAGTTGATTGTTGTAATTTTGGTTTGATTATAATCTCGAGTATAATTTCCGTTATAATTTATTTAAGTTTTGTTGTAATTTTAAATATTTTGTTGAGTTTTAATTTTTAAAATCAATGGTGTGGTTTAAATTTATGTACTTTTTATTTCAAA
>JANSVA010000002.1:800830-825698 GCA_025504915.1 Erythroxylum reticulatum | reverse complement strand
TTTGATTTAATAATTAAATATAAGTTTATAAATAATATTTTTAAATTATCTATTTTAAAAAATAAAATATTTTTATTAATACTTTATTAATAGTTATTATATAAAAGATTAAAATAAATTTAAATAAAATAATTATTTTTAGTTTTTATTTAATGTATAATTATTAGTAATAAAATATTTATTTTATTTTAAAAATAAAAATTAATAAATCACAATAAAAGTTTAACTAAATAATAAATTAGAAAAGCTTTGAAAAAAAGAAAAGGGGAGAATGGCAGGAGGGAGTTAAATTTAAAAAAAAATTTAAAATTTTGCAACTCAGTTACTATATTTTAAATTTTAAAATTTTGCAACTCAATTACTATTTTTTTTAAATTTTGGTACTAAGCAATATATGGTTGGTATTATAAATACCAGCTAGTACTAGTTGATATTAGACAAAACAGGTCGGTACTGATCAATATTTAGACCCCATATATAAATACTCCTACTTCGGTAGAGAATAATATTCAAAACCATGCTTGTACCACTTGGTTCTTTATTGACTCCAATAAAAGAAAATCACTGTCCCAAAGTTAATAAATGTTATAAATGGAAGTGTCTCACATCTAACAAATAACACAAGAGAAGGCAATTTATAAGAAAAAGAGGGGAACAATAATATAATAAAATAATGTTTTAATATTTTGAGTTGAAATATAGTATTATTTCTGATATATATATATATATATATGAATTTATTTTTGTTTCCAAGAGTATTGTGAGAAAAAAAAAGAATGAGAGAATCGTAATATAAATGAAATTGTTGATTATGTGTATTTGATATAATATTAAACAAAGTTAATACTGACGTTAATGTTTAATATTAAATATTAAATATTCAAATGAGAAATTTTATTCATATTTGTAACAACAACAATAATAATAAAATTTAATATAAATCTTGCTATTATGCGAGATTTAGGGAGGTCCAACAGTATGCAACATTATCCTTAACTAATAAAAATACTCATAATTAATTAAAATATTTTATAAACAATTAATAAAATTTTTAATAATTTATTAATTTTTAAATAATTATGAATGATTTTATGATAAAATAAAAGTATCAATGAAATAAAATAAAATAATTATTAAAAAATTAATATAAAAGATTATAATATTATTTAATTTTGATGACAATATTCTAATAAGAATCAATATCTTATAATAATTTAATAATATCTTTTAGCTCTTATTTTTAATTTTTTATTCCAATTTATATCCACGCCCCTTTAGAGTTGACTTATGCTCTTATAGGTTTTTCATTCTTAGTCATTCTAATCGAAGAACCTTGAAGATGGCACTTTCATTATGGCAACTATAGCATTTTTAATATTAACATTTGTATTATGTCAGATCCTAAGATTTTAGAGTATATAAAAAGAATTATAACGGTTCAAAATTATTTAATTTTAAACTTCAACTAATGAATTTTTTAATGAGGTTAAGACTATCATATAAATGTTATGTTTATACGTAACATTTTTTTATTTTTTATAAGTAGAATCGATAGTATCACATTGAACACTACATGTGACACCGATTCTTACTAACTTAAAATCATCTTAATTAAACATAATTAAATGCCTATTTGGATGGAATTTTGGGAGGTCAATAAGTAATTTCTTTACCACAAAGTATTTTTTAAAAAAAAAGGGCGTTTGGTTGTAAAATAAATGTACTTTTTAAATAGATATGATTTTTTTGACAATTAAAATATAATTTTTTAAGAAGCTCAAATTTGAAACTTCTCAAAAAAAACTTTTTTAGGTAAATTTTTCATATCAATTCATAAACCTATTTTTAATCTATTTTATCTTTATATTTTACACATAATTTCTACAATATCTACAGACTCATCTTTCCATTTATTATATATTCAACTTGGATATTTATTTCCGGATTTATATAATATTATTTGATTTTTTATGTATTTTAATAGTTATTTTTTATGTTAGTTTACTTATGTTATAATCTATATAAAAGATTTGATTAGATATATTTTCATTTATTTTTTATATGGTTTAAAATTATATAATAATTAATATATTGTGATTTACATATTATTTAATATACTTTAAATAATATTTATATGTATAAATAATTTTTATTATAAAATAAGATATACTTAAAATTAAAAGTACTTTTTATTTTTATTTTTATGTTACTAAACACTTTATTATATGAAAATTTTTCAAAAAAAATCTTTTTTAAATGAAAATCAAACATTCAATTAACTTTTTTAAAAAAAATTCTCAAAAAAGATTTACAGAAAAAAGCTTAAACTGTACTGATATGACCCTAATGTAACATAAACATAAGCCCCTTTTGTTAATAGTTAATATTTATTTTACTGTTTTATAATTTTTTTTTGGAAGGTATCAAACATGTCCTCGACATAAATTAGTTACGAGAGATTAAATTTAAATAATATTTACAAAAAATTGAAAATAATCAAATTAAAAGAATTCTGACATATTCAATATCACTTCTCTTATTACGTGAATATCAAATATTTTTTTTCCGTAATTTTCAGCCTATAATTAAAATCTTCCTTTTCTCTATCTTCGATTTTTGGAATGTAACTAAAAACCGTATTGAAATAACGGAAAATATGCTTACGCTTCTCTCGGCGAAACGACTTGACCTCCCCCTTTCTTCTTCGAGAAAATTCCTCCTATCAGAGGAATTAATGGCTTCTTCTTCTTCTTCCTAAGAGAAGGGTGTCTCTCGAGCGTTTCGACTCCTGGTGGAACCCTGACTTGAGCTACTAGAGCGGGAGGGTTCGCAAAAGTTACGTACCTCTTCTTCTGAAACTCAACTCCTTCTATCTTCGTCGGCGCTTTCACAGTAATCTTCGCCTCTTCTTCTGGTTCTGTGTGCACTTGCTTTTCGGTTTTGCGTTCCTTCAGTTGCTGGAGCTCTCGCTTTGTTCTCTCGAGTTCTTCCTTCAGAGAAGAAATGCAACCTGCCATCGCCATACTTTCTTCCTTTGCCTTTTCAAGGACTTGTTTTGTCTCTTCGAGCTCTGCTGTAATGATCCCAAGCTCGGAACCAACGCGCCCGTTTTCCGTTCCTTCTAGGCGCATCTAGAAAACAGAGTCGAGAAGGTCTAGTTAATTGGAGCTTACTAAAATTTTTAAAATTAGATAATTTATTTAAATATTATTTTTATCGATATTTTATTAATATAATTATCAAAACAAGTGAAAATTCATATTTAACATAATTTTTATATCTTTTGTTGCAAAATATCAATAAATATGTATTTAAATTGCAATTATTTTTATAATAAAAATACAATAAAAAGATGATATATAATTATTAAAATTATTAATTCTCGTGGGATTGATTAATTGTTTTATTTTTAATATTTTAAAAGCAATTCAAAATTTAAAAATGTTAAACACTAAACTTAAAAGATCTTATTATTTTATAATTCGTTATCCCTCTTTATTAATAACTATAAATAACAAAATAATTGTTAAATTTAAAAATTAAATTAAATTAAAGGATTAAAATAATTTAAGTATCATATATGAGAACATGTTGTACGTTATACATTCTTGCTTACAAACCAAACCAACCGCCCCATAGGCGTAAATAGCTCAACTAAAGAGGAGAAATTTGTGTGGCAAGTAAGCATATGTATCAGTGACAGAACAAAAGGGTTAGTACTGACAAAGAGCAGAACAGAAATCGAACAATCATGTGTTCTTCTGATCAGCGCACCCAAACACAAAACATAATCCTCCATAATCACAAACTGCAGCAAGAATTCTGTTGAGATGCGAGATTTAAGAAAGATTAAAACCTTAAAAAGTTACCTCTTTGAGCTTATTGGCATACAGCTCTCCAGCCAAAACCTTCTCGCCGAACAACGTAACAGCTTCTTTAACAGAACGAAATGGAGGTCTTGTATCGATCTCTGATCTTTTAATGACTGTCACTCCTTCTTCGCTTTCCATGGTGGAGAAAGAGAACTTGAAGACAAGGACGGTCTTTTAAACTGGATTTGATAGACAGGGGCCAGCTGGGACCTAAGGGAGCATAAGAAATATCACCCTTTGGGTCAGGGAAGCTTCGTTACTTCGCGTCCACTTCACTTGAATTCCGTACACTCCCAATATTTGAATGTGAAGGTGAGGAGTTGGTGTGTCTATTGACATTGAGTCAGAAAGGCCCAATGTTTCGGATAATGAAAGGGATTGATCAACTAAAACCATCGTATCCAAAGGCCCTTAATTTCTAATATATATTTTAAATTTTATTATTTAAAATGAATTATTATTAATAAATATAATATAATTAACATTTATAAATTTAATGTAATTTTATTTTTGATATACCATCTTTTAGATAATTAGAGTGATAAAAGCTTTTGATTAATAGGTATATAATAAACGTTTTTACCACAAAAGAATAATTTTAATAGTTATTAAAAGCTAACCGTTAACTATTTAATTAATGTGTACAAAGTTACAGGCTGATATAAAATAATTTAATTTTGTATACTAGACAAAAAATCTAATAATTAGTATTTTATTACAAGGGAAATGGCTTTATTTTATAAAATATTTTGCATGCATTAAATTAAATAAAATATTCTAAAACTCAACTTAAAAGAAAATTGTGCATATTTTTATTATAAAACATGATATTTCTCTTTTACTATAAATAAATAGATTAAGTCTATTGAATTATAAATTTTAAAATATTTTGTTATAAATATTAGGAGTAAGGTTGCGCATTATTAGATATTTTTAGATCCGAGTTTTAGTGAAATTTTTACTGTTGTTATTGTTGTTTTGTTATCAATGTTAGTGGCAATTTACGACAATATTAAATTAATTAATAAAAATTAATTTATACTTATCATTTAGTAAAATCACAAAGGAAAGGATCTTTATAAAAAAAAAGAGTGGAGCTGGAGAGTCCAATCGAGGCTCACTCTGGCATGAACATTGAGTTATCGACAAGTCATCGTAGAAGTAGATTCCCTCAAAGTTATAAATATCTTGTCTTTATCTACTACAGCTTTATCTGATGAACAAATTTTAGTGCTAAGTACTATACCGCAAAAATATGCGTTAGTAAGCTTGTACTTGGCTTTAGCGTTATTCTCTATAGCTCCTAATAAAGCCCTTGGCTTTGATGGGTTTACAACACTGTTTTACCAATCCCTGTGGGACATTATGGGACCCTCCCTTGATTCTTTTCCTCCAGCGCATCTTTTGTCATGAGGCTTGGGAGTCGGCTCTGAACCGCACCATTTTGGTCCTTATCCCTAAAACTCCACCCCCTTCGTCGATTTCTCAGTTCAGGCCAATAGCTCTTTGCACTGTGATTTACAAAGCACTCACCAAAATTATAGCGAATCGGATCAAACCATGCCTTACAGAGCTTGTCGCTCCTACTCAGTGCAGCTTTGTGTCCCGGCTCCTTATTACCGACAACATCATTATCACTTAAGAGGTGATCCACTCCATGAAAAGGAAGACCGACCAAAAGAGAATTATGGCTATTAAAGTAGACCTTGAGAAAGCGTATGATCGTCTAGCTTGGGACTTCATCCAAGACACCCTGATTGATGTTGGCCTGCCCGATTCTCTAATTTCGCTCATCATGAAATGCATTACTACTGCCTCCTTCAAAGTGAACTGGAATGGTGAGCTTAGTAAGGCCTTTACGCCTTACTGGGGTATTCGCCAGGGAGACCCTCTTTCTCCCTTCCTCTTTGTTCCCTGTCTGGAACGGCTTGGTCAAGCCATGACACAAGCAGTGTTTGACGGCAAATGACGTCCGATCAAATTAAGTAAAAAGTCCCCCCCCTTTCTCATCTATTTTTTGCCGATAATCTCATTCGCTTCTCCAAAGCTGACATTGACCAAGTGAACGTCATTCGGAATCTCTTGAATTCTTTCTGTAATTCTTCGGGCCAACGTGTGAGCATAGTCAAATCAAGATGCTTCTTTTCTAGGAATACCCCTTCTTCGACCTGTCACTTTTTAAGCCATGCTTTAGAATTCAACCAGAGTATTGACCTCGGGCGGTACCTTGGGATTCCCCTCCTACACCAATGCGTCAGCAAACGAACCTACTAGTACATTCTCGACAGGGTCCATCATCGCTTATCGGGATGGTCCTCCGATATGCTGTCTTTCGCTGGCCGCCTTACCTTGGTTCAGTCTGTTTTAGTGGCCATTCCGAGCTACACTATGCAGACTGTCCGATTACCGCGTGGTTTGTGTGACGATTTGGAATAAGCCATGAGACAATTTTTGTGGGGCTCGTTCCACAACCTGAAAAAGATCCACTTAGTCAACTGGGAGGAAGTGTGTAAACCTAAGGAGTTGGGGGGCCTTGGCATCCGTGGAATTAGGGAAACGAATGACGCCTTCCTGGCCAAACTCGGTTGGTTGTTGATCGCCAACCTTATCGCTTTATGGGTCAAGGTACTCTTCGGAAAATATAAGTTTGACGCTAACTGCCTTCCCACCTCTCTTGCGTCCATCGGGGGTTCTATGGTATGGTGGAGCATATAGGCCACATGGCACATCCTGTCCCAAGGCCTGCACTGGAGGATCGGCGATGGCACTACGACACGCTTCTGGCTCGACCCTTGGGTCACGGGAGTGGGCCCTCTCATTCACCTTACTACCTTTCCTATCCCAGCTACACAACTTAGCCTCACTATCCACCACTTCGCGGATTCCACCCGCAACTGGACTTGGGAAGCCTTCTAGTCTTATCTCCCATCTCAGATTTGCCAAAATATCGCTGGCACATTTCCTCCTAAGTCATACCTGGGTCTGAATAGGTTGATTTGGGGAGCGTCTGACAATGGTCTATTCTCCATTGCTTCCACGTACACCATGCTTATTGGTTACGACGATAAACCTTCGCATGAAGTATGACAAGCTATTTGGCAGTGGCTGAGACCCTAGAGTATTTACTCATTCTTATGGTTACTAGCGACAGATCGCTTACTTAGTAATCAGCAGTGTGTCCGCAAGCACCTCACTTCTAATGGCACCTACCACCAGTGTCATCTAGAAGAGTCCTCTATCTATGCTGTTAAGGATTGCTAAGTGTGAGCCGTCTTCCCCACGATACTCGCTGCTTTTGACTACTCCTCCCTGCCTGCTAGGGACTGGATTCTCATCAACCTGCAACAGCAATGGAAAGTCCTGGGACAAAACTGGGTGCTTATCTTTGGCACGACCTGTTGGTTCCTCTGAACATGGAGGAACAAGTCTCTTTTAGTTCATCAATTTACTTGGCCATCCTCACCCATTTTTCCTATTTTGTCTTTTGCAGATCAGATTCTCAAGTCTACTGAGTGGCAACGTCGGGCTACCGTAGGTTTTCACCTCGTCAAGAGCAGGTCATCGACTAGAGCAAACCGCCACCAGGGTGGGTTAAATTAAATACATCTGCAATCGCACCCACCGCTCGGCTACAACAAGTGGCCTCCTTCGTGATAGTGCCGACAACTGGCTCGGAGGCTTCTCTCGGACGGTGTGCGGCGTTATTAGCAGAACTCTGGGGCGTCTTTATTGGCCTTTCAATTGCCTAAAGTCTGGGCTTCCGCAGGATAGAGCTGGAAGTGGATTCACTCGTGGTACATCAGCTCCTCTCTTTGATGGACATCTGCTCCCAGTCTCTCAACCCTATAGTTACAGGTATCCTGGAGATGTTCACCAGGAACTGACCTGTTGTTTATCAGCATGTCTATCGAAAGAGCAATAGATGCGCTGATTGACTTGTTACTCAAACTGTCTACTCCGTCTTTATAGTCACCTATTTTGCTACTCCATCCACCAGGTGCCATCGTATCCTCTTAGAGGATCTGTCAGGAATTTGTCTCCCCAGACTCGTCTTATAATTTTATATTATGTTTCTCTTTATACCAAAATAAAGAAAAAAGCGAAAATTGCTCCTAAGGCCCCGAACGGAAGCAGTTGAGTGGGAAGTTCCTCCACTCGGATGCATCACGGACTCAAACGGGTATACAAGTCACCACAGCCGTAGATTAAAAGTCAGATCAATCACAACTTGACTAGTCAGGCAGATCAATGGTCTAGAACTCAGATTGTCAAAACACTCGGCACTAATCGTGAACTTTTGACTTTTCCCACTTACGACATTTCCATTGGAAAGCTTTAAACTTGTACAATGAGGAACAGTTAAAATCTGGAAAATTCATTTATACGATCCCTAATCCCTCTTCTTTCTGGGCTAGCCCTTTGTTTTTGATCTATCGATAAAGTAGAGAATGGTAGGGCTTAGAATTGCTTTTAGCGAATTACTCGGGAATTTTTATTTTGATTTTGTGGTGATATCTATGAACTTTGCAGATCCGGTTCATACTTCTTCAAAACAGGCAAGGCAAGACTCGTCTTGCCAAATACTACGTTCCGCTCGAAGATTCTGAGAAGCACAAAGTTGAACACGACGTAAACGAAAATTCCCCACTTTTCCCCTCTTTTCTTGTCAATTTAAAATGTTTTTTATATTGGTGTTGGTGCTTTTTCTTGTATAGGTTCATCGTTTGGTGGTTAATAGAGACGCCAAGTTCACAAATTTCGTTGAGGTTGTTCCTTATTCCCCGATTGTTTCGGTTAATTACGTTAAATGATTCAAGTCATTTGATTGATATCCCTGATCCTTTCGAAATTTGGTTTGTGCAATCGTTATCATCAAAATGTGCGGTTCTTTGAAGAATGATGTGTTAAGAACCTTGTACATATTCTTCTTGTAGTTTCGCACATACAAGATTATCTACAGACGTTATGCTGGCTTATTCTTCTCATTGTGCGTGGACATTACGGACAATGAATTGGCTTACTTAGAGTGCATCCATTTGTTTGTGGAGATATTGGATCATTTCTTCAGCAATGTTTGTGAGCTAGATCTTGTATTTAATTTTCACAAGGTTTGTCTACTTTTTCTTCTTCAAATTCGCTTAGTTTGCTTATTAATTCAATGCTTTGTTCTTCCTCCTTCTATCATATGATATTGATACTCATTTGACTAGTTAAGAGATCCTTAATTAGTATTTGGTTCCTAAATCTTTGACATAAGACTTCTAGTGGCACTGATCCTTGTGCATAAAATTTTTTTACTGTTTCAACTATTGTTTTAGCTAATTATAGTTGCATAAACTTGTTTCCAAGATGGGAAATACTGGAGAGGTGGATATTCCGCGCTTCAGCTTTGCTTCATTCTAATGGTTCCTTTGAATGGAGTTTTCTAATTCAATTGCACGAAGTAGTAACATTCTTATAAGCTTGCATGCTTTAGTAATAGCTATCTTTGCCCTTGTGAGCAAATGCTTTTGTTATGCCATCATTGCTTTTTAAAATCTTCAAATCTTTTTCCTCAGGTTTATTTGATTCTTGACGAATTCATTCTTGCTGGGGAGCTTCAAGAGACTAGCAAGAGGGTGAGTATCATTTGGCATCCTTGTGTTAATATCAGTTATAGATGATCAATAGAATCACGCCTTACTAACGTTACCCTTTGTGTTAGAAATTGAAGAAATATGTGCTTATGTCGTAACATCCTATGGCCGCTGCCCTTTCACCCTCTATTTCATTCCCTAACTGTGTCATTCCGGGTTCAAACACTTCAACGTTTTGGAATCTTCTTCTAATGCATATGTTCTTGTTTGCATGCAGGCCATCATAGAGAGACTGGGAGAGTTGGAGAAACTAGAGTAGGCTTATATTTGTTTTAAGAGTGACTATATGGATTCTTACATTTTGTGGTCTTTATGCCCTGTTTCTGCCGGTTCACTGTTGTGCCAGAAAAACATCTGCTTGTTTTTCTTTTCATTTCCATTCTAATTGTTGATCCATCTATATTCGTAACGTACAATTCAGGAAGATTGAACATCATTGAGCTGTTTGTGAAACCTTTCTCCTAGTAGTAAACAATTACTATACGAATACATACTCCTAACATTGCCTCAACAAGCTGAACACGACTTGAATGTGATTCTCGTGGAAAGTTGATTGTAACATGGACAAATTCAATTTTCTTTAGTATTCACTTAACTTCATATGTCAGTATAAAAAATATAACAGCACTATGTTTCATTTAAAAGAAGATTGAGATATTCTATGCAGGATGTAGAACAGTACACCTTGGAGCATTGCCCAGCAGCTCACTTCCAGTGACTAGTCTCTTTCCGTCTCGATTTTTACCTTAGTAGTTTATTTCCTGCTTGATCATGCTCTGCAATCTCCTACCTAGCTACAGACCTCTTTGTGAACGAGGAAATATTTCAGCTTTTGATCCAAACCTGTTACCATAGATGCTGATTAGAGTAACTGCAGCGGTAGCAGTCCACTGGATCGAAACCCACCTCCAGTTTCTTCATAAACAGAAGAAAGATGGTGATCTTGCTTTTTGATCCTTGCATGAGATAATGACGAAGGAAAGGTCATAAGATGATGTTGTTGGGAGATGTTATGGTACTTGGAACTTAACACTTCAACTGGTGGTGAAGGAGAAGGTGATATAATGAACTGTGCATGTTGTGTTGTCGTATGCAACTCTTGGATCTTTTGCCAACTCGGAAACTGAGCCATGCCCGCATAAGTTCCAACATTTCTATATTGAGCAGACAACTGGGTGGCCCAAAGCTGTTTCTTGTGTTGCTGTTGCTGATGATGCTGTAACTGCTGCTTTGCCAAGGGCACAGTGGTTGCATGAGGACCATAGAATGAGTTTTCAAGATAAGTAGGTAGCTTCAGTTGGGCCTACAATCAATCAATCCAATTGTTTAATATGATAAACTTACAGAGATGACAAAGAGTCCAGGACGAGATTTGGATTGGATTCGGGTTTAAATTTAAAAAAATTGTGTTTCAAGTTGAGAAGACCCTGCCCAAACCCGGTATTTTTAGCCCAAAGTCTGAACAAGTTGGAACCTTTTGGTCCGCCCGAATCCGGAAAAGGCCTCAGAATTTAAAATTGCCACCACTACTTACAGGGCAATCTAACAAGGAGCAGGGAGCCTACTAACAGAAGTTGGTGCAAGTTCCAAGTTCATGAAAGTGGATGGCAGTTAAACATATAATGCTTGTCATGTTATACCTTGATGACAGCTCCCTTAGTTCAGGAAAACAAAAAAGACATTATTCTAATTCAGTGAATGGGCTAATAAATGAAAAGTTGAAACAAACTCTTCTAACAGTCGATTGCAAGAGCAAGACCTGTTTCACAGCTGCAGCTGAATGTTGATCAGGATAAGCAGTGGAGTGTTGAGACACGGAGAATGGTGGTAAATTCGGGGGATGTCGCACCTGCACGTGCATGTAAGGATATTGGTGTTGTGTCAATGGTTCTGAACCGTTCATAGCCCTACTAAAAGTATTATTAGCTTCTGCACCGGTACCACCAGCTGACAATGACAAGAAATTGAAACTCTGGAAAGAAAAATTGCAAAAACCGGTTAGAGTGCAAATCGCATAGTTAAAAGCCATTGAAACTGAACGCAAAGTACCTGCTTCTGAGAATTGTATACCCCTGATGCCTGAGAAGCCTGTGGCTGATGTTTGCAAATTCTAAGGGATTGAAGAATGCCAGTTCTAGCTTCAGTAAGGTTATTCTCAGTGATCTCAGCAGCTCCATTTGATGTATTTCTCATGGTGTTTAAGTCATTTATTGTCATAAGTATGCCTTGGTTTAAAACATTATGTTGTCTGAGCTGACGGGAGTCCGATTCCAAGTCCTCCTTTCTCTCCGACATCTGTAGAAACTTGATAAAACGACTTATATGGCAATGAGTTGCACACCTTCTCCATGATGCCCTATCAGTTTTGAGCTGAACCTATAAGATTCAGATAGGTAAATGGGAAGCTTGAAGAAGTAAACACTAAACAAACATATAGGTCATTGAAGACTAAACGATAAAGAAAATGATAATTAGACTACTCGTAACTACCTTCCCTGGTGAAGAAAAATTTTGTGATGAACGAGGTCTGGTGGAGCAGATAGCAGTATCCAACCATAATGGAATTTTTGCAAAGGAGGACCTGGGAAAATAGAAATGCTTGATGAATGGGGAAAAAAAGAATATTAGAAAAGTACCAAATCAAAAGAAAGAATGAAAATTACTGTGATGAAGGACCACAAATCCTCGGACCACTTGACACTGTTGAAGACAAGCCTGACCACAATACCGGACCTTCAGTTAGTGATTATGAGGTAGTCAGTAATGTTATACCAGTTGATTAAGCAGTGCTATGATCGAAGTCAGAGTAGTATGCCATAGGCGATTTACCTTTCCTATCGGATTCCTCAGTTTTAATTTGTTGATCTGGTTGTTTCTCTATGGTCTAAAAGGGTCCCCCCCCAAAAAAAAGGGAAATGGAGTTAAAAACTGCAGTATCTGTAAATACAAACAATCGGCCTAGATTGGGAAATTTGTCTCACCAGCCGCAGTGCAATCTCTGGCTTTGAAATAGGTAGTAGGATCTCCAGGTCTGCGGGTTGCTTAATTGTGCTACATTATGATGCAAAATTATTACATAACAATGCAGGAAAAGGTAGGAACTTAAACCATCATGAATCTCCTAAAACGGTAAAAGCATACCAAGTATCATGGTTAGGCAGATGCGAGATGCTGAAGTCAACTGTGTCGCAAACTGACATGCCTTCCTCACGCTTCGAACAACCAACCGAACTGTCGAATTCGGTCAAATGAGCTTCACTTTTGGGCTGGTTAGGCAGTTCTTGAACGCTGGATTCCTTATTGACAACAACCTCCAGCACTTCTTCTCCACCGGGATCGGGATTGGGATTAGGATCTCCAGAGTTGAATTCTTGGTTTACAACCACAGAATCTAAAAACCATTAAGTCTGTAACACATTCAACAGAAGGGATTTGATCAAAATTACAGAAATTTCAAAGTACCTTCCAATGCTGGAATGTTCTCACTGGCCTCTGGCAAAGCAGAATGCAACTCATGCAATGAGGAATCTTCCTGTTCACTCCTAATGCTGGGTCCATTGTCTAGGAACATTCCAGCCAACGCATACAAGGTCTCTACCACTTCTTCCTCATCTTTGGTTATTGGCCCACAAAAACTCTGTTCAGTGTACAACACTAGGACTCAGTTATTTCTATAAAAGCAATTCTATCTTTAGGTAAAATCAAAATGCTCCATTGATAAAGAATGAAAATTGAATTTACTCAGTACGCGCTCGAAAAGTCGCCAACCGTGAATTCCCAATATAAAGGAGAAAAAGAAAAAAGACACTAAATTTAGTATCTAAAGTTATCTGACTAACCATGTTCACTTTCCATTTCTTTACACCATCCCTCTCCAGTCTACCATTGGTTTGGTTGAGCTTCTTTGAGCAATGAAAAGGTGGCAAGATAGATTCCCTAGCGCGTTTCTTCTTGGCTATAAATTTTAGTACAAATATAACACCAAGAACTAATGAAAACCATAAACGAAAAAAACCAACTTTGGTATTTTTTTAATATCTAACATCATTGAAAATAAAATAAAAAGGAAAAGAAGCCATCTTTATGCTTCATTAGAAAGTTTAAGTATCTCGTGAGATTAAAAATTACAAAAGATGAGAAGATGTGAAAGAAAATTAACTCATTCCAAAAGTATCAACGAGGCACAAAAGCTGCAGCAACATAAAGATATGAATTGGAACTGAAAAGGAAACAAAAAGAATCTTGAGTCCACAAAAAGAGAAAAAAAGCAAAAAGCAAAAAGCTTTCAGTTTTGCTTCAGTTGCAATCAAAATACTTAGCAAGAAAAAACAAAAACCACGAAACTTCACAGAAAGATCCAACTACCGTACAACCATCAATCTGAAAACCAGAGACCTCTGTAATTAACCAAAACAGAGAAGCTAAAACATTGAAAGTAAAATGGGAAGAAACAGCAAAAGTAAAGTGACCACACTAGGGAGAGAAGTGACAGTACTTCCATTTCCAGCAAATCACAGACCTGAACGCAGTTTACGAGGAACAGAGGGATGATCAACGCCATTGCAGTCATCAAGAAACTGCTGCAAAATGCAAATTGGAAGAAGTTGGATTCAAACTTTTTGGAAAAAAATCGTAACAAAATAAGGAACAGTGCTTAAACCTTTCTGGGTGGCTTAAACCGCTTGTTGGTACCAACTCTACTCGTAGATGGAGCTTGCGGAGGAATCTCTTCGTCTTGATCCGAAACTCGATGACCCATTTCGCAATTCTCTTCGTAGCTCGAACTGGCTTTAGTAACACCAATCAATCTCTTGCGTCTCTGTTTCTTCGATTTCTTCGAAGACGCAATGTCACAACCACTACCAGTCAAACCTTTTTGAAACAAAAAACAAAGAGCAAACAATGAACAACGATAACGATAATAGCAAAAACTAGCAAACGGCGCGAAGAAAACTCTTATCAACAAAGCTGATGAGGAATATACAGATAACGACAAGAAGGGATTTTTGCGTACATATTCTTTAGTTTCGGTTAAGAGCAGTGAAATTAGGGGACCAGAACATATACATGAAAAGGAGAGTGAAGTAAATTCACCATTAAGGAGCTTGGTTCCAGATTGCTTTGTCTGTCGCGAGAACCGGCTCGCTCCACGCCTCACGTCCCTACTTTTGTCTGTTTCTATCATCTTAATCACAACGCTTCACCTGCAGCATCTGCTTCTTGAAAGCGCCCTCTTAGGCCTAGAAAATCGATCCAAATAAGCCGAACCCAGATCTTTTTTTTTTCACTCTTACCTCAGAAGAAAAGAAAAAACCAGTGTCTCTGAATTACTAATACATTATCTCTTTGAAAAGCTCAAGAAACCAACCCAAACAGAATCAACATTGGGAGAGAAACGTACAGAAAAAAATTTCTGGCTAAGTTAGTAGCGAAATGCATAAACGTTTAAAACCCAAAACCCATCTTAGTTATCAACTAATTTCCCAGACAACTCTCTGCTTCTCCACATTTCTTTCTCTTTTGGACTTAAAAGCTACGGAAAGATCTCTACTTCTATGTTCTGAAGAAGCAGAAGGCGAAAAGTGAGAAGAGATCAAAAAGCAAAGACACGTAGAAGAAGAGAAAGCAATTCATGTGCTGTGTTTAGAGAATCAAGTTCTTAAAAAAAGCGTGTAAAAGAGAGAAGACAAAAAGAGATACAAAGATACACTCTCTGTGTGTATGAACTGTGAAGGACACCAAAATAAAAGAAAAGAAAAGCTAAGCTTCTCCCTTCTTTCTGCGTTTTCTATTTCACCCATGAAAAACCCTTCGAACCCTCACTTTTTTTCTCACTTCCATTGTCTCCTTCAAGCTCACAGACCCCCAAAAGACGCAAATTCCGAAGCTTTTCGCACCATAAACAAGAAGCTTTAATGCATCAGAAAACGGCCACCTTCATTTTATGTATAGTCTATAGACGCCACAAGTCTCAGTTCTCACGTCATTCCCTTGCCTCATCGGCGGTTCCCAGCCGTCGGATTTTCTCAAATTTAGGAACTCACACGTGTCCGCCACGTGTGTCTAGGCCCACACTTCTCGTCAGCATCTTTCAGCCGTTGGATCTCTCCTTCTTAACATCAACGGCCATGGTTTTAGAGCTCCCTTGAGTCCGCCACGTGGCGCATGGAGTACCATCGTACCCTTTTGAAGAGAAAATAGACTGATGTTTTCTGCCATCAAATATATAGATATTTTATTTCCAACAGCAGCGCTCACTAGCTTTTGCTAGGTGGTGGCTGCACGCGCCACCAATTAGACGGAGAGACTAGCGGAAGTGCAAGGACGCGCTATAACAAATGTACACAAAACGGAATGCTGCGTATGATTTCTCTGAGAACGAACGAACGAACTTAAAAAATGCGCGACGTGAGCGTCTAAAAAAGGCCGCACTCCTCTCACGAGGAAAGACTGAGTTGAACTCGGCGATTAATTGGAGAGAAAGTGGCGATTATTGGTGTGAATGATGATTTTATCCTCTGCAACTCGAAGTGGCACCCATCATGAGCAATGCATGACTCTCAGTAGAATAAAGACATCAAAAAGCGGTTAGAGCTCGTTATCTGACCAGCGATGGCAGATTTGATCCGTCCAGACCCAAGTGACGAATTAAACTCAAGTTAATCATATTTTGGGTCGAATTAGGAAGCTCGATTAATCCCAAATGAATGGATTATGTTAAGCGACCATTTCATCACATCACAGTAGCTTATGTTGTTGTGTGAGGCCAACTCAATTGGTTTTATATTTTCTCTAACACACCCCCTCAAGTAAAAGCCCTTTGGGCTTAAAACTTACACAGACCTACTTTAGCTTGTGTTTAATTTAATTAGAATAGGTTGGTAATAAGATTCGAACTCATGACCATTTGGTAAATTGTCATAGAGTCTCTGATAGCATGTTAAGGGACTATTTCATCACAATAACTTAAGCTGTTGTGTGAGACCAATTCAATTGGTTTTATATATTCTCTAACAGATTAAATAACGATCATTCCGTATTAATTCAATCGAATTCGTATGAAATTCGAGTAGTTATTAAAATTTCTTAAACTAAGAATTCTGTCCTTTTTTTGTAACAGAGAAACCGCAGTTGTTATCTTTTAAATACATACTGAATAAACTTTCGAATTGATACAATAACCTATAAATTATGTCAATTAGGTACTTCCTACTAGACAAGTCCTGTACGATAGACTCTATCAAAAAAGCGTACATAAGATGATTCAATCAAAGACCTTTTGGTCTCACGCTTCTTATTTTACCAAGTTCATTTACTTATAAATAAAATTAAACCCATTATTTAATTATATTGCTCGCTTGATAAAGTAACCTATGTGAAATATAGTTTATAAATAATTACATATATTTAATTTTTTAAATAGTATAGGCTAAAATATATGAGTTACTAATTTTTTGTTATAAAAATATTAAAAAGGCTTAATTTAAATATGATAATTAATGTGATAGTTGTATGTTAATTATAAATTATAAAGTTGAGTACAATTAAGATTTTATCTTTTTTATTCTTTTTTCCTCCTTTTTACTTCTCATGATTGGATGCAATGGTGATGCTAACACAACAATGAACTCGAAGCAAAGACTCCAATATCTTCAACATGTCCTCTTGCTATATTAAATGTTCTCTATTCTTCAACTTAGCCTGTCCCTACTCGCTCTAGATAAACGTGGCAAGGAGTTGGATTAGGTGGAATTCATCTTTCAAATAGGTTATTGTTTTATATTAGATTTGAGTTGTATAGCCTAAATTTAACATTCTTAAATGATATTATTTTAATTTTAAATTTATAAATTAAAACAACTCTACTAAAAAAGTTAAATTAAAATAACAATATTTTAAAATAAAAATCAACTCGTTCATGTCACGTTTATTAGAGTTCGATCTAAAGTTCGAAATTTAAGTTTGATTCAAACTTAATTCATATAAATATTTAATTATTCGACTTAATTAAGTTAAATCTCACTTCAAAATTAAGTGAGATTGAATTATTTAAAATAATATTATTTTGTATTGGTTACTCACTCAATCTGTAATTATTTTTAAGTATTAGGGTAAATCTTTTATTTTAATTAACGAATTTTTATTATATTCTAATAAATCTTATCTACATGTTTATATAAAATTAACACAAGTATGTAGATGAAATTAAGTAACATAAGGTTAGAATACCCTAACTGGAATAGGGTACTCCAACCCCTTGAGTACAAATCCGACTCGAGGCATAATTAATCTAAATCTAATTCAAATTTTGGATTGTTCAAATCGGGTAGGACTCTCTTGCTATTTTGAATGCTTTTAAACAGTCATCTTCAGCCCAATTTGGTAGGAGATGTGTTCCCATCCTGCAGGAAGTCCGATCCAAAGCCCATTTTTTTCTGCAGACCAATAGGTCAATGGCACGATACTTAATAGCAAATGAATGCTAGACGGATTTAATTACCATGTCTCACGAGCTAAATGTGAAAGAACGATTTACGTTTCGAATATATATAAACACACAAAGCAGACTCAGTTTCTCCAATTCGAATGATAATACATTCAAATTTTAATTTTTACATTAGTGAGATTTTACATTAAATCTTCTCTTATTTATAATTTGTTCTCTTGATAATCCAATTCCGGTAAGCATTAGGAGCTAAGATGCTTCAGGGACACTTGTGCGATTAAAGAGTACAGGTTAAGTTCAGGGACACTTGTGCCTACCACCATGAGTCGTCATGTTGGCGTAGCAAGGGCAAGCATCGTAGTTCCCAGAAGTTCCCGGAGGAACACAGTCACAACGAGCACAACACGTCCCACAGGCTCGCTTGCACAGATTTGGTCTCGACGACAATTGACACCTCGCGTCACAAGCTGCGTCGCAATCTGATATAAAACCAGCACCCAAAAGCTTCAGTAAAGATACCGAAGAAGAATAAGAAGTCATTGAAGGGTTATGTACTGTTTCACGTCACATACCTATGTGCTGTGAAAGAGGAGAAGGAGAAGGAGTTTCCAGGACGGTTTTGATCACCTGAAACACAAAAACAGGATCAGAACAACCATGACATGTGATGGTGCTTCTTTGTGATGTTTCTAGCTTGGAAATGGAAGCTTTACCATTTGATTAGATTCAACGAGATGGAGGACTAGGAGAAGAAATGCTAGGGCTTTCGAGAGGGCCATTGCTTCAAGTCTTGACCTTGTAACTCGCAGAGATAGGTTTGGTGTAGTGGAAGGTGAGGTAAATGGGTGTTGTATTTATAACGAAGACTACTTAGAAGAGAGGAAAATTTTAGTATAGAGTAGGAGGAAATTACAAAAAATTCCAATTTTAGTAATTATTATTATAAATAATAAGAAAATAATATTTAAATACAGTAAAATTTTTATTACCATGAAATAAATATAAAAAATTAGCTCAAAAGTGGTATATTCATAAAGTGAATTACTTATAATTCATTATTATTTCTAGTAATCATTTATAAGATATTGAAAAATATATTTAAAAAGTGATAATAAATTTAAAAGTGTTTAATATTTTAAAAAAATTAATTTAGTACCGAAATTTATAAAATATTTAATTTAGTCATTAATATCTAAAAATTCGAATAAATTATATCAAAAAATTATTTTTACTGAAGATTAATAAATGGACAACTACGTAGTATTTAATAGACATGTTATTTTAATACAAAACGATATTTTGACTTAATTTATATAAAATTTTAATATGTATTTATTAAAATAAAAATTTTAAAAACGTTATATTAAATAAAAATACATAAATTTAAACAATTTGAATCTATTTTCTCCCTTTAAAATGATGATAAGTTAAATTAAATCTAAATTTTATAACACCTGAATTTGAATTTAAGATACAAAAAGAATGAAAACATAAATTATGGGAAATGATTTTTTAACAAAATTATTATAACGTATACTTAAAGAAATAATAATTAAGGATTTCTTCATTATTAGATAAAAATAGTATATGCAATTACATGTTTTACCTACCATGATGCAAAATTCAATTGGAAGTTAATGCCACGTCCTTGCTTTTTATAGTATTTTCTTTCTTCAGATGGTGAATTTAAAGTTTCCAAATAGGTATGCCAATTTCATTCGCATGACAGGTAAAGGTCGTACTAGATTTGGTGAAGGATCCTTTGTCTAATTTATTGTGGCCTAATTTTATCTCAGTTCATCCCAATTATTTATTTGTGAGGAAAGATCTTTTGTCCAATTTATTCTGGCCTAATTCTGTCTCAGTCCATCCCAATTATTTCACACAAATGGATAGTTAAGATGAACTAAGACAGGATAAATTAAACAAATAATTCTTCCCCGTTAAATTTGGTAGCAAATCAATAACTTTGGAAATGATGATTTAGTATGTGTTTCTTTAGTGTGAGCTAATTTTTAATTATTAAAAATTTAATTTAGTATTTGGTAAAATTCAATTTTTAAAAAATTAAACTGATTTTAAAAATTTAAACTCATCAAATTTTTAGTTTAATATTTAATTTTTTGATTTAATTTATCTTAGTAAATTTTATCGATTTGTATTGATTTCACTTTATGGACTGAATAGCGATTAATATTTGAGACTTGTAGGTAGGATTTGCAAAGGTGAAGTTTTATTATATATATTCATACTAATTCGAATGCTTGAGTCAAGTAGATTATTTCCAAAAACTTTAGTTTGAATTGTAAGCAAAGGTGAAGTTTTACTGTATGTATCCATACTAATCAGAATGTTTGAGTTAAATAGATTGCTTTTAAAAACTTTAGTCTAGACTGTACATTGAAGAAATAATCGAATTCTGTTTATTTACTCCTTTTATTTTAATTAAACTTTAAATTATTTTTAAAAATTTTCAATTTTAATCAAATTTATAATAATTTAATATTAATTAAAATTTTTAAACTTTAATTTTTTATCTTATCAATTTAACTTGTGATTGGATTGTTTAAAAAGTTGGTAAATTCTATTCCAGAGGCCATTTCTTTGCTTTCAAACATGCTAACGAAACAAGAATTGTACATGGGAACATTTCTTTGCTTTCAAACATGCTAACGAAACAAGAATTGTACATGGGCAAAAGTTATTTGAATATACATAAATAAAATAGATGATTTTATATAAAATAAAATATTATTTAATAATAACAATCAGTAAAAATATCAATAATAACATCATTAAGTTAAATTGGGAAAATTTTGTAATACTTAAACTTATCTCTAACTAATAAAGGAATTATTTTTAAATGATAATAAATATAAAAATATAATTAATTTTTTCTTTTTTTTACTCAAAAAAACTTTTAAATAAAAAGAATGAAAAAGTAAGAAAAGTCTCGAGAGAATCGAGAGCTTTAAATCCAATCAAATTGCTTAAAAAAAATTCGATTTTACATTTACTTTAGTTGATTATTAAAACTCTAAATGTTATGTTCGACTAACACTTTATTTCTTACGACTGACCAAATATGAGTGAAGATTATTTTGAGTATGAACAGCTTAGAGGCGTTTTCTATCCTTCTAAAGTTAAAACCAAAACTTCAAATATTAAATAAATATTATATTCTAATTTGGGTATATGATATTGAAGTAATATAATGCGTCCAAATCGTACTTGGCCTCCACTTATTGTTGATTCGTGCTTAAGAGATATTTAAAAAGAAGCGAACCCACAAATTGATAACAAGGAGCATAACTACAACTTCCATAAAAACGTATTCTTATTCAAGTTTCATACATATACAAACCAAAGGCCCATGGAACACTTCACAGCAGTGACTGAGCTAGCTAGGCAGTTTTCATGGCGGAGGGGTTTAATTCAAGGACACTTGCGTCTTCCCCCGTGCGTGGTAAGGCTAGCATAGCACGGACAAGCATCATAGTTACCGGCGGTTCCGGGCGGAACGCAGCTGCAACGTGCACAGCAAGTTCCACATGCCCTGTGGCACAGGTTTGGCCTGGAAGATAACTGGCACCTGGCTATGCATGCGCTTCCACAATCTGAAATAACCAGAATCTTAAACTTCAAATCAACAAGAACAAGAGCAAGAACGTGTAATTATGGCAACTGGGTTATTACCGATTTTCTCTGAATCTTTACTAGCTGCTTGATTCGAGTTAATCTGCATGTGTTCCATCTTCTGGTTAGCAAAAAGAAAACAGTATAAAAGCTAAAGAAGAACCGAAGGATGAGAATAGAGAAGTGAAAAGAACTGAATTTTAACCTTCTGATCAGCTTCTGCAGAATGAAGAACGATAAGAGATATGAAGATTGAGACGATAAGAAACTTGGAGATGGCCATTGAGTGAGATTTTGTGTTTTTTAAACATTGAAGCTTGAGTGCTACGGCGGGTTGGTATTTATAGGTAGAATTTGATTAGGTGTAGATATAGGTAGGTCCATGCAATGCAGTGAACAAGACATGTATGTAATAGTTTAGTTCTTTGCGCGTTAGAATAAACAAAAGAAAAAGGTTTGTGTACATTGTTTTCGAGCTGTCAGTAGCATCTGGATCTGGAAGGTCTTAAAGCACAATTGCCATTAGCTTTCATAATAATCTTTTAGATTTCATTGTTTCTTAAATGTTAATTTTGTTATATATTTTTGACATTTGTCCTAAAGTTGAACAATATTTATTATATTTTTCAATTTTTTAATAACTTATCGATTAAGTTATTTAATTTCATTCAAATAAAGATAATAAAGATACTCGATAAATAATCTAAATCAATGAATCAAAATTCAGAAGAAAAATAGATTTTGATCGGCATAAACCAAACTCATATCAAGTATGTAATGGAAAAGCTCGATATAAATATTACATATAAAGATTAAGTTCTCATATAATTGCTCATGTTATTTATAAGTATCAAGTTTTTCTGGCTTGATAAAAAAGCTTATATTTTAATAAAACTGTAAAAAAAGTTTTAATACATTCCGGTAAGTAGTTCGTATGAAGATGATGATGGATCGACATTTGTTTCAATTTAAAAAGCTCATTTAAAGTTACGAAACTGAAATCAAATATTTTCTACGTTTCTTCGTTTATTACTCTTTTACATTTAATCAAAGCACGTAGCTAAATTTTTCTTTATCTATTACGTTCAATCCAAAATACGTCTTCACATTGTTAAGCCACATTTTAAATATGATGAGTATCGCCCTCAGGTTTCTGAAAATGGGCCGGTTATTGGAGCTTTGATTATACTTTTTTGAGTTATCTCATTATTGGTCCAATTTAATTTTAATTATTTTTTTAGCAACGCTTTATTAATATATATAAGAAAGTGGTATAGGTAAGAAATAAAAAACAGAAATATATTATTATTATTAAATAAATAGTATTTTTATATTTGAGTTGTGGATATTATTCTATACTTCGATTATTAGAGGAATAAAAGTGTCCGCCGCGTCAACTTTTTTATATTTTTAACAATTATCTAAATATTTAAATATAATTAATTAACTAATCAATTAAAATAGAATTAATTATATTTTCTCTTTTTATAATAATTAAATATAATTAATTAAAATATATTAAAAATTGATATAAAATAAAATTTAACAAATTTTTTCTCAATATTTTTAATAAACTAACTAATTATTATTATTATTATCATTATTCTTTCATCCTAATTAATAATTATTATTATATATATTCTCATTCTTAGCTTGATTCGTTATAGGATTTAATTCCTAAAATGCAAGCTGTCATGTGACGATCAAACAGCCGATGTCAATTCTGTGTTCCCAAATCTTCTATTCTGGTCAACCAATTCTAACCTTTATCACTTAACCTCGTCATCTCTACGTAAGATTCACATAATTTACACAGGTTTAAAACACCGATAAGAGGATTTCGTGTGCTCTGACTTCGATCATAAAACATAAAACAGGTCATGTCTATTCCTTTTGTACGCTTAGCTACAAAAGGATTTGTATATTATGTGATAGGCCCGCCGCTGTCTTTCTAAACAGCATCAATAATTGCCATCTCCATAAGAGACACGTTCGCAAGGCCTTCAGATCCTCTACTTCATGTATTTTGTGTCAGAGAATTTTTACTATTTATTTAAATATGATCTATTTAAATGGATGGTCCAAATCTTCTGACACAAGATAAGGCCAAAATACTGCCAGAAGATCTGTCTCGTTCTCAAGGTGTGTTCGTGCACGGATAACTCAGTTGATTAAATTAGTCTAAGATCTTAGGTTTGAACTCTGACAACAGATGTAAAAGTCGCCTTATTAAGAAGTTGGTTGAGATCAGACCGTAATTTACCCCTTCATTATTCTGTCGGGTAGAAATGTGAGGACACCTAGAGTGGGTGATTCCACCTTTTGATCCAAGGTTCGCAATATATATTTAATTTGGATTTGTTTTTTATTAATAAATTTGATATAAGTTAACTAAATTATTTTAATATAAAATTTTAAATAAAATTTAAATTTTATTAATTTTAAATTAAATCAAAAATTAATTAAACTCAAACATAATTTTTTATTTCTTCTAATAAAATATGTATATTAATCATTTAATCAGCCTTTAAAGTAGTAAAGTACAAATTTCATTATTTAATTAGCTAATAAAACATGTCCACGCTGGAAAATCAGAAACTTTAAATTTTTTTGATTAAAAAGAAATTAACGAAAACATGTTACAAAACGAGTTTAGAGAAATAGATCCGACCTATACTCTATTTGTCGTTCTTGCGAAGCAACAATTGACACGTATGCTTATTGAGAATGATGTGGGAAGAGGATAAGATTGAGTGAGACAAGTTGAGTGTAGCTGAAAATGAACAGTCTCACTTAGTACCGGAGGAAATGTGCATGGTTTTGTCCCTTGTGATTTTGGAAGCTTTCGAATTCGATGTGGTATTCATTATTAAATGAAATGTCGCCACCTGCTACCTAAACCCTCCCGAGGATGAGAGTGAGAGCTACCAAACAAAGCAAAGTGATTTGCATTGCCCAGCTGTAGTACTAAGCTTCACAGCTGTGCTCAACTTGCTCGCTTTCCAATCCGTTCAATGGACGAGTGCACACTCATAATTCTCACTGTCCCACGTCCTTAGATTTGATGTTTCCTTACCCTGTATTTGATTCCTGTACTTGTTAGAGGGAACAGAGGATAAGACATACAAATTCTCTCCATATAATATTTAGTTGTTGTCTTCAAGTTTCTGTCTACCGTCCTCGGATAACAAAGACAAACTTTTTTGTTCCTCTTAAAAAAGAAAGACAGGGGGACGGAGACACGTTATCCCTATACTCCCCTTTTTTGTTATTTTATT
>JANSVA010000002.1:769038-786086 GCA_025504915.1 Erythroxylum reticulatum | reverse complement strand
TGAGTCGAACCACAGGAGAAAATATTTCTTTAAAATCAATACCTTCTTTCTGAGCATATCCTTTTACCACCAGTCTAGCACGATATCGCTTTACTTGATCATCACCACTCCCCTTGATCTTGCAAACTCATTTATTGCCAATAGGCTTCCTTCCTTGCGGTAGTGATACCAGCTCCCATATCTTATTCTTATACAGAGCTTCAATTTCTTCCTGCATTGCTGCCATCCACTGAGATGCATTTGAACTATTCATTGCTTCTTGAAGAGTTAATGGCTCTCTGTCCTCAGTTAAAAGACAATATGTAATATTGCTCTCTATAATATAATCTGAGTGCTAGCTCAGTGCTCTTCTTATGCAAGTTGGTCTCCGAGTATCTGGAACATCATATTCAAATGGTTTTTGCTCCTCGTGCTCTGGTGCAGCTTCAGAAGAATCATTGTGATCAACTTCCTTATCTACTTGTACTATTGTAGTTTCTGGATTCTCTTGTATAGTGCCAACATTTTCTACTTTCTCTTGATCCTTATCTTCTATAAAGATAACATCCCTGCTGATAACAATCTTGTGGGCAGTGGGATCCCACAGACGATACCCCTTCACACCTTCAGCATACCGTAAGAAAATGCATCTTCTGGATTTTGGATCTAACTTTGTAGTTTCTTTGGTATTGAACATCACATAGGCCGGACTTCCAAATATATGGAGGTTGGAATAATCCACTGGTTTACCAGTCTACATCTCCATCGATTTCTTCAACTTAATTGCAGTCAATGGAGCTCGATTCACCACATAACAAGCAGTATTGACTGCTTCTGCCCAGAATTTCTTATCTAAGTTTGCAGTTCTCAACATCGCTCTGATTTTTTTCCAACAGAGTTCTGTTCCTCCGCTTTGCTACTCCATTTTGTTGAGGAGTGTATGCTGTAGTGAATTGCCTTTTGATGAGCGCAAACACTTGATCTTCTTACCAGATTCGAGTTTTACCCGCGCTTTGTAAAATTTGAAAGTTGGAAACATATCTGCCTTCCTCTTGATAGGAAACACCCAATATTTCTTCGAATAATCATCAATGAAGGATATAAAGAAAATTTCTCCTCCTAGGGATGTAACTGGTGCTTGCCATACATCAGAGTGAATCAAGTCTAGAATTTCTTTTCTTCTGAATTTTGATGTGTTGAACTTCAATCGATGTTGCTTACTCACAATGTAATGCTCACAGAAGGGTAGTGTTACCTTTGTGAGTCTTGGAAGTAGATTCTTCTCTGCAAGTATCTTCATTCTTTATTCTGACATATGTCCAAGCTTCTTATGCCATGTCATTGCATATTTGTAGTTTGGACTAGTCACTGCAACGGATGCCTCTCCTTCTTGCAAAGTTACTCCCTTCAACATGTACAGATTTGCAACAATCTTCTTTGCTTTCATAAATACTAGCGCTTCTTTAATCACTTTCATGATCTTGTTTTGAATCTCAAATCTGAAACAGAGATCATCTAATTATCCTACAGACAAAAAATTCTTCTTCAGGCCCTCCACATGTAGCACTTTTTCAATAGTTTGAGTTGTCCCATCATACATTTTTAGCTTGATGGTGCCGATACCAACAATCTTTAGAGCTTGATCATTACAGTTGTACATAGATCCCTCAGAGACAGATTCATACTGATAGAACCATTCTCTTCGAGAGGTCATATGAAATGTAGCTATTGAATCGAGAAGTCATACATAAAAAAATCTTCTCTTACCTCCAATAGTCGTTGCTGCTTCACAGACCATTGCACCTTTATCATCTGAAGTATTTGCGGCATTTCCTTGAGGAATAAAATCTTTATTATTCAGATTCCAACAATCCTTCTGTAAGTGTCCTTTCTTTCCATAATTGTAGCATTTGAAATTCTTCTTTCTCCTGAATTTTGATTTATCATGACTATGACTCCCACTTGAGCCACGTTCCATTGATATTCCTCTCATCATCACCAAGGCCTTTGCTTTGTTATGAAGTTGCCAGCCTGTCTTCCTTACTTTTGCACCGACTCTCTTCTTCCAGAATAGCAGCTGCAATATTGTCAAACACTAAAGTGTCTATATTGTTTGTTAAATTGATGATGAGTTGATTATACGAATCTGGTAGACTTTGTGGAAGAAGTTCCGCACGTTCACTTATCTCTATTGTATGCCCTAATGATATAAGTTTGGAAAATAGAGTATTTAAAGTATTTAAGTGCTTTATCAACGAAGTGAATTCTGCCATGCGTAAAGTGTATAGTTTCCTCTTCAGAAAAATTTTATTGTGGAGTGACTTGACCTTGTATAATTTTGTAAGGTGGTCCCATATTTCCTTCACAGTCTTCTTTTTCCTCTATGCTGGATAATACTCCATCAGCTAAAGCTAGGTGAAGATTAGCTACAGCATTCCCGTCCATCTCGTTTCATTTTTCATCTATGACTCCAGCTGACCGTTTACTAATGGCCACCAGACAATTATTTTTCCTCAAGATTGCCTTTATTTTCAACTTTCACAAGGAGAAATTACTCCCATTGAACTTCTCAATCTCAAATTTTACTGCTATTGCGTCTATCATGAACAGAATGTAGCTCCCACTATTTCACATAAATAGTACCATATATGTGAATAGTAACATACACGTAACTAGAGCCATATGTATGAATAGTACCATACGCTTGAATAGTATTGTATACTTGAGTTACAGTAACTACACAGTTTAATGCAAAATTAAATGAATGAATAGTTGTCACCTTTGAGGTTACTATTTATCAACTTTCACTATGCTCACCAGAACTCCGAACAGATTACGTCAAAATTTTTTTTAATTTTCTGACCTTGCTCTGATACCACTTGTTGTGAAAATCGATCAGAATAGAGCAAGTTTGCAGCTAAATAGGGCTGAGAAAAATAGTAATGAACACACAGATTTTAAGTGAAAAACTCCCAAATTAGGGTAAAAACTAGGGTACTGAGAAAAGCTGGAGAATTACAAGGAAAAACTAGACCAAAAATATACATAATATTTTTGTTTATCTCTTTCTCTCTCACCTCACATTCTCTCTATTTCTACTCTGCTTCTTATCGTTCATCTCTTGCCTATTTATGGGCAAGAGAATGAAGGTATGGTTAGCCAAGTTGGCCAACCATCCTTCTTGTTTTATTAGGCATGGTTGGTACCGAAATTCGGTGCCTACTATGCCCACCAAGTTTGACATTCACGTCACAAATCCTAAGAAGGAAAGCGTGTCTTTGTCACAAGACAAAACACAATGAAAACAAAACAGACTAGGTTCAGTTTTATTATGTTTATTGAATATTCGAATTCAATTGCAATAAAAATTAATTTTTATAAAATTCCTTAAACTGTTAAAGTTAATATATCAAATTTAAAATTAAGTTTCTTTAAAAATCAAAATATTCATATTCATATTCATATTCATATTTTTATTTTTAATATTAATATATCCATAAAAATAAATCTCATAAATTAAAATTTATTCTTCTTAAGAATTTAATCTAATTAAATGAATATATTTTATATTGATTTTTTGAAACGTTTAATTAATTATGAGAGAGTAAAGAATTTATTTTTTAAAAAATATTTAAATTTAGTATAGATTTTATATTCTCTTACAAGTAAAAATTAATTTTTTTAAAAAAATTTAATTCCAAAATTTTCAAATATTAATAACCACTAAAATCAAACTAGAGAAAAGATAAAAGATATTTCGCATGCCACAGGTTTTCTTTGTTACGTTAGAGAAGAAAACTTGGGACACTTCAACCGTTTGGAGCACCGAAACCTCAACGTACCCGCATGAAACGATTTTTTTTCTTTCTAAAATTGGAACCTCACGACAACTAACTAGGGTTTTAGTTCTGCTTCGACACTCTCGAATTCTTTATTGTAGATTTTACTAGAAATTCAGCTTGTGAACGGTCAAAATGTCGTTCGAGGACGCAAAGCCTTTGAAGAAAGAGACAGCGACGACAGCAGTGACAGTAGAGAAAAGCTTGAGTTCAGTTCTTGAAGCTTGAAAGAAAAACCGACAAATATTGGTACTTTGACCACCAAATCTCGTCCCAAAGACGTTAAAGTCAAGAGAGAAGATGATGAGGGCGATGAAGATGCAGACATTAAGATACCAGTTAAGGGTAAGGGTTCTCTGGGGACTTTGAGAATTGCAATAGGCCTACATGTCACATGAGAAGGAAAGTTAGACTACACATAAATTTAAGAAAGTTTTTATTTTAAAATTAATTGGCAATAGGTGGAATAGCCAACTAAGTTTATATGTTAGTCTTCTTTCTCATCTTTTTCAAATATGAGACACTCACATGTGGGTATTCTTAACACTCCTCTTTAAGTGTAACCGGGACTGGATATTCAATTGTCACTTGAAATAAATACAATGGTAATCGTACCGGGTATTGGGCCTGGATATCTAGATGGACAATCGAAAAATTAATAATCCGGATTAAACCTTTTATGATACCATGTGAAATTTGCAATAAGCCTACGGGCTCATATAAGAAGGAAAGTTAGACCACACAAAAACTCAAGTGAGATTCCATTCTAAAATTAATTGACAATAAGTGAAGTGGCCCATTAAATTTATATGTTAACCTTCATTCCTTTCTTTTTCCAAAATAGGACATTCACGTGCGGTATTCTCAATAGACTCGAACCAAGCCCAACCTAGGAAGGTCAAGAAAGAAAAAAATGTTGGTGATGAATAGGACAATGATGACATACAACTGACCAAAAGAAGCTCTGCTACTAAAGATAGTAAGGTATTTTCTGTTAGACTATTTAATGTTCCATATGACTTATAGATTTGAGCCCCATGAAAAGCACCTAAGATAATGGTTATTGGGTATTAAATAATGGATCTCAAATGGGTCACCGACCCTTAATGTTGATTTTGACATACGACTAACCAAAAGAAGCTATGCTACTAAAGATAGTAAGGTATTTTCTCTTTATGTCTTAATTTTGCTTCTTTTCTTTTGGTTGATGGGATGTTTTTTGAACTTGACATAGAGACAATTGGTGTTAATTTTCTTTTTTTTTCTTTTCATATATTCTTTTTGGTTTCATGGATTGGTTTGATCTAAAGGAATTGAATAGGAAGAGGAAGAAGCAAAAAGAGGAAGAGAAGAAGAAGGTGTCTATGGTGGCAACCTATGTAGCACGGACACGGCAAAATGGAGCCGTGTCTGCGTGTCGAACACGTGTCTATGTCGGAACCCACCTGACACATGGTGGACACATCCCCAACACGTGTCCATTCGTGTAAGAATCAAAAAATAATTTTTGTTAGCTCGAACACTGCTCGGACACGACTTAATAGAATATATGCTCCATATTTTTTTAGAGGGGCTTATAAAGTACCAAATATGTATTAACTATCAAGATGTTGGAAGTTTTGAAACACATCAATCAATATATATCATATTATGAATTATGAATTTTTTATTAATTCTAAAATTCATAATATATATATATATATGCCGTGTCTGTGTCCACCAAAATTTAAAAGTTGGTGTGTCCTCGTGTCTATATCCGTGATGTGTTGCGTGTTGCATGTCACGTGTCCGTGTCCATGTTCGTGCTTCTTAGGTGGAAACTGAGCTGAATGGATATATATATATATATATATATATCGTGTCCACCAAAATTTAAAAGTTGGTGTGTCCCCGCGTCCGCTTCTGTGTCGTGTCGCGTGTCCGTGTCCATGTCTTTGTTCGTGCTTCTTAGGTGGCAATTGAGCTGAATGGCAAGGATAATAGAAAAAGGGAAAGAAGGTCTATGATTTTCCAGGATAGAAACGAGACGCTCCAAAGGAGGTAATGTGATTGGCCAATTCTGCTTTTAAATTGCCTTTTAACTCTAATTATATGTGAAGTGTTTTGTAGCATTTCTGTGATTGCAGAGAGGTCCTTTGAGGATTTTCTAAGAGACATTGTATAAACACGTGCCAAACAGTGAGATGGTTTAGATATGGTGAGTCTTATGTTGCAATAAATGTGATATATCAATAATGCCACTCCGTCTTCCTATTGGTTTGCCTTCTGTACATACTCAAAGTTTGATTCTACTGGATAATTGAATGATAATCTCCCGTTCCATGTTTTTATTCAATCAGTAAACAAATTTTTAGTGATCCCTACCACTTAAAATATTAAGAACTGATATGATGAGATTGTGCATTATTTATAATTCTCATAGCTCAAGAAATATGGGAGTTAGCTAATGTGTTACAAACAAGAAAAGTTGGATACATTTCTTTTTAGTTTTTAGAGATTGGAATTTGTGGAGAAAATCATGCTTGAGGAGGATTCATCTAGTTTTCTCCTACCTAATTAACCAATTTTTTAATGCTTTTGCCAAAGTGATCTCATGTCTTGATAAAATTCTAGCTTAATATGCTAGAGATAGAGTATATTATTGAGTATACTCAGAGATCACTACTGTTATTACAACGTACTTCTATTGAACACTTATTCTTCCAGAGCTGAATATAGCTCCTCAGAAAGAATGCAAATTCTCTTTGTCTATAGAATTATTCTTCTCTCTCCTTACTGCCTATTCCTCCTCCCCGTACAGTCTGTTATATTTCTCCCGTGTGCCCATTTAGCCCTTCTTTACTAACTAACTCTTAACTGATTCACTCATTCCCCTCAGCCCCCTCTTTCTTTCTCCTCTAGTATACTTTCCATATCTGAGGCTTCTTTATGTTTCTGTTATTGGTCCTAACATTGCTCCCTTTTAGAAGAGCAACCTTGTCCTCAAGATTGCAATGAGGAAATTGATTGCGAATAATGAATTTGTCCTCCAATGTAGCGTTCTCCATCGGTTTGCCCTTCCATTGAACTAACCATTGGCGTGTCGTGTGTCCTGCTTTGGTAATTACTCTGCTGGCTAAAATGGTTTCTGATTCGATAACCTCTTCCAATTCCACTTCCATTCCCTCTGGCAAGTTTCTCTCAATCGTGTAGTTTCCCACAACCTTCTTGAGTTGAGACACATGAAACACTAGATGAACTCTAGAATGTAGAGGAAGTTTGAGTTTATATGATATTGGTCCATATTTTTCTAAAATCTGGAAGGGGCCAAAATACCTTGCTGCTAGCTTTTGATTAATGTGTCGGGTCACCGTAAGTTGTTTGTGGGGCAGAGCTTAAGAAATACAAATTATGCCACTTGAAAAGAGAGTGAATTTCTTTTCCTATCTGCATATTTCTTCATTTGATCTTGTGCTCTATTCAAATTATACTTGAACTGATGCAGTGCCTCATCTCTATCCACTAGCTCTCTAGCTACTGCTTCCACCTTAGTTTCTCCTTGCAAATACCTAACTAAGGTTGGAGGTTTCCTCCTGTAAATTGTTTCAAAAGGATTTGAACCCGTAGATATATGGAAGGTGGTATTGTAACATAATTTTGCCTATGAAATCTAATAGGACCAATGCTTAGGTTATTAAGATGCAAAACACCTTAAGTACGTCTCTAAACATCTATTGAGAACTTTGGTTTGTCTGTCGGCCTTCGGATGTTAAGATGAGCTCATTTTAAGCACCGCACCCTGTAGTCAAAACAATTCCCTTAAAAAATAACTCACAAACAAAGGATCACAATCACTTATGATTGATAACGGAACTCCATATAGACGTACCACTTCTTTGACAAACACTTCAACCACACTTTTAACAGTATAAGGATGTTTTAATAGAATGAAATGACCATATTTAGAAAGCCTATCCACAACAACTAGCACGACTTCTTATCCTTTAGATCTAGGAAGTCCCGTGATGAAGTCCATTGAGATGTCTTTCTAAATCTGGTTGGAAATTGGTAAAAGTTGCAGCAGACCCCCAGGAGATGTGGCAACATATTTCTGTCTTTGGCATATATCACAAGACCTGACAAAGTCTTGAATGGATTTCTTCATACCAATCCAATATAGATTGCTTGCAATTCTCCTATAGGTATGTAGAAAGCCTGAATGGCCTCCGGTAGGAGAAGCATGGAACTCTTTTAGGAGTAAATGAAGGAAGGTGGATTGAGCAGAAATCACTAGCCTTCCTTTATACAAGAGAAGTCCTTAGTGCCATAGAAAACTTGGTCCGGAAGTAGGATTTTGTTGTAAATCTTTTATAATACCACTTAAAAGTAGGGTCTTGATCCATCTCTTGTTGTAGGATTCGACCATCAACCCATAATGAATAAGAAACAATGCTCTTCAATTCCCCTTCTTCATGTACCCGTGACAAAGCATCAAACAACTTTATTTTCTGGACCTAATTTGTAGATGGCCTCGAAATGATAACCCCATCCAATATTGTTGGTCAGTAGTGGACACCCTTTATTGCAGTAAATGGTGAAGGTTTTTTTGGTCTGAATAAACCACAAATGGTCTGCTCAAAAGATAATGGCGCCAATGATGTATTGCTAACACTAATGCCATTAGTTCTTTCTTATAAGTCAATTTAGAGAGATTTCCTTCAGATAATGCTTTGCCGAAGTATGCAATTGGTCTCCGATTCTGCATCAAAATCACACCGACCCCCTTGCCCGAAGCATCACATTCCATTTCAAAAGATTCAGAAATTTCTGGTAGAGCTAATACTGAAGATGTAGTCAAAGCCCTTTTTAAAACTTCAAAGGACTCTAAAGCTGTTGAGTTCCAATGAAACCGTTCCTTCTTTGGTAGTTATGTGAGGGGTTTAGCTATTGTACCATAATTCATAATGAATTTTCGGTAGTAACCTGTCAACCCTAGGAATCCCCTTACTCCCTTCACATTTCGAGGAATAGGCGAATTCACAACATTTGAAACTTTGGCTGGATCCACTGTTACCCCTTATGCCGAAATAACATGACCCCAAATACTCCACTGTCCTCCTTCCAAAATAGCATTTTTTCTTGTTAACCATCAACGGGTTTTCTTTGAAGACCTCCAAGACATTCAATAAGTGCAGAAGATGTGTATTCCAATTAGCACTATATATAAGAATGTCATAAAAAAACAAAACAAACCTCCTAAGGAAAGGTCTGAAAAAATCATTCATTGCTAACTGAAATGTGGCTGGTGCATTGGTCAATTCGAATGGCATCGCTAGGAATTCATAGTGGCCATCATGTGTTTGGAAAGTCGTTTTATGGATTTCCTCATTTTTAATTCTAATTTGGTGATATCCAGATTTAAGATCTAGTTTAGAGAAAAATCCCGCATCATACAACTCGTCTAATAGTTCATCCACCATTGGAATAGGATACTTGTTTGGTACGATGACCTTATTTAGCGCTCTATAAGGCATCTTTCTTCTTGACTAAGATTACTGGACTAGAATAAGGCATCTTTCTTCTTGACTAAGATTACTGGACTAGAATAAGTACTAAAACTAGGACGAATGATGCCCATCAGCAACATTTGCTGCACTTGTCTTTCAATCTCATCTTTATGATGGTGTGGATACTAGTAGGGTCTTGCACTAATAGGACATTGTCCCTGCTGCAAGACAATAGAATGAGAGTGATTTCGTTGAGGAGGTAACCCTTTAACTTCTTGGAATGCCTCCGAAAATTGGTTCAACACCCGACTTGCCACATAATTGCACCCTTTGTCCTTTATGTTGGAATTGCATAGTCATCTCCTGCTAATCCACGGTGACCTTCCCTAAAGTTTGTAACCAAGCAACCCCAAAAATCACATCCATTCCTCTTAAATCTAGAACGTAAGCATCAACCTTCCAGTCAATCTCTCCTACCTGAATAGGAACTCCTAGACACCTTCCTTTAGTAGTCACCTTATGGTCATCACCCAATCTGATTCCTAGTGCTTTATTTTTCTCTACTGTCAACCCCAGACCATTAGCTAACTCAAGTGAGATGAAGTTATGACTGGCCCCGCTATCCACCAAGATCAAAAGAGGAACCCCATGTAACTTTCCTTCCAGCCTCATTATCTTGGTCTCGTGTATTAACACTTCATTAACCCCAAACACTACCATGGTTTTGCACTCTAAAACTATCTCACCCTCCTTTTCGGTCTCTGCCTCTGTCGTTATAATTTTTCCATCTTCATTCAGCATTTGTTGTCATCCAAAATTAACAACCGTAGTTATTTCTCCACACATTGATGTAGAGTATGAAATCTATCCCCACATCTGAAACAAAGGGCCTTAGCTTTCCTATCCATGACTTCATGGTACGAGAGGTGGCGCAACCCCTTGTTCCTCTCTGTCGACCCTCTTTTGTCTCCCTCCCACCTCCTTACCGGCACGACCGTGGGTTGGATAATAGTTCAGCTATGCATAGTGGCTTCGGGTTGGGACTTGGGACCTGGATGATTCTCGGTTTCTTCCCGCCCCAGATCCGCCTGCATATCTCTCTTGACCTATGGAGTGTGGGTGATCTGCCCCCTTCTGAGTCTGGTTGACTCGAAAGTTTCCCCTAAAAGGACACCCTCATAGATGAGTCCATGCACGGGGTTGAGAACTCAAGTTCTCGGTACCTCCATATTAGCCATTTACCTCATCTTCCACTGCCCTCGCTATCTTCATCATCTAATACCTGTTTACTGTCCAAATGTACGTACCCTTCTTCGTATATCAACTCGCAACCCACTCATGAAGTACCCTATAAATTGCTCCTCCAGTAGTCGACCCACCTGCGACGAGATGAACTCGAAGGCTTCGAGATATTCTTCAATGATGTCTATTTATCACAGATCTAATAACTCCTCAAACGGGTTATCAAATCGTCTCCCTCTATAACGATCTACTAGAGCTTGCTTAAAATTTTCCCTATTTAACTCTTCCTCTGTCTCCTTCAGAAGGATGAACCAATGTATGGTTGATCCTTCTATACTTAAAAGTGCTAGTTTAATCTTCATCGGTTCTTAGGTATTATGAACCTCAAAGTAAACTTTTGCCCTAGTAATCCATCCCATAGGATCAGTCCCGTCGAACATGGGTAGTTCTACTTTTCGTACTGACATCTTATATTCCTCCATCGTTTCATAGGAATGCTCCATCGGAGTTGATTGCTGAGGATGTTGTGTATTCCTATCACCTGCCATCGTTGGCCCCCTTCCCAAGGTATTTGTAGCCCCTTTACCCTAAGGTACATACCGGGACGCCCTGAGGACATTCTAGTATATAACCTAAGATAATGGCACGCTACGATCAATCACATCACTCACTTAACATGGCATCATCTACCTTTATTCTCTTATGAACATCATTAAGCAATTCACAATATTTTAAAACCCAAAATTTCCTCATTTCTTTTCATAAAAACCGAATTTACAATGTGACCTTTACAATAACATCCAAACTATATACATGATCCAAACCTAATACCAAAGTGCTACATGAAAAAGGAAATACACAAAATCTACCTAATATGTCCATATCCAGCTGACCAACCTTTGAGCCATTTCTTCTTATCCCCAAAAGAAAAAGTCTATACTGCTAGTAGCGTCCCTCAGTAGCTAATATCGTCTCTCAGTCCTGAAAAGTCAACATTGCAATTTTGATGAGTTTTGTGAACTCAATGAGATAACCATCATTGATGATTCACTCAATTCATGCACCACATCAATATATATAACACATATTTCACAACCTTGCATGATTCATCATATACCAAATTCACACTCAAAAGTAGACAATTTAACATCTGAATCAATCCAACATACTTAATAAAATGCATATGAATGCTCAAGTGAATCTTTTTTTATTATTACGTTGTTGGGACCAAGTTCCTAAATTGTCCCGTATCTATTGTGAATATCGAGCTCATTTATATTGTCCTTTATTCGTTAGGAATACAGGGCTCAGTTTACGTAGTGAGTCTTTTATACACTTTCTGAGCTCTAGGCTCTTTTTCACATTAAAGCTTTTAGCTCATTTTCGATGGCTACTTTGGTCACAACTCCCATTATCCGGTCATGCATTCATATATGGAATGTCTCTCACATTTTCAATCAATCATGTCATGAAACATTTACTTTGTCACATTCACATGCTAGTAACACTTCAATATCTCATTCACATATCACAATCATCAGACCTTCTGTTTGAAAATCAACACAATTAAATTCACATTCATGAAGCAATTCAAACATAATCTAATACAACAAATAATTGAGTAAAATCGTCTAGTTTACTCACAAGTTGCTCCCGAAGCTAAAGACTGGAAGTTCCGGCAACGTTTGGATATTGACGTTCCAATTGCTTCTCTATATCACACCATAAACACATATCAAAATTTGCATACTTATAAGTGTTTATTAATGCACATGTGTGTATATGAAAGATGCACAATGCATGTTAATGACAATTCCGGGTATTTGTCCATTATCCTTATCATATAATCAATCCTATCTCAAACTCACTTAAGCATCATTCGTACTTAGGCTTATAACTCAATAAAACCATTAGAATATAATTTTATAACTCATTGGTCAAATTCAAAATTTTTTTCTGAAACACCTCGGGCCTACAGTGCCTAATTAATCTTCCCATGTAAAAGAAGAAACTTGGCAATGCTCTCTTCTTGAAAGTTGTTCTCCTATCTCTTAAGTTTCTGATGACTATAATATCACTTAATTTGGTTCAGTATTTTGAAAGTTATACTCCAAATACTTTCAAACTGTTCATAACCTAAAATAATATTCTGTAATCAACTTGCTTGAATTTATGCATTTCTTTTATGCATGTTTTTATTGGTCTTTCAACTCTAAAAATTATTTTAACACTACCTTATAACATATAATTATCAAAACTAAAATGAACAAAAACACATCTCCATACTATATTCACTCTGAACATGAAAAATGTCCATTTTCACATGATCACTTAATGACAATTAAATCACCAAATTTCTCTCATATACCTACAACCTATAAGGATTAACAAGATACTTACTTGCTAAAACTCCAAAATCTTCAAAAACTCTAAAAAACCTAACTCTCATGCACCCACATACATCATCTTGAAGGTGGTTTAGGTTAGGTCCTTCTTGAGGCAGAAGAAATAAATAACAACGTTGGAGTAGCAAAAGGTAGATGGAAGCAAGATATAACTCTTGTGAAGGTTTCGGTGAATCAAAGGTCCATGAAGGAAAAAGCTTAAAGAATATAGTTTTAAAGAAAAGACTAAGTCAAAAAGTAACTTAATCTTTTAAGTATAAAAGAAACGCGAAATGTCTCTGTCAAGTCAAGAAGACTTCACTTCTTCTATTGATTTTGATGAATTTGTTAAGTGCACAGATAAATATATATGGCATAATTCATCAAATCAAGACAATACTTAAGTAATAGCTGAATGAGATGAAGCATTTAAGATGGATCGTACGAATGGATCAGGAGAATGGACTAGAAGAATGGAATAGTCGAATAGATCAGAATGAATGGAATAGATGAAGTGATTAAGTTTGAGATGAATAAGACAAAATGAATAAGTCTCGAATGAATAAACGAAGTGATCAGAAAAAATAACTAAGTCCCAGAGGATCAGATGAAGTGAATGAGTCAGGTAAAATGACTAAGTCTCAGATGATCAGATGAAGTGATTAATTCTGAAATGAATCAGACAAAATGACTAAGTCTTAGAGGATCAGACGAAGTGATTAAGTCTGAAATGAATCAGACAAAATGACTAAGTCTCAGATGATTAGACGAAGTGATTAAGTCTGAATTGAATCAGACAAAATGACTAAGTCTAAGTTAGATGGATCAGACGAAGTGATTAAATCTGAAATGAATCAGACAAAATGATTAAGTCTCAGTCAGATGGATCAGATGAAGTGATTAAGTCTGAAATGAATCAAACAAAATGACTAAGTCTTAGATGATTAGATGAAGTGATTAAGTCTAAAATGAATCAGACAAAATAACTAAGTCTTAGTTAGACGGATCAGACGAAGTGATTAAGTCTAAAATGAATAAGACAAAATGACTAAGTCTCAGATGATCAGACGAAGTGATTAAGTCTTAAATGAATCAAACAAAATGACTAACTCTCAGTCAGATAGATCAGACGAAGTGATTAAGTTTGAAATGAATCAGACAAAATGACTAAGTCTCTGAGATCAGACGAAGTGATTAAGTCTGAAATGAATCAGACAAAATGACTAAGTCTCAGTCAGATGGATCAGACGAAGTGATTCATATAAGACTGAATCAGTAGTCTTAGATGAATCCGGCGAAGTGATTCATCTAAGATTGAATAAGTAGTTTTAGATGAATCAGTTGAAGCTATCAATCAGACGAAGTGATTCATCTAAGACTGAATCAACAGTCTTAGATGAATCAAACGAAGTAAATGCATTTAAGCAAGACGATGTAAATGAAAAACATACTTAGATAAAGGATTTGATCTAAGCAAGATGATGCAATTGGAGAACATACTTAGATAAAGGGTTCCGTCTAAGCAAGACGATATAATTAGTTGGAGTTGGTTACAGAACTCAACTAATAACAGACTCTAGAGATTTTAAAGATTCAGACCTTAGACAGTTTAACACCATTTAACTCTACTCCATAAGTCTCGACAAGTCTCAATATCCTCTTCTCACAAATTCTAAAGTAATCTATAGAATTTTCTCAATATCATTATTCTTATTTCTATTTCCATTGCTATTGGACAGTAATTTCTATTACCCTTTAACAATTATTTTGTCACTTGACAATTTTTCTAGTTCAAAATACCCAACAACTGATCCAGAATCTCTTAAAAAATTTCAAAAATTCTAAATCTGCATTTACACTCTCCAAATCAATTTTCAACACATAAAAACTAGAATTCTCTATAAAAATCACTTTTAGAAATAATTATATCCGAAATGTCCATTTTCATGTGCAGCTATTCACTATTCATGTGTATATGCATGTCATATTATGCATGAACATGAAATGTATTTTCTAATCTATCAATCATCTCTCATATATTTTATTTTAGCCTCAACAGGGGTAACAGGATGTTACAGTATCACTCCTCTGTCCTTCTTCTGGTCTCTTTTCCATCATCTTGCTCATTTTTAGCAGCAATGCTCATTGCATCTCCCCCATTGCCATTCTCATGGATGAATGAATATCCTCAACTCCAGCCTCTAAATTCGCCATACAAGATTCCAATAATTCTACCCTATCGGACATCTTGGGTGGCATCAAGTTTTGTTTTTCAAAATTTTCCATAAGTAAACTGATTCTCCCTCCGATATTGGGAATATCCAACAAGTCGGACCAATGATAGAACTCTAGCTTAATATTCTAAAGATAGAGTATATTATTGACTATCATTAGAGATCACTGATGCTATTACAAGGTACTTCTATTGAACACCTATTCTTACAGAGTTGAATATAGCTCCTCAAAGAGAATGCAAATTCTCGTTGTCTATAAAATTATTCTTCTCTCTCTTTACTACCTACTCCCCCTCCCCATACATTCTATTATATTTCCCCAGTGTGCCCATTTAGCCCTTCATAACTAACTAACTATTAACTGATTCACTCATTCCTCTCAGCCCCCTCTTTCTTTCTCCTCAAGTATACTCTCCATATCATAGGCTTCTCTATGTTTCTGTTATTGGTCTTAACATGTCTCTTTCTAGTGAAGCTTCAAATTATGAAGGGGCCATATTCTTCCCGTTAGTGGCATCAAACAATCATCTATTAGGCATCTTGAATTTGCAACATCTGGCTAATGCAGTGAGTAGTTCAGGATCTTCTTGCAATTTTCCATGTTGTCCATGAAGGCTTAATGGTGGTATAATTAAGTTTACTCAAGAGTCAAGCCAAAAGTTGTATTTGTTATGAAGAAATTGGTATTTCCTTTTCCCCCAAGTATGAGTCATGATAGAAAAGATCAAACTATCTGCATAGTCAAATTTTATCAGTCTTCGGTGTGATGAGACCATCTTATAAACACATCTTTTGTCATATGTAATTATAGTTTATATCCAGAGTTGAAGTACTGGGAAAAACTAGGTTCATATTTTTGGGTGTGCCTGACAGAGTACCGGTTGAACTTTGTGGATACACTGCAGTACGATACACTGCAATACCAATGGTTGCATTCCTGGAGTTCTTCACCTATTTTGAGTTTAATTACATATATTTGACAAGCTATTAACGTGAAAAGCTGTTAAGTTAGATTCATAGGCAGTTGTTCTTTTCATTGTAAAAGCAAGTTAACCCTTCAAAACAATCTGAGAACACTTCAATTTCTCTTTTCCTATATCATTTTTTCATGATCAAATCTCATGTAGAACCTTATATGCATTGATATTCTTCCCAGATTCATTCCATACAGTAAATGCAGAATCCCATTTCCCACAAGATCTCTACTCGTCTTTAGATGACCAATTCAGAATAGCATTATCCTGAAATCTTCCATTTTTTGTTTCTATTTACCTTCTGCATTTTGGATTGTGACATGGAAGCAACTTGTGTTATAGTTTTGTATGTTGGATAACTTAATAACATTTCAAGGTCGCGTCATTTGCAGGATGATGGAATCAGGATTGCTCCCCAAAGAAGAGGATAGTGAACATAATTCTTCAGTTTAGAAGACAATTATCTTTCTTTCTTCAGTTTTTCATAGACGGTTATTTTTTCTCTCTCTTGCAACTGGAACTCCATTAGAGTTCATTTTTTTCCAGAGCTTTCTATCATGATATCAGAGCAAATGATGGTTCTGTGCTTGCTTATATGACAAAAGATTCATTCTCTCATTTTTATTTTTCTGTTCCAATGGTTGCTGATCATATGAGGGTTGAAATTGGTTCTTTGCATGAATTATTTCTGCATCATTCAGATCATCCAAATCGTTTGTTAGCTACGAAGCATTTGGTTGACAGGAATTATGCGCACTAGCAACGAGTTGTGGAAATGTCATAATTAGCAAAGAATAAGCTTGGTTTTGTTAAGGGAACTTGTAAGAAACCAGACGATTCTTCTCCGCTGCTACCTCACTGGGAGAGATGCAACAATATGATCACGTCTTGGTTACTTCATTCAATATCT
>JANSVA010000002.1:740421-751642 GCA_025504915.1 Erythroxylum reticulatum | reverse complement strand
ACGACATTGTCGTTTTGCCCGGTATTTATTTTAATATTCCCTAATTAGCCTTCCAATTTTCGATAAAAATTCAAACTTTTAAATTTTAATATTTATATTAAAACTTTAAATTTATATATTATATTCACTTATTTCATATGTAACCCTCTTGCATTGTTAGAATAAAAGTAATTTAAGAAATATTAATTAAAACTTAAAGGGTTTAATTTTAATAATTGTTACAACATCAAACAACAACCAGTAAAAATTTGACAGAAGCGCAGGATTTGAAAAGTTGTAATAATACGCAGTCTTATTCTGTAAAGCAATTGTTTCTAAATAATAAGCAAAAATAATGAAAAATATTATTTAAAATGATAATAAAAATAAATAAACATGTATAATAAAATGGTTCAAATAAATAAATACAAATTTATTAAATAAAATAAATAAATAAGTTTTAAAATAAATTAATCAATTAAGGTCAAAATTAGATAATATAAAATTACTATAATTTAATTTATATATTCATATTTAATTGAACTTGAGCTATAAGATTTCAAACCAGAGCCACAATTTTATTATACAAATTAAAATAAGTTGAAATTTTATTTAATAAAGATCAAATTTCCAAAAAAATATTAATAACAATATATCTCGGACAAACAAATTAATTTTTTATTTTTATAAAAAGAAACTATAAATCTAAGTCATCGCTCTAAGATACACTGTGCCTTGCATTTCTAGGTAGAGGAACTCCTGGATTTCAAAAGGGAGCTCTAGGATATAAAAGCTCGGTCTGAAAACGTCAGCCGAGCGAGGCTGTCCGCACACTGGACAAACAAATTAATTATATTAAACAAACGTACTTGGAGTTGGACTTACCATTTGGGCTTTTGGCAAGTGACTTTGGACCCACTTTTTACTGGATCTGGTTTAAGCCCATAAATCTCTATTAGTCCACAAGCCCGAAAAAAATTTTAAAAAGTATTTTTACATTAAATTGTATAAAAATGAAAATATTTAATTATTAAATCTCACTAACCCAAATTAGAGATATAAACTAATTAAGTTACCTTCTAAATGTCTCAAACGATATTTTTAATAAAAGAATTAAAATTTACTGCAAGAAAATATTTCGGTAATCTTAAATTAAGAATAATAATTGTAATTATAATCATAATATTATAGTATGAGATCGAAGTTATTATTGTTATTATTTAGTATTTTTTATAATAATAAAATAATACATCCTGCACTCAGATCGTCCGGACTTGATTAAAATCTTCAAGAATTCAATGGTGTGCAGGACTTCATATTTTAAATTGACAATTGTCCAGCAGAAAACTTCCTTCACTTGTCAGGTCTTGAAGCTCCAAATATTGATAACATTTCCAAGAAAACTACTACAGAATATACAATACACCCACTTGAATTGCAGTTAGAAGCAATGTAAGGAAACTTACAGCGAGGTCCTCCTAATCCAGAGCCCATGCCTGAAACCAAAATTCAAAGAAGTAAGTGACAACCTCGTACGTAAATTCATGACCATGTTTCTTACGTTGTTAGTTAAAGTCGGTGAATTTTTTTTTTTTTTACCTGAATCTTTCCATCAGAAGAACCAGCATACAGCATTCTTCCATCCATATCAGATGCCAAAGATGTGATCTTGGCGTGTCCTCCATTGATTACCTTGATGAAAGCAATCCTGGAGACCCTTTCTTTTAACCAGACCTCAATCATTCCACACTTCGTTCCTGTGAAGATGAAGTCATTGTTGGCAATGATGCGTATGATGTCGAATCCGGTTGAGAATGATCCAACTATTGCCTTGGTTGAGTGCAAAAATACCTGCAGAAAACAAGTTTTCAAATTAGAATGCTGGTTATGAGGCGGGGTGCCGAACATTGCGTCAATTGCGGATGACACCGAGGACAAATTACGGTAATGGTTCGGATCGCAACTGCAATATTTAACGAATGAGGACTGTCAGGGATTGCTCATGCTCACCTGTCCGGCTGTGCCGTCAACTGCTGAACCACCAACAAAGAGTGTGCCTTCATGTGCATGTATGGAATGTATAGATTGTTTCCCCAACAACTTTTTCGTACCAGAATAGAATGTGGTTGCTGTAAATTCGGACAGGTCCAGTTCCTGATAAATTCCTAACTATGTTCAGTATCTGGAGAGATTTGGTTCAATTGATAGGAACAGTTCAGGGAGTTGGTACCTGAATACTGTAACCAGAGCAGCCACAGTATAGTTTACTCCCCGTCAAAGCGAGGCACTTCACATTTTTGTTGATAATTAAGTGCTTCGGTGATCCAGACCAATTATAAACCTGTAGCATCAGTTTTCAATACGAATTGCTTTTGCTTACATACTGTATATTCTTTAAGCTATTCAACTATAATAACTCGAACTTGCCTTAACCCCTGTTCCTTGAGAAATAAAGCACGCTACATTAGGATTAGCCACTAGCTCGTGCACTGCCTCTTTCACATCGTGAACCTGAAGACAGTTTATTTCTCTAGGTTTTATTACCCAAACCTGTGTAAGATATACGGTTAAAAGTTAGGAACATGAGAACATTTTCACATTGTATTCGGTGATTAGGTTCTAAGATGGCTTACCCGAATTGTTTTATCTAGAGACCCACTGTAGAGTCTGTCACCCGTAGAAGAAACGTACAGGCAAGTGACAGCCTTTGCATGTTCACGAACTTCTTGAATTAGCCTCAGGAACCTCTTCCCAGCATCCCATACCTTTACAGTTCCATCTGAATGGCCGCTTAAGATACGACCTTTCACATAAAGCAAAGACACAACTTCACCGTTTGCTGACGATTCTATCTCAACCACTTGGTTGCACTTCCATAACTCTGCCTATAATTCAAGATCGCACTATTGAGCTCATGTTTATGTATATGCATTACCAAAAGAATGTGAAAAGAATCAGTTTGCCACTTACTGCATTAACAGAGGGCAAGTTCATCAGAGATTTCAGTACTTCAGTTGCAATTACGGAGTTCCTCTTGATTTTTCTCAAGGATCTGTAGATACATTTAGCATACTTTGCCAGTTCTTCAAGTGCAGCTTGAATTGGAAAAGAATTCCATTTTCAGTGGTTTCTTGTCAGGATGTAATTGAAACATCTGTAAGTGTTAGATCACCTAAACTTTAGCTCACCTGGGTCATTAACAAAAGTCTTCAGGGCAAGGGTTGCCAAAAGCATTTCTTCCATGTTCTTTGATGATTGCAGGAGGTTTATGAATTCGTCAAGCAAGGACTTTCGAGCAGCATCTCTTACACCAGTGTCAGGAAGAACTGAAAGCATGTAAACAAGCCACGTCGAAACTACCAGGCATGACTTCGCCATCTCCAAGGAATTACTTTTGAAACATTCCTCTATAGCTTTGAAGATGGAGCCCTTTTCATGATTGCAGAGGACAAATGCCACCCTTTGCTCCCAAGAATTGGCGGCCTTTTCTTCAGCGTCCTTCACAAAAAGAGCACTTGGCAATTGCTAGAAATTGAAACAAGGAATTTCCAAGCTTCTTGTAAACCTAAAATTTCGATGCTAACCTTTGTTTCTGTTAACTCATCTCCATGCTTTTTCTGCAACTCTAGCTTCATTAGTGCTCTGTAAGGTTTATCAAGGCCTGCAGTCTTTAATAGCCATGCTTCCATATATGATCTCCCCGATGCAGTCCGTCGCCCAGAAAGTGACAGTAAAGCGTCAAGAGCCATCTTTTGAGAATTAGGGAAGTCCTTTCTGTTCAACAATTCAATTAGGGTTTCTATTGCCTCTTCCCTATAAATACTCATCTTCCGTGGTTCAGCCTGTCATTTAGTTTATGGAAGCCATGGTTAGACTACCAAGTGTGTAAATGAACATTTTTACGTTTTTCATTGTTATTGGCAACGTTAAAGAAATGAGATAGACCAGAAGATCAAGCTGAAGAAGAAGAGTGGAGATGGCAGGTTGCTGTTCCATGGGAGCCAATTGAAGGTACACAAGAAAGCTATGCATGGTACTAAATGCTCCTTCTTCTTAAATTGTCTGCAGGATATTGTTACAGAATGTCCTCCTGAGACATGAAAAGAACAGAAATTTCTTAAATGAGGCATTGTGAACAGTGTTGCAGGGATTTCAGCAGAAAAGGCCAAAACATTTTGTAGATAAATGTGTAAATTGGTAAGATCATGTCTAATATAATGCATAGCTGAAACTGGAGCAGGAAAGATAATTAAAGACGTATACCTATCTAACTGAACTAGCTCTGAGAGGAATTCGATGGATGTACCCCTCACATTATCAGTTCCCGAATGAAACAAGTCAAGAACAGGAGAGATTGCAATTCTGCTAGCTATCAAGCTTCTGCAACTTTTGTCAGCACGCAAGCAACATAAAAGTATGGTAATAATGGACTTTTTCTCTTCCACTGTTCCAAAGCAATTGACTAATGCTGGAACTGCATTTAACATAATTACATTAAAAGCATTGACAGATCGGCTTTTTTCGTCCCCTCCTGTAAGTAGATGCTCAAGCATAAGTATAGCAGCATCCTTAGGCTCCATTATTAACTGAAGATCATCCAAATCTTCACTTTTACTCTGAATTAGCTGAACAAGAGAGGGTATAAAGCAGTGATCTGAAAGCTGAGAGAATCCTGGCCTCAACAGGTATATGAGAACAGCAGCCTCAGCCAAGCCATTCTTAAGTAAAGCAGCCAGGCAATTAAAATCATAATCGATACTAGTCATAATATCTCCAATATTTTCGTCTGTAAATACTAACTCAGAGAGTATGCAAATTGCTGTCCTCACGATGTCTCTGTTCACGGAAGCTGAAAGTATTTCAACAAAACCATTTACAGTTGCTGTTTTGGACAAATATGAATGAACCCTAGGATCACCCTTTGATTCCTTCCACAATTTGGCTATTTCAAAGACAGCTGTTTCGCATTCTAACAAGTTTTCTGAAGTAGAAAGAAGAGAAATCTGAGGTTTTAGTTCACTAACTATTGTTTCAATAGCAGCCTGAGTAATTACACTCGTTGGTGATGAGGAGACGGCTGCATGTGCAAATCTTTTTGTCCTCAGGTACATATAGTTGTCATTGTTCTTATGGTCAGAGAAATCAACTGTCCTCGATGGAGTGGACACCCTTGAAACTTCTGTCATGAAGGAGGGGCTAAATGGATTGGTTGGTGTTTCAGAGTATGAAAACTCCTGAGCAAGATCGGGGTGTTGTTCCTTCCAAGATGATACAAGTCTCTTCAAAACAAAATTTGTTTTCGGCAGAGAATCTGCAGAGAGAGGTTGTCGAGTTATGGGGCACGTCGTATTTCCTCTTTTTAGCCATTCTTGAATTGCCTTTCTTTCGTAAGTCTGACCAGTTTCAAGAGTAACCGGATCATTAAAAAGCTGGCTCGTGATGGGACATACAAAATCTTTTGGTGGTCTTGTTCGAGTTGTGGACTTCTCAGATGTGGGGATTGAAATGCAGCTAGGAGCTCCATCATCGCTTAGAGGACTGTTAAATGCCCAATTATCCAATTACGTTGATGCAAAAAGGGGTAAAAGCAGCTTGATTCTAAAGATAAGATTGCCTTAAAATGAAAGGATTGCAAGCACGTTTAGGAAATATGAACAGAGAGAGCGAGAGAAACTTTAAGCTACCTATTCTCCAAAGCCTGCGAGTTGATTATGTCAGAACTTGTGCTCCATCTTCGATCGTAGTTCCTATTAGTACTTCTTCGTCGACCCTAATTGCAAAGGAATATCAATGGAAAAACTCAAGTATCTTCTGAATATTCTAGACTACTACCTGAACAAGTTGATGACTTACCAAGACTTCATCCTCAATATCTGGTGAGCTAATGCTGTAATGGGTATACATTCCTGGGCTAACAGACAAAGAGATGTTACTGGGAGAATCCATTACATTGCTTGACCAACTTTGTGATAAAGATGCATGTCCTTTCCTAGAATGAACATGTAGACTTGGGGAAGAAATATCAGGTGAAGAAGTTCTTGATGAATCCCTGGAAGAAAAAGTTGTTGGAGACTTTCCTAGGCTCTTTACTCTAGTTAGCTGTATATTTAGGTCAATGTCCTTGATTTCAGTCTCTCTAGTGCTACTGTGCCTTACCAGATTATGACTTCTACGTTCACCATCAAAATAAGCCTCATTAGGCTCAGAATCAGACTCAGACCCATCTTCACTCTCCTCCAATATAGGCTCCTACAACATTTACAAGTATACAATTTCAGTCTTTGTAGGTTAGAAAAAGGAAGGTATTGTACAATTTCTCATCCTTACTTCAGGATTCCACACAGCAGATTCCTCTAATTCGCGTGAGAGGGTTGAACTGACACTCAATCTGCATAAACCCATATCAGATATAGACTAAAGATTCTGAACCTTGAAATAACAGAAGATCAATGACTTGCGCTACAATAACCTGCTTGCATCTCTGGCTCTATGTTTAGATCTAGAAAAGCCTGCACTCTTGGGCAAGACAGGACCGAATTTCACATAATCTGGAATTGAACCGCTGACTTCATGCAGTGGGGTCATTGGTGGTTCTGCAATTGGAAGCATTGGAATCATCTTCTTGACATTGGTCGAATCATTGTTTATGCAATCCCTGAAGTATTTAGCGAAAAGCCTAGTATTCTCATTCAAAGTCTCGCCGTAAAGCTGATCGAGCTTTTGCAATTTCTCCTTTCGATCTGGCCTCATAGAGAACACCAACGACTCATTGAAGAACTGATCAATGTCATTGGAAAATGACAAATCAGACGAATCGGGAATCACTTCCAGCATGAGCCTGTGCCTTGACTCAGTATACCACCCAACAATTGAGCTCAAGTGGGGAAGAAACAAATCTTTCCACAATTCAGGCGCGAAATCAACCCGCGAAAACAATGGATCAACTATGAACATCTCAAGAACATGAAGAGTTGAATTCTCCGCATTGTCTCGCAACCTCCAGAGGTACGAAAGATTGAGGTGTGCCCAAGCTGAAAGGTAAAAGTTTGGAACCCCGGCTGTTCTATGCCCAGAGTTCAACATTGCACACACTTGTAGCATCTTCTCTGCATAATCTAACCGTGCCATTTTAGTTTCTTCATTAGAAGTGTTAATAGCTTCCTCAAGCGCTTCAATTCCCCAATCCAAATTCGCCAAAACTGCTTGATCAGCGTACCGAACCTCAGCTTCTTTGTCAGAGCTCCCACTTTCCGCTGCCAATCTCTCTCCACACTGTTCTTTCTGCTGGATCCTTTGCTCTCTGTTAACCAACCTATCCTCAATGAAACTTCCCACAGCAGTGATCAACGAACTAGCAATGCTCTTCTGGTCCATCTCAAGCCTATTGTTTCCGTTTCCTGCCTCAACTAAAGCAGTTTAGCCATCATCTACCATAGCAAAGAAACAGATCCAACAGTGATTGTTCCGACATAGATGCTGAGGTTACATTGACAAATTCGGTAAAATGTGCAAGTCAGAGATACCGACACGAGGTAGTAAGAAAGAGCCGGCGAGCAATTGCTTGTAGTTGTTGCTGCCGGCTTTGGCCGTCGCTTTCTCAAGATCAAAAGCTAATCATATAAATCATATAATAGAGATTACTTCATTGTAAAAATTATAATAAGGAAGATTTGAATGAAACTTACAATTAGATAAATGCCAAAGAAGAAACCATTTTTCAATTGACCATTTCATATGTATGTCTTTTATAGTCAAATTTTTTTTGTTCAAAAAATTCTTAATATTTATATTTATTTAAAAAATTTAAAAATCTCTTTTTAAATTTTTATTTAAAAAAAGGTCAAAGACATATGTTACATATAAACTAATTAAATCAATATTTTAAAAATTAGATCAAAACAAAAATAACTGATTTATTTTAATTTATAAGAACTTATTAATTTATAAAAATTAACAGATTATTGATTATTAACAATAATAGTTATTAAAGTAAATTGAATCAGAAATTTAAAAACCGAAACGAAAAGTTAAACGATTCAAAATTTGTATAGATGAATCGACCGAATCAATTACGTCGATAACATTTAAATGGACAAATAAACGACCGAATCAATTATGTCGATAATATTTAAATGGACAAATAAATTATTTATATCACACATATTTGACCGTTAATTTTTAACAAAAAATTTGAAATAATTTTTTGTTTTACCCTTTCAAACCCCTGATTGGATTTAGACCTTTCAACTTGAAAAAGAACACATAACGACTTGCATTTTGGCGGGAAAATTACTCAAAGTCCAGCCCACCGTTTCCCCAAATTTAACCCAAGCCCTAGAAATTTATTCCAGGCGGTAGATTTCACTGAAGCCCAAGTTGGAGACTGTAGTTTCAGAATCAGTATATCAGCTTACCGCGTGGAAGATTGCGGTGCTCCGAGGATATACTCCAAGTGATATCAACTGTCTGCGATTGTTATCAGAGTCGTATCCAACATTTAACGGCCACGAAGATATTCCAGAGCTAAAGAGATGCTTACACACTTCGATACTTTTATAAGCGGAGCCGGACCGCGATGGAGTCCTTCGCGGCTCGAAGTTCCGCCGACTGATTCCAGGATTCACGTGTCGGGGAGGCGATTTTTCACCGCCGGAAGCGGCACAGGAAGCGAGCCGATCTGCGGACACAAGACCTGGAATCTTGTTAATGGTCAACGACGGACCTCGAAGCCTGTGATTATCACTGCCTGTGGTCTGTGGCCGTATTTCTTAGACCCGAGCTTTGAAAGTGATTGATTACTCTTTTTATCTATTTCAAGTTTGGTTTTGTTCATGTTTCCAAACACGCCGTCACCCACTGTGTTATCGTTTATATGCGCCAATGATAAGGAGCCGTGCGTGAGTCTAGTGCTCCAACGCGTGACTACCAAGCTAAAGAAATATGAAGACGTTGATTGGTCAATTCTTACCGAATGATGACAATGCCCGAGCTTTGGAAAGCAAATTGTACTTCGCATTGCATTCGTTAAAAAGTTCTAACATTGCTGTTTCTAGAATGTTAATCATTCAAAAAAAGTATTCCTTACTCGGGATGTGATCCTCTAGTCGTGTGTATACTGTCCTCACCTGTCCTAACTTATTTCAACCATCTATTTATGTAGGTTCTACGTAAATAGAATGGATGGCTGGGATGAGTTGAGGTAGGATAGGGACAGTGTACACAAGCTAGAGGATTTGAGGGATTCATTACTCTGTTAGTTTTCAAATGTTATAATTTGTAAATTAAATATAATTGATTAAAATATATTAAAATTTGAAGTTAAAAAAATTAATTATTTTTTATTTTTAATATTTTTAACAAATCAACCACTGTCAATAATAATAGTAATAGTAATAATTTATTCGTCATAACCAACCATCATAATTATAATAATTATATTCATTCTTATTTCTTATTATATTCATTATAAATCTTTTATAAAAATAACAATGGCTGACTAATGAGTTAATCCCGTCAAATTTTTAAATTTAAATCAATTTTTTAATTAGATCTAAATCTGAACAACCCAAAATTAGGCCCACTCGATACCCAATTTTTTTAAGCCGATGAATCTCGGACCAATCTAAACCTGACCTATGAGCGGCCCATTGTTATCCTTAGTCCTATTACTATTGCTACAGGTGAAACATAAAACCTTAAGCCAGTGTAGACATTGATTTCAATTCGGAATAAAGTCAATTTTCTACATAAGGTACACGTGCGGCAGTGTAGAATCAGATGCTTCTTATTAGTCTTCATAGTCGACCAACTTAGAAGATGTTAAAAGAGTTCTGTTTCTGTTCATTTATCGTCTACTTCAATCTTGAAAAGTATGCAAATCGTAACCTATCGAAAATTCTAATATTTCGCATTTCATTTACTAAATTATCCTATATAATGACACACTAATTAACTATTTTTGCATTTTAAACAGTTAATGGAAATTCTTTGCTCTTAGTATTATCACGTGATTTTGCACTTCAAAGTAGAGTTGCCCTCGTGTGATATTTAAACGGACCATTCTTTTCTAAATTCAATTTTAATGTATATAATAATAAATAAAATAAAATAATGTCAATGTCAATATCAATATAAATTTATTTTCATCTTAAACATGAAATTTTATTTAAAGTTAGCGTGACGTACTAATGAAATGATATTTATATACCTTGAATTGAAATAATTAAATACAAAACAAATTAATAATTTATTTTAATTATTAATTTAAGTCAAATTTAATTCATTTAAATTGGGTTTTAAAATTAAATTAGGTTATCCATAGCCTCTTCGTTTCAGGTATAATTCTTGATTAATCAGTCTCTTATACTTTGGTGTTATATGGGTTTTTTTTAATTTTCTATTATTTAATGTTTAATACTTTCTGGGTTATATTATATTGTTCTCTTTGTATATGATATTATTGGGTTTATGTTAAGATTGAATTTTTATGCTTAATAATCTTATGGTTTTAAACAATTTGTGTTTTGTGTGATTTAAAGTGAGTCTTTGATGTTTTATTGCTCTCTTATTATCTGAGTATTGGTATTTTTCTAAAGATAAAGAGATGATATATTTCATTATATTTTAGTTTTAACCTTTTTTTGAAAAGTCGAGTTATCTTTTATTTTTTATTTATTTATATATTAATTGTAATTTTATTTATATAATAATTTAGAGTGTCAGTTTTACTTATTGACTCTTTAACCTGCATTATTCTTTTATTGTCATATCTGCATGTGCATCTATTAAAAATAACCTCTCTATTATATAGGAATAAAGCTGCATATTATTAGACCTTTTTAGACTTCATATTATTGTGAAAATTTGAACTGAATGTAATGAAATATATATATACATATTATGCATCTTAAAAAAGACCTACAATTTAATTATTAAAGAAGGGGACAAAATGGTAAAATGGAAATTCTGAGAGAGACAACGGCAGTCAGAGGAACACAACAACTCGGACAAGGCAGGCAAGATGACTTCAGACACGTACTTTCCTTCTTCATATCATTTTCCGAGCGCGTAAACATCTTAGCTACGTGTAGAACAAAATGTGAAGTTTAGAATGGTCAATCCATTAACCAACCCAGTCAAAATTTTCAATCTCAACGTGGGATTTTGATTTCAGTTCTGAATTCCGCGTTCTTGTTATCTTGTTATTCACCCATTGATCTTCAGCCAACAACTACCTTCTCTG
>JANSVA010000002.1:725766-737218 GCA_025504915.1 Erythroxylum reticulatum | reverse complement strand
ACTAAGGGTTGATGTCAAGAAAGAGGTATTTGCATTTCTTCAAGTCATGTTAATGCTTGATGCTGCAACCTAAATTGCTTTTTGCATCTGTTTCCGCAGCTCACCATAGCTCAATTAAAAGCTGAAATGGAGAAGACTCTACATTGGCTTGTACCTGTTGCTACCAACACAACCAAGTAGGTTCAATCAGTGTTCTAATTCTCTATATTCCCTGCGTTTCCATTGTACATGCATATTATGCTCCATATAAGTGGTGACAATGGCTGGGCAACTTCAAATCTTTTATGTACACTCCACTAACCTGAGCTTGATTCGGCTTCGGCCCAACTCGAAAGTTAAATTGGAGTTTTCTATGCTGACTTTGGCTCGGATCAGACCGAACCCTGTTGCCACCCCTATTCAAGAGGCTGAATATGAAGTTCTGTTTCCTGCTTCATTTGTTAATATTCCTTTCTTACTAGCTGTTACAATTGAAAACAGGGCACATCAGGGATTTGGATGGGTTGGAGAATGGGCAAACACTGGGTCAGTCCCTTCTCTATGTACATGATCTACACAACCACATTCTCTCTCTGTAGGGATGATCCACAGAATGAACTTGTCATCAGAACGACTCCTGATAGTTTGTTTTTTCTCTGACAGGAATGATCTTTGCAAGAGTACTGGGAAATCTAGCAACCTGATCCGCCTCCAGACACTTTATCACGCCGATAAGGACAAAACTGATGAATGCATTCTCGAACTGATCACATGGCTACATACATTAATAAACACAGTCAGAAATCGAGATTTTGGATTCAATGCAATGCCTGCTCGATCTTCAACAACCAAGGGACTAATCTTCCCCACCAATATGCATCGCGTTTCATCCTTGAAAAACTACATTACCCATCTTTCTCAAGAAGATAGAGACATGTTAGACAAGGTAAATTGGACGAGAAAAGTTCCAGGCATAAGCAAAAGCGAAGACTTTGCCGTTGGGAGGAGAAGAAGCAAAGTGTTGGCAGTGAGCAGGAGCAGCAGAAACTCTCAAGTAAACTCAGAGCATCCCAAGGCTACTACTAGTGTAGATGATATGGATGTCTAGAATCTCTCATCCAAGACCCTCCATAACCGATTCCTTGATAGGATAATTCGCTTCCCGAGCTTTTTGATGTGTATATTCTTTCATTAAATTGTCATGTACATACCTATAGGTTATGGCCCATTTACCAGATTTATCACTTTCAACCATTTATCGAATTGCATCCGAGTCTCTGCTAGTACCTGACTCAATTAGTGCTTCCCTAACACCAAAATCCATCCACTTAAGGAAAGTACAGTGAATCTTGCAAGTTTGTTACGTTGATTCAGCATCGTAGATAACTCGCAAATTAAAAAGATCCGTTCAAGAACATTTAACCCTTCCTAAATTAATCAACCAGCACCTGTAAATAACAAAGACTCCCAACTGAGTTTGCTACTTTGACTCTTCAGATTGGGATCAGATGGTTAACGATGGGAGTGCCCAGTTTGTCGTAACCAGGCTTCTGGGCGGACACTCCTCTCGCAAATTCATTAGCGAGCTGTGACCACTCATCATATCCCGTTTGCTGCCTGAAGGATCATATTTTTGTTTCGTTCTCTGTCCATGTATTTGTATTCACAACGTTGACCTCTCTCTTGGTCCACTAACGATGTGGTTTTAAGAACAAGCCAATAATTCAATCGTCATTCTGAATTAGTGATAATAATGAATCGGATTATATTTAAGTCGGATTAAATTTTGGAAACTTGAACTTAAGATTAACTTAAAATAGCAATAACTTTTAATTAGTTAATTAGAATTGGTATCCTTTAACATGCTCATGGATTCTTTTCACAGTGCCATGTTTATGGTAGCCATTCTTACATGGAACTACGAGAATCAACAACATTAATCCTCCACTTTTTCATGAGACGGAGCTTCATTTTCCAAATAAGCCCTCCCGCATAAGATAACATTTGCTGGAGGAGGAAGAGCTTCGTCTTTACCAGGGACTGACGGGTTAGGCTTAGCTACACTAAAATCTTTGACTCTTATGTATAGCTCTTGTCCAAGATACCAGGATTCTGCATCTTGCGATCTCAGATTCCAGATTCCTGGATTGTCCAACATTACCAAAGTTGCTGTCCACGAGTATGGACATACCTGCGCTCACCATCGAAGAAACAGGACATCGGCTTCATGTCATGTCAGGTTTTTTTAAAAACCATAATAAGCTATATTTCAAGTTTTATGCAAGTAAATAAAACCTGAACTGTTGAACGAGGAACTGCATCGATCATGTTATATGTCTTTCTGCTGCTTTCCTCCCATTTCCCAAATCCCATGCTGTAACAGTATTAAGGTCATCAGAGCTAGAGATGGCAATGGATCAGATTCAGACCCGACCAAATTTATGAATCTTGATCAGGTCAAAAATCAAGATTCAGTCCAAATTTGGGTATATCCAGGTCAAACCCGGCTAAGTTAAAGCTTAGACTTTTTTTTCAATGCCTGAAAATTTCCTGATAAAATTGAGCATAACATTGGAAAAAAGAAAGACTTACCCCACAACAAAAAGGTTGTAGCCATCAAGGTGCCATGTTTGCAATTTCGAAAGAGGATTTTCGAAAACTATGTGATAAAAACTGCGGTGAATAACATCAATAACAGGAGTTCCCAATCCTGGGATCAAGTTGCCGATTGGTTTCTCAGGAATTAGTCCTGTCTGATACACATTTTTGACATGCAACAGATCTGCCAAGCTCAGTGGTGTGTCTGGATTCACGTAAGACATCCCATTGATCGTGTACCTGACTCGATTCCCATCGAACATAACACCACTTTGAAGGACTAGCGTACGCGATTCCTTGATACTACCATAACGATATGAACCTTGTGGATCCACCCTAGCAGCTCCTACTGCCAGATCCCACCTGATCAAACAAAAATGTTTAGGATTCTTTACCATTCGATACATAATCTCGTTCTCAGTTAGGATTACAGTAAGGAAAAAAAAAAAACATGCAAACCTGATCGTTCGAGCTTGAGTAATGGAGTAAATATAATCATATAGGGGTGGTCCTGATGGAAGAGAACCGGAGGGGTTGCTTTTAGAATCTGGATACCTGACGATACCAATACCAAAAAGCTCTTTTGAAGTGAAGCGAGAACTTGCAACCATGTAATAGGATTTGTCTCCGCTCTGATTCTTAGCTGTGACTAGAACTGAATAAGACTGACCAACGTGAACGTCCAAACTACTTAAGTATTGTTTACGAGTGTATGAACCTTCAGTCTCCACCAACAGAAGCAAATGATCCTGAATTCTGAAGTTCAGTGATGTTTTCAAACCCACATTGGAAATTCTCAGCCTGTACGTAGCCCCTGCAATGAAAATCCAACTATAGGCAGGATTTGGCTTGTCTATGTATCCACAAAATCCTGTCACAAAAAGATTATACAAGAAGCTCTCCGCAGAAAAACGAGTCCAACTGACCTGTCTCAAATCGAAAAACAGATTGATAAGGACCGAGTCCGTTTATGAGAATTCCGTCAGGTGCTGGCAAATTGTCCCCTTCGTCAAGTAAAGATCTCAAATACTGTTGAGAAACAAAAGTTACAGGGCAGATGTATACAAATATATACGTAACACATTTCAGAAGTGCACTTCCAATCATTTTTGGAGCAGAAACATAAGAAAAATTATGCATACTTGTGATAAATCAATAGACAATACCTTGTAGTCAGAGTTGAACCAATCTCCAATGAGTACATCGAAATCTCCATCCGGTGCCGGGAATGGAAGTGGAACTGCAGTTCGATTGTTCACTCTTATAGCGCCGTACCCACCAGCTGCTTTATGCAGTAGAATAGACGGGAAGTAGAAGAAACTTCCAATCTGATCTTTTATCTCAAAACTGTATGTCCAGCTTTGGCCTGGCATTATTGGGCAGTTCGTCCCTTGAACACCATCTTGCCATGAGTTTCTCCTCAGCTGCACTCCATTCCTACGTACAAACTAAACCATGTTTACAAAATCTCACGTCATTGAATCTGAGATCGAAGGTTTAACTCCCTGGTTCGTACCATGTCAGCAGGAAAGGGTCTGTCAGGTTGTTGTGGATGTTTATATTAACAATATCGTTAGTTGTTGCGTTCAGAATTGGTCCTGGGAACTGATTATTGACAAGAATCAACTGAAACAATAACAACAACAACAATAACATCTCGTCAACAAATCCTGGAAAAAACGTAAATGACGTATCTGAATTTCCAACAACCTGCTTCTTGACACCGAGAACCTGACGCTGAGACATAGAAACAGTCCAATCATAGAAAATAGTCTGCGAGTCCCAGTCTCCCGCCACAGCCACTAGAAAGACATAGCAGAAGAGGGTTGCTGTGAGGATTGACTTGAGAGCCTCCATTTTTTACTTTCTTCAGCTCCTTGGCCAAGTGATGTGTAGATATACGTATAGCAGACAGGAGTCTGGTGATTTCACTATCTTTTGATGTCTGAATCCTACAATAAGGAACAGGTCATTCACGAGAACAATGCCTGGAGATAAACTGATTAAAAGTTTACCATGTACGTTACGTCCAAATTATAGATTCAATCTGGCTTCTTGCGATGGAGAAAGACAATGTGCAGGAGGCAAAAGATTGTGTAAGCTTTTTCAAATAGAATTTAAAGAGAAGATGAAGAGGAAACAATTTGTTTCCCATTTTCAGGCTCGAGCCCGGTGAACATGAGAAGCCTAATCTACATGATCTATTTAGTCCACGCAAATTGGGTCTCTGTGACTCTGTTGTTAGATTCATAAAGAAGGATTTGTTCATGGACCAAACATCACCACATAGAACTTATGGGTTTTACTATTACGTTTGATCTAAATTTGAATTTAAACTTCAAATTTGAATTAAATTTAAATAATTATTAGTTTCTATTTTTATTTTTCTGTTATAATTTTTAGTTTTAATTTAAATTTTTTTCTTTTTTAATTAAAAACAAAAACTTATTTAGTTAAGATTTTTACAAAAAAATAAAAACATTAAGAATAAAATATATTTATATTTATATAATTAAAGAAATTTGGACTCCTTTAAAAAAAGAAATTTGGACATTATTTAAAACAGAAATTTAACTAGAAACGGCTCAGGCCCGGCCCAACTATGGGCTAGGGTGGCGTGTGACCTGACGGGCTAGGATAGGTCAGCCCGTGGCCCCGCTTATAGCCCGAAGTGTAGCGCCCCCTTACCCTATAGTACATAATGGGACGCCCAGAGGACATTCCAGTATCTAATCTATGATAATCGCGTGCTATATTCAATTATAACATTTACTTAACATGGCATTATCTATCTTTATCCTCTTATAAGTCATCATAAAGAAGGTCACATCATTTTAAAACCAAGTTTTCCTCATTTTATTTCATAAAAATCAAATATCTAGAATGTATCTTTCAACATTTATACCAATACAACATCATTGCCTAATACAAAATGTGTCACATGAAACAGGAAAATACACAAAAATGTATCAAATCTGTCCATATCCAGTTGACCGACCTTTGAGTCTTTCCTTCTTGTCCCCAAAAGCAAAAGTCTACACAGCTTGTATCGTCCCTCAGTAGCTAATATCGTCTTTCAGTCCTAAAAAGTCAACGTTGCAATTTTGATGAATTTTGCAAACTCAATGAGGTAACCATCATTGATGGTTCACTCAATTAATGCATTGCATTAATAAATATAACATATATTTCACAAATTTGCATACTTCATCACATATAACATTCTCACTCAAGAGTAGACAATTTAGCATTTCAATCAATCCAACATGCTTAATAAAATGCATATGAAATGCTCATGTAATTCTTTTCCAATTGTTACGCTATTGTGATTGAGTGCCTAAACTGTCTTATATCTGTTGTAGATACCGAGTTCATTTATATTGTCCCTTATCCATTGGAGATACATGACTCATTTTACATAGTGAGCCTTTGGCTCTTAATCACGTTTGGAGCTTTAAGCTCGTTTTAGATGGCTACTCAAGTCACAATCATTATCTGATAATGTATTTATGTATGAAATGCATCTCTCATAATCAATCACGTCACGAACCATTTAGTTTGTGACATTTACATATAAGTAGCACTTCAATATCTCATTCACATATCACCATCATCGGACCTTCTGCCCAGAAATAAACACAATCAAATCGCATTCATTCAATAATTCAAATAAAATAAAAACAAACAAACAATCGAGAGAAACTGTCTATGTTACTCACAATTTGCTCTAGAAGTTATTGCCTCGAAGTCACGACAACGTCTGGATGATAGCGCTCTATACGTTCCTCTATATCATGTATAACATACACATATCACCATTTTGCACAATTGTATAAGTGTCTATTGATACACACATATGTATATTAAATATGTACAATGCATATTCAAATGACATTCCCGGGTATATGTCCTTAATACATGTCTCATAATCAATTATCAAGATCTTTGAATCATTCCTTTAACACCTAGTACACTGTTCTTACGTTAATAACTCAAGCCTACTTTAATTAGGCTCATTTAATATCACTAACAAGCCTAAACATCTCATTGGACAACATTGATAAGTCAATCATTTATAAACAAACATCTCTTAGGACAAAATGCACAACTTTTTCTGTAAATGTCGGATTGATGTCATTCTAAAACAATTTTAAAGAGAATTTCGAGATCTACAACTTTTGTTAAGACCCCAATAGAGATCTTTTGCCTTCTAGAGGGTCAAAATTGCCAAATTCTGTAAGTGTCCTATGTATATCCGTTAAACGGACATACACTGCCCCCTAACGGACATAGACGGGGTCTGGAGTGTTTTCCAGACCCACGAAGGTCCATTTAATGAACTTTATGTTCGTTTAACTGACATGGACAAGGATAAGAGTCTTTCTAGACCCAAGAAGGTCCGTATAATGGACTTTATGTCCGTTTAACGGACATAGGTGAAACAAAATTCCCTCTAAAGCATCTCCAATAATTCCTACATCCATTTTAACATCACTTTTACTTATAACCTTCCCAAATTTACCTCTTCTAATACAATATCACTCCTTAACAATTCAACTACCAAGTTGATTTCACTAAAATCTCAAATCTCAACTCATTTGATTCATCACATTAAACTACATCTCATCATTCCTAATCCCTATCCCTTTTCCGTAACAAATCTTACTTGTGTGTATCAACAATTTATATTCACAATTCATTATCTCAAGTTGATAACTTCTTTAAGTATACCTAGTTTCAACTCAACATCATCCATACACAATTCATATTCCCTACTTGTTCATAAACACTCAAAATGGAATATATTTTCATACACTCAAAACATAACACAACATATACATTCATCCAACATTGTACTGCACCAGTTCCTAATTTGATGTCAAATTTTGAGACTCTTAAAGACAAAATTAAAATTTGATGTCTTCATAAGAAATATAGCCATATGTCTCTAGTTTAATCCAAACTAAGAATCATCTCAATTGAACTACTACAAAGCAAGTTATGGCTAAAACATAGAAACATATTCAGATATCATATTGCTGTTACATTTTCCAGCTCAATTACCAATTTTGTTTCCAAATCTTACCCTAATGGAACTCATACAAAGATTACCTTTTATACTCCATCTACTCCTTGTTCTTAATTCCATTTCAAATTGAAAATATTTACAAAACAAATCATGATCCACATTTGATCATTAACCCAAAAACAAAACATAAACATTTACCCATTCATTATTGTTTTTTGCACTCATCCTAACCCCATAAAGATGATCATTCAACCTCAAAACATCTCTATAACAAATTATAAATCATTAGTCATCACACACATACAAAAATAAGAAATTTACCTAAGCAAAATAAGAAATTTACCTAAGCATTTCATCACTCACGTTCATCCTACATAAAACAACCATCATAAATGCTTCATTTAACCATGCCCATGTCATTTAAAGCATAACTTACTTGGTTTAGCTTCCAATTCTTCAAAATCTCACTTAGCCCTAACTCTCAAGCATCACACAATCCTCATCTTCTTAAGGTGGTAGGGATGGGTTTTTTTTCTTGTAGAAATGAAGAAGATGATGTGGTGAGAGTAGCAAGTGAAAGATGGAAGCAAGATGTAACTTGATGAAGGTTTGGATGAGTTAAGAATCATAAAGGAGAAGAAGAGAAGAAGAAGAAGCCACGAAAATGAAGAAAAAGAAGACCAAAATGCAAGACCTTTAATGGTCTTTCAATTAAATGAAAGCATCCTGGGAGTGAGGACATGGTTTGGCAAGTGACATATGTCACTTGCCACATGTCCAATTCCCATGGATTTAAACTAGTTCTCTTATTTAACAAGTTATATCAATTCCGATTTTTATTCCAATTGTCTCATAATTTTTCATTAACACCTGCCAATAAATCTCATAGTCATTTATCAAAAATTTCATTGTCATTTAACAAGAAATTCTACTATCATTTATCAATTGTCTTGCCACTTAACATTTTTCCTAATCCAAAATACGCAAAGATTTAGGAATATCTTTCCTAATTTTCACCACAAATTCTAAATCACTAAATACACTCTCTAAATTAGTTTCAACATTTAAAAATCACAATTCTTAATATGATCACATTTATAATTAACTATACTAAAAAATTGTCAATGAATACATGTACAATTATTTTTACATGTAAAAATTCAATATTTATGTGTATGTGCATATCATATAATGCACGAGCTTGAAATGCATTTCTAAGCTCTCAAAAATCTCTCATATTACCTATTCTAACCTCCACATGGGTAATGAGATGTTACACGAGAGGCTACGGGCGAATCGGGCCAATCCGCTCATCTTATAATTTTTTGTTAGTTAATAATTTTAGACTAAAATTAAGTTTTAATTAATATTTTCAAAACTAAATTAGAAGTTAAATCGGTAAAGTTTAAAAGATTCAACTAGAAAGCAATAAAATCGATTAATCTGTGATGTTATGGTCACAAATTAGTAGCTTTATCAATTGCTGAAAGCCTACCTTCTGATTAAAGATTGAATAAATTTGAAGATTTGAAGATTTTTTATTTTTATTCATTAAAAATTTTAATTTAATTAAAAGAGAAATACTATATGAAAATTATGAGTTTTATAAAAACTAATTAGTTCATAAAAATGGATGATTAATTAATACCGATTAAATTTTAACAACAAAATTTTTAAATTAAATTAAATTAAAAATTAAAAATCGCGCTAAGAAATTAGCCGGTTTTAGAATTTTAATTGTTAAATCGAATTTTAAAATATTAGTTTTGATTGAAGCATCTAAATTTACATATCCAATTCATTTTTTTTTATAATTTACGTTTTTTAAGCGTGTGGTGGGCGGTCCCCCTTTATTTGCCGACATCCGTGCCTTGCACATGCTTATCCATGAGTTCAGAAACTCTTACGTTGGGGCTGACTCTTTCTGTCGATTCAGGGCCCTTTCTACTTTTTACATTATCGCCCCCGTCCATAGTTTTCTGATGAAAGCCGTTTGGAAAGTGCAAGCATAGGTTTTTTTCTATTATAATTAATTAAAATAATATATATATAATTTTCAATTAATAATAAATTTAAAGAATCAAAATATCCAATTCAAAATTTTATTTTTATTAATTATGTGAATATTAATATTTGAAAAGGTTCATAAACTTTTATATTTGTTAATATAATTATACAATAATTATTATGTTTTTAAAATATAATCACTTATTTAATCATTAAAATTAAAAAACCACTTGATCATTTAAATATTAGTCTTTTATTTTTCTATCAAATATATAAATAAAATACTAATAAAAATAACATCCTATTTTTAAAAAATTACAAAATTCAAACATTTTGAAACTTAAATAGAAATTGTTAAAAAGTTGAAAATCTTATAATTTACTATCCCTATTTTCAAATAAAAATCATTGATTTAAAATCTGACTTAATACTGAAATTTTTGAATTAGTTAAATTTTAATTTAATTTTTAATTTAGTTTAGCAATTTTTATTTTTAAAATTTGATTAATTAATTAATTTTCACAAACTAATTAATTTTTATAAACAAATATAAATTATTCAGTTTTATTTTTAATTAAATTTTAATTTTTTTTCTTCGTTCTTTTTAAAATTTTTTTTTTTCTATACTATATGGAGCTGATGGTATGAAACCGCCGGAGGTTGCAGCGAAACTAGGTTCCGAAACTAACAAATTCAAGAACGGAAGCTCAAAGCCGACCAGACAGCACGTGCCGTCTCGCTGAAAGGACATACACGGTTTTGGGCGAATGAATGTGACACTTTCCGCAGCTGTGGGCTACGAAGAAGAGTCATGTTTCTCGATCAGGGGGCTCCAACCGAATCACTTGATCTCTCTACACTCAACCTTTTCTGGTTTCAGGAGACTTACACGTAAAATTAACCAAACAGACGTTACAGAGAAGCATCAAAGAAGCAAGAATTAAAAAACTCAATTTTTATTAAATATTATTATTATTCTTAATAAATTATTAATAAATCATATTGGGTACAAAGTTTATGATGTACAATTTTTTTTACAAAATAAATCTGATGAGATTGATAAATTACTTTTTAATTATTTATGAAATGATAAATGACCATAATAAAAAATATAATATAATTTAAATAATGAATATTTTAATATTTTAAAAATATATAATTTAATTAAAGTATTAATACATATTTAAAATATAAAAAATCTAATAACTTTATGATAAATCGTTTTGTATCGAAATTAAATATTTATTATCACTTAGTTTACACTAATAAATTCACCAAAAATACCAAATTACAATTTACCCTTCGCTTAATAAAAAGTCGTTTCTAAAAGATAAGAACTAAGTCTGTGGGCACAATTTTACGTCGCACTTGATAGGTCCACTATTTCGCGGTCAAGTACACACGCGGAGACACGTATGGTCCTTACACAAAATGGGGATTTTTTTTCCCTCTTATGTTATGGGCTTAAAAGTGAAAAGTACACTGTCCCATCGTCACGGAGCACTGCACGGTGTCAACACTGCAGAAACCTTGGACTTTGTAGCCTCCTCTTTGAATTAAAAAAATACATCGGTGGTATCTATGTTACGTATAAACCCTACAAAGTTGACTAAGAAAATAAGTCAGGCCTCATTGGTTGAGGAGTTTGTAATATAACGGAATGTAACGTAACGTAATTTTATTGTTTGGTTCGAAGTTTCATCATAAAATGAAATAGAATAGAATAAAAGCACAAATTTTTATGTTAAGTTTTATTTTATCTTATCGTAAATAATAAAAATAATAAAATTTTAATTAGATGAAATAAATAAATAAATACTACTTAATATATTGTTAATA
>JANSVA010000002.1:701856-717184 GCA_025504915.1 Erythroxylum reticulatum | reverse complement strand
ATTCATGCTACTAAAGATGGTGACTGGAGTAGGCTTCAGGGTTTGATAGATGCAGAGACGGCAATTATTAGTGCTGACGACGTAGAAATCGAATACGAGGAGGAAGAGGAGGTACTATAACTATTAGTCCATCTGGTTGTCATTGCTTAACTAAAAGCAACTTTAATGCCCGTTGGTTTCTTCTATTTGTAATGATGCCTGCAAATACAGATTCAGGATATATTTATGTATACCTATTCCTTGTTGACTAATTTTTTAGGATTCTCAAGAGCATATTGAAATTGCAACTAGATGGTTTGATGGGCTGATTAACAAGGATGTAGAGATCAGCAATGAAGTTTATGCTGTTCGAAGTTTTGACTTTGATCGTCAGGTTAGTGGGATGTTAGCCTTTATGATTTTAGCTTCAATAGCAGAATTTGGGCATGACATTCCTCCAAATTCGATTGGAATGAAATCAACTTATTCAATTCTCTGCTTGTCATGTCCATGGTCAGAAGATCCTGAAGTCATACCATTGACTAAGTCTTTGAATCCTTTTCCAGTCTCGGATATTAGTAAATTGTATGCTTATCATTTTGCCAAGAGCATACATTCATGTGGTCCTCTGAAGCTACACATCCCATTTTTGATAACTAAGTTAATACATAGCCCTTTACTTGTTTTTTCTGCTCATCAGCTTTTTATACTGACATCAGACCATCTAAATTAATCTCACTTTTTATGGCATCTTTTTGAACAGGAGCTGCGCAAGCTCGTCCGACGAGTGCATTCAGTTGAAGAGTGTAGGGTTAATACTGAGGATGACGAGCAGGAAATGGAAAAGGCTATAATGGCTGCTAGAAAGTCCCTCACTCGCTTCCTTCTTGCCCTTTCCAAGCAGATATCAACTGAATCTAACAGTACTAATTCCTAATCTTTTAATCTTTACTTTATTCTCCTACATATACTTGTAATAAATTAGCTAAATCATCATTTTCTAGTTGGTGAGGTTCTTAAACTACTAAAGCAACATAAATGATACTTCTTACATTTACCCTGAGCCTGTGTTAGTCTTGTATCTCGTCTGATCAGGGCCATCTCCATCTCTTATCTTCAACGTGAGCTATTAGGCCCAGATAAATGGTATTTAATCCCAGCAAAACTTCACCCTTAGAAATTTCAATCAGGAAGCCTGAAAATGCAGAAGTTAGGCCTTGATGACCCATAATGGGCTCTGAAAACCAACATAACTATAAACTCCAAGGGTTTGTTGTAAAATTATAGTTGTTGATGACATATTACGACTAATTATTATTAATTAATCGTGCATTAGCAACAGTAGAATAATCATGCGAATCACATCTCAAGTGGGTCAGAACCCACTTCTTGAAGGCGACAAAATTTGATGATTCGTGATTGTAACTGTAATATGTCAAAATGTCATTTGATAATCTTCTTTATTGCAGGTAGTTGCACAATCTTCTCGCCACTTAATTAGTGTATTTGTAAGGTCATTAAGCTTCTCCCACTATGTGACAGAAGCAGGAACACTAGAGAGTAGGGATAATGAGCCAATTGATGATAATCAAGGATAGTAACATGTTTGTCATGTAAGATACCTACAAGAAAAGCTGTTGAATTAAGCAACTGTGTTTCTCAATAATAGCTTTGCTTTCACTTCAGCTTATGTCAGACAACCAATGTTGCTTAAAAATTGTTATCACTTGCCGAAAAATCTGATAACAAGACATTCATTCCTATCTCTTTCCAGTGCCTTTAGCGATCTGCAGATTGATGAACCGCATTACTCTCTGAAAACCTGACAATTTCCAATCCACATAGCTTTCCATTTGGTGTGAACAGAATCTTATAGGCGTAAACGTACCTGATTTGTTTTCTGCTTTAATTTAGTCACTCAATCTCCACTTTATCTTTAGACGTGACCATTTTGCTTGCACTATTGAAATGCCTTGGTTGAAATTTCAATACCTAAATTTCAACTTTTTCCCGCGATCTGTAGATTTTTAGGAGTGAATGAAAACTGCCCAGAATAGTATCTTTCTGGTATAATATTAATCAGGAACAGACCTTGTGGGAAGCAGACAAAATATCTTACGTTGAATGGAATGAATCTAGACTTTCTTGTTTACTGTCAATGCTTGGACATTCAAGAAAGAAAATGATGCCAGGACCACAGTCTTCTTGACGATATTGATGATGCTTTACTAAATGAAGCAACTGAAAATTTAATGATTCATATGCGGCTGCAGTTTCTGCTGTGTGATTAGTGAGACGGTCAAAAAGGATATGCAAATGTCCCTATCTAGCTTATGCCAGGTGCCAGCTGTTGACATTCAACCTATTATTAATCTTGATTATGATCAAAGCATGAGTGTTTTATGACAAAACGATGGCACTGTCTTACTGTGGTGCGGACAATGACAGAGACTCGGGAGGAGTGAACAAGACAAGCTTTTTTTTTCTCTCCGGCAGGAATCAGATTCTCTTTAACTCAACACTCTATTTCAACTTTTACTTCTGCTTAGTATAAACTCTCGAGTGATTAGATTAATTTAACATATTTGAGGGTGAGCATCCTTTGTGTGACCTTTACGACTCCCGAAGGTTATACACAATATAACCCTCTCTTAGATCAACAGGTGGAATCACCCACCCTATGTGCCCCCACATTTTGATTCGATAGAATAGTGAAGGGATAAATCACGGTCTGATCTCAACCAATTTCTCAACAAGGCGGCCTTAACACCCGTTGCCGGGATTCAAACCTAAGACCTTGGACTAATTTACCTTGCCAATAACCAACTGAGCTACCCGTGCGGGCCAATATAACCCTCTCTAAATTTATGTAAAGTGGAGAGTCTTATATATTAAAAATATTAACTTTGACCTTTTATATTTAAAAGTGACTAATTTTTAATAATTTTTTAATTTAATACTAATTTTTAACATTTTTAATTTAATCACTAACTTTTTAAATTTTGTATAAATTATGATAAAATATTATTTTGCTAAGGTTAATAACTAAAAAAAACTAAAACTTTTATCAAATTTTAATTATTGCTCAAACTTTAAATAATAACAAAAAAATGCCAAAACTTTCAATTTTTCAATTATAACTTAACGTTACTCTTACCATTATCTTCGTTAACATGACTTTGTCACTGTCAAGGGGCTCTCTTTAATCAAATACGTCAACATAATTAACTGAAGTGAGTATGATTATTGAATCAATGTTGTTTCGTGATAAAACTGAGACGACGTCGTTTCTCTACTCATACTTATAAGTTTTACCAATTAAAAACTATAAAAGAAACATGCTTGTTATTAGAAAATATATTTGCTAATTTAGAGATAAACATGCCGCTCTTTCTTCTTTAGGATTATGAAAAGGAACATCACTTGAAGTAAGTTTTTGAAAAGTTTTAAATGTGCAAAGACTACTTCAATTTCTTACTAATCACCACCTCCATCTCCCACTAAGGATTTCCAGTGTAAAAGCTTTTCTTCTTCTCGAAATAAAAAAAGTTCAAAGGCCTACTCCTCATCGATCTCAATTCAGCAGTTGAATTTCCACTTCCAAAACAAGAAAATCAATGCCTTAAAACACGAACCAACTTGAACCCACCACTTTTCCAGCTGCTAGTCTCTTTACCTCTCGGTCCCCAACTCACTCTTCTCGGCTAACTACTGTTGTTAAACCCATCGTCCATCTCCATATAAACAACAATCAATCCCTCTCACTCACCTCTTCTCACACTCGTGAATTGACCCACCGCATACCCTCCTTTGAGCAACCAAGAAAATCATCAACCCAACCGGTCCGATCTGACCGTTAGTGACTTGTCATCAACTAGCAGTTTGTGTCGGCAAACTAGACATGAACTTCGTAGTGCAAGCCATGGAAGTATACAATCAGAATGGTAAATACACTTATAGGGCATTTCTCTTGCCTATGTTGATAATTCAAAAGCCTCTTTACAAACTGTGCAATGAGATTCAGTCGATATGTACCACATGCTTATGAGAATCAGTTGGGTTGAGAGTGATTTTATGCATCTAGGAGGGGGAGGATCAACAGATGATAATTTTCTTTGTTGAAACGACGTCGTCTCAGCTTTATCATGAAATGATGTGGTTTTGATAATTAGACTCACTTAAGCCAATTACGTTAGTGTATATGATTAATGAGGATCTCTTGACACATAATAGTGTCACGTTATCAAAGATAACAATAAGACTAACATTGGGTTAGAATTGAAAATTTTGAAAGTTTGGACATTTTATTGATATTTTTTAAAGTTTTAGCTATAATTGAAAATTTGACGAAAGTTTGACTTTTTATAATAATAAATCATTTTTATTAATGTAATATGTTCATTAAATAACAATTGAATAGTTAACTATTAGTCATTTTAACAAAAATAATATTTTAATTTCATTTATTCAAAATTTAAAATTTAAACAATAAATTTAAAAACACTTTTTAATATGTTATTTCAATTCATTAGGAGCTCTAACTTTCTGATAGATAATCTCATCCAGTGAGATTTATATAAATATATGGACAAAATTTCTTCTACCTCACCTCTGCGGGAGCTAAAGTTTTCTGCTGAAGGCTAAATCATTATGTGCCTAATGAGCCATTTCAGGTTTACACCAGAAACTGAAAGGAAAGGAAGCCTGCCTTTTGGATTTGGAGACTCAAACGGGATTGTTCAGTAGGAGGATGATAGATAACACTTTTCTTTTAGAAATTAAAAATTTTCATTAAATACAGATAAAATTACTTTTTGAAGAGTCTTTCTCACGTGTGGGAGAATCACGTAATACAAAGAACACTAGAGGATTGCATTAAACAACTACGTTATACCAATACCTAACTTTAGTCAATTAGGGTAAAACGAACCCCAAATTTCTTGAGTCTTTAAGCTTTTACTCGATTAAGTCTGACAATTGAGATGCGATTGACGATGCTCTAGAGGCGATGTTTGGGATGACGCCGAGGAACAACCTCTTCTCCTATCTATGCACAACCGGCTATTCTTCTCAGATAATCAACTCTCCTTCAGTCATCTTTTAGGAATTAGGGTTTCTTATGTATCTCTAAGAATTTGCATCATTTCTGGAGGTGGGAGGGAGCTCTTTGAGGGCTTAGCTCTTCAGTTACAGTCCAATGAGGGAGAACACGATTCAGGTCAGTTTTGATTTATGTTTCATGCACTACTCTACTTCTTCTTCTAACGATCTTTTTAGTTGAATCTATTATGGCTAATCTGAAATCACTTGTCTTGAATTTTTTCCTTATGGGTTGACAGGGACTTCAGCATCTACCCCAAAAGGGAAGATGACACATCCCTAAATAGGTATACGATTTATTGCTTTCTTGCTCTTCCTATCTTTTCCTTGAGAAGAACTTTACTTGTTTAACCATTGTACGAACAATAATCCATTGATGGTGAATAAAGTATAATGTTCTTCCTATTGTGTTTAACCCTGAACGGGGAAATAATTTTAGACCAAACAAATTCTCTATTTCCTTAGAATTGCATAAAATTATCTGCCTGTATATTCTAGGTTCATTTGTGAGCTATGATTGAGTTTGGTTTCTGCATAGCGGATCGAGTAGCTACTTCTTTATAACTGAGATAGTTATTGCTATATTCTTCATACATAAGCCATTATCCTACTACAGTATAGGTCTATCTTATTAATAATCAGTTGCTCCCTTATGCTGGCAGTTGTGAGATCTAAGAAAAAGGTTATTGAAATAGATTAGTCTTTGAACCTTCTGCTATTCCTCTATTTCTAGATCACTTGGACACATGTAGCCACCAAGAGTAGTATTATAGCCTGATTATATTTTGAAATGATCAATTTAGGAAGCTCTTGTATAATATTTGTGAGTCTGCCATAATTGAAGTCAGGGGCACATAGGGTATAGATTATTGCCCATATTCCTCTAGAGAAGCCACATTCAAATAAGAGGTGGTCTCTGGATCCATCCACTAGATTGCATAGGATACATAGTTTATAGGAGATTAGGAATTTCAATCTATCCATAGTATTTAGTCTGTCCCACATTGTCAACCAAAGCAGAAAACTTACATTAGGTCGAAGGGCCTTATTCCATATCAAAGCATCTCACCCTACTTTATTTTCTAGCCTTCCCCTCATCTTTCTGACTTCCTTTGCGATAATCCTAGAAATTTGGGATTCCCTTCCATAAATAATTCTCTCTTCCCCCATGACTTCTGAATTGAGGAATGTGTAGAATTATAGTCTCATTTGAGGATAGGTTCCAGTTCCCATTTCTTATTATTTCTTGGAGCTTAGTACCTTAGGGAATCTATTTAAAAGGGAATTTGTCATCTGGTTTAGTATTAAATGACCATTTCCTTATCAGTTATCATACCATAAGTAAAATCTGTCTCCTGCCCCTATTTGGCAAGTCATGTGCTGATAGATCTCCTCCCTTATTCTAAGAATTTGGTTAAGAAACCAGGTGTAACTGACCTTAGTTTTTAAAGCCCACGAACTCCTTCCTTTTAATATATAAGAATGAATCCATTTGGTCTACATTTATTTTTTATCACTAAAGATTCTCCAAATCCTCTTTGTCATAAGAAATTTGTTTTTAGTAGAGATTGACTCTAGTCCTAATCCACCTTCGTCTTTCGGTTGACAGATTATCTTCTAACTTACTTTGGCTATTCCTTTCCCTCCATTCTTTTTTCCCCATAAAAATTGTTTCATCAAATTTTCTACTGTTTTAATCAGCCATTTTGAAACGAAAAGGTATGAACACCAATAAGTGTTTATAGACATAATAACTAATTTCAATCACCGAAGTTTACCTCTATAAGAAAATGCTCTATTGGTCCATGATCCCAATTTTTTCTGGATCTTTTCTATCAAAGGAAAGCATTTGTAGAATCTAAGCCTCCTAGATGAGATAGGTATCTCGAAGTAACATAGAGGAGGGGCTTTAGTTTCCATACCCGTAGCTTGAGCTAAAATATTTGAGAGGTGAGAAACACTCTTGGAGAGTATGATAAAGCTTTTGTGAAGATTGACACATAATCCCGAAATCTCCTTAAATTGATTGAGTGATTTTATTAGAAGAGAGACTGATTGAACATTTGCCTTACTTAAGAGAATAAGATCATCTGTAAAACATAAACTAGTTAGAAAAATTTCCTTACATTTAGAGTGATATTTGAATTTACGATCAGTTGAAGTGTTGTGCTTAAGCAGCTGAGTGAGGACTTCCATGCATATTTGGAATAGGTAGGGGAAAGGGGATCCCCTTGCCTAAGACTTTTTTTTCTTCTTTTGAACATTCCCGTCGGGCAACCATTAATCAATATCCCATAGGAAGCAGTAGATATGCATTGTTGGTTCCACTTGATGAAAGATAAGGGGAAATTCATTATCTCTAATGCTTTTAGCATAAATCCCCAATTTAGACTATCGAAAGCTTTTCGTAGATCAACATTAATATGCAATTTTGGGGACTTCTCTTGCAATTATATTCTTTTAAAAGCTCCAAAAAAATCAAAATATTGTTACCTATATCTCTGCTTGGCATAAAAGCCCCCTGATTCTCACTGATGAGAAATTTTAAGACCTCCTTTAGTCTATTTTCCAAAATCTTAGCAATGATCTTGTAGAGAAAATTTATACACGATATAGGTTTGTAGTCATTCCAAGTCTTTGGGATGGAGTTTTTAGGGACCAGGCATATGAAGGTCTTGTTTATTCTTTTAGTAAAACCCCTTTTAGGAAGAACTCCTATACTGCCTACTTGACTAGCCCCCCAAACTATTCCAAGTTTCCTGAAAGAAAACACCATTCAATCCATTTGATCCTGGAGCTTTAGATCCATTCATGCTGAAGACAATCTTGTCTATTTCCTGATCTGTAACAGATCTTATTAACCCATTAACTTCATGATAAGGAATCTTAGTGGTTACAAGCTGACTTAGGTCGTAGTCCAAGTTAGATGGGAGAGAATCTTATCCAAGTAGATTACTGAAGAAATTCATAGCTTCTTTAGCTAAGTCATCTTGTCCGAAAACCTTCACTCTAGCTTCTATTTTAATGGAGGTAATTCTGCTAATATTATTTCGACCTAACATAGAATTGAAGAAAAACCTTATACATCTATCTCTCTCTTTTAGCCAATTTATTCTAGCTCTCTGCTTCAGTAAAGAGTGTTAATTGTCTACTACTTCCAAATAGTTTTTAAGAGCTTCCTTCTCTATTGTAGCTGGAGCTCCAGCTACGGGGTTTTTTGCTAATGCTTTTTTAATAAAAGAGAGTTTATCCCTAGATATTTCAATCTCTTCTGTAAGATTCAGACTTCTCTTACCATTAGGAATCTTCAACTCCTGTTTCATGGCCTTAAGCTTTTGGATACAAATGTATTGCTTAGTCCCATAACATCCATGCTCCAAAACCTTTGGTATTGGTTCTTGAAAACCCTCCATATTAACCAAAAATTTGTTAAATCTGAAATGATGATGGATTCTGGAGGAGGTGAACAAGTTTACTATCTTTATAGGAGTGTGATCTAAGATACCAAGGTCCAGAAATTTCGCTGAACTTCTTGAGAAAGAATGTAGCCATTCCACATTTACCAAAAATCTATCCAGTTTTCCTTGATATGCCAATTAGAACTTTGTTTATTTGTCTAAGTAAACTTATGACCTTCAACTTTTAGATCAATAAGTTCCACCTCCTGCATACAATCAAACATATATAGGGAGTAGTTGAGTAGGTTACAGTTACCTTCAGCCTCTTATATGTACAAAGTAGTGTTAAAATCCCTACCTACCATCCAAGGGGAATTTACTGAAGCCTTTATCCTTCTTAAGGAATTCCATAAGTCAGTTCTTTGTAACACAGCATTGAATTCATAGACAAAAGTAGCTAAAACCTAAGAATTTTCTATTTTGAAATAAAGCATAGTGTGAATATGCTGTTGGCTAGATTCAGCACTTCTAGTTTGAAAAAGTTACCATCATAAGCTATAATAATCCTTCCATAAGCATGGCTTTGATGGTTAGTAATGAATTGCCAGTTGCTGCCTAGATACCCAATTTATTCATATTTTCTTTTCTAATTTTAGTCTCCAACTTACAAAAAACCCATGGCTTTTCCTTTAGCACAAAATCCCTTAAAGCCTTAAGCTTTAAACGATTATTTATTCCACACACATTCCATACTATCAAAGTCATAATCAATTGACTTTATCTTTGGAGCTTTTCCTATGGCTCCTACTACTTTTTCTAGAGGTGACCTGCTCAAACTGCTCCTCTTGATTATTTCTGACGCAACGAGTAAAGTGTAAACACACAAGTTTCAATCCAAAACCTGAGATTCAATTGAAAGAATCCCCAAATATGAAGTTTATTCAAAACGGCCTCCCACAAAATAATGCAAAAAAGAGTTTAAATAGGTCCCAAACCCTAAAATGCAAATAACTAAAACAATAGAGTTTGACTAAGAAAAACAATTGAATTTTTGAAGCCTATTAAATCTACAAACTCTTTCATTTGGACTTATGGTGCGCAGCCCACACTTGCAAATCATCCGCAACATGTTCCACGTCAGTCTTCTCCACTTGAGAAAAACTCAACCTCGAGTTAACAGCATCATCAGGATATAACAACTCATCGAATAGGTAGTACTTGTAGATGTCCACCACATTAAATGTTTTGAAGATCCCCATACTATCAGGAAGTCCTACCACATAAGCATTGTCATTGATCTTCTTCAGAACCTGGTACGGACCATACTTCTTCGGCTAAAGCTTGCTATAAACACCCACTGGAAACCTTTCTCTTTGCAAAAATACCATGACCTCATCACCAACAGCAAAAACCTGGTTCCTACGATGCTGATCGGCTGCCTTCTTGTACTTTGCATTAGACTCCTCTAACTTCTGCTTAACCTCAGCATGAACCATTTGTCAATCATTTGCCATCTTCTCTACAGCGGCACTCTTAACAGTAACATTAGGCAAATCGTTTAGATCAATAACTTGCTTAGGAACCTTAGTATAAACAATAGAAAAAGGTGATCTCCCTGTTAAACTATGGACTGCATTGTTATAAGCAAACTCTGCCTGATTAATGCAAAATCCCACTGCTTTGGTCTATCTCCACAAATGCTCCTGATCAAATTACCCATAGTCCTGTTCACCACTTCTGTTTGACCATCTGTTTGTGGATGAGCTGTTATACTAAAATTTAATATCGAATCAAACAACTTCCATAAAGTCCTCCAAAAGTGCCCAAGGAACTTACTGTCTTGGTCCGAAGCGATGGCTTTAGGAGTCCCATGTTAACGCACCACCTGCCTCAAGAACAATCGAGCAATATTTGACGCATCTGAAGTCTTCCTGCAGGGAATAAAATGTGCCATCTTTGAGAACCTATCCACATTACAAACACAGAATCCCAACCTCTCTGTGTACGAGGAAGGCCTAACACAAAATCCATGGACAAATCCTCCCAAATACTATCAGGAACAAGTAAAGGCATGAACAAACCTGTATTCTGTGACTGTGCCTTTGAAGTCTAACATATATAACAACGCTTCACCATGCTGTAAACATCCCTGCGCATTCTTGGCCAAAAGAACCTCTCTCTAATAGCAACAAAGGTTTTGTCTCTGCCAAGGTGTCCAGCTAGACCTCCACCATGCACTTAAGGAAGAATTGGGAATACAAAGTTGATCTCCTTTGAAAAGAAAGCTATCTATAACATGAAAATCCTCTTCAGGTTGGTTCTTTAAACACCTTTCCCAAACAACTCCGAAATCATCATCAGTTTCATATAAGCCCTTTAAATCATCAAAACCCATATCTTCAGTTTTCAGAGTCATCAACAAATTTGCGCGCCTACTCAAAGCATCTGTAACTTTATTATGCACCCCCGATTTATGCATAAGTTTAAAAGGAAATTTACGTAAAAATTAGGTCCACCTAGCATGCATATCACTACTAATTCTTTTCTGATTGCTCAAATACTTCAAAGCTTCATGATCAGAATATAAAACAAAATCTTTACTAACTAGATAGTGCTCCCAATGCCTCAAAGCTTGCACAATCGAAAAGAATTCGTTGTTATAAGTGGACCACTTTCATCTTGCATCACTGAGCTTCTCACTAAAAAAGGCTATCTGCCTCTTCTCTTGTGATAACACAACCCCAATTTCGAATTCGCAGACATCACATTCCACCTCAAATAACTTGTCAAAATCCGGTAATGCTAAAACTGGAGCAGTACACAGCTTTTCCTTCAATTTAGCAAAACTAGAATCTGCTTCTGCACCCCATTGAAATTTTCCTTTCTTCAAACACTCCGTGATCGGTGCTACAATTATATTGAAATTTTGAATGAAACGCCTATAAAATGTAGCCAGACTATGGAAGCTTCTTAGTTCTCTGACAATCTTCGGTATAGGCCATTCTTTAATTGCCCGAACCTTCTCTTCATCAACTTTAACCCCATCAGCACCAACCACAAAATCCAAGAACAAAAGCTGGCTTGTCATGAAGATGCACTTCTTCATATTCACGTAGAGCTTATTTTCTCTCAAAGCTCCAAACACTTCATGCAAATGCTTATTCTCTGAACCACTGTAAATCAAAATGTCATCAAAATAGATAATAACAAATCTGCCAATAAATTTCTTGAGTACCTGGTTCATAAGCCGTATGAAAGTGCTTGGCGCATTTGATAATTCGAATGGCAAAACAAGCCACTCATACAACCCTTCCTTCGTTTTAAACGTTTTCTTTGCTATATTCCACTTATCAACCAGCCTAATTTGAATCTGGTGAAAGCCATTCTGCAAATCGAGCTTGGAAAACACTTTAGCCCTATGAAGTCTGTCCAGCATGTCATCCAACCTCGGGATAGGGAACCTATACCTAACTGTAATCTTATTAATTGCCCTGCTATCTACACACATCCTCCAACTGCCATCTTTCTTTGGAATTAATAAAGCAGGTACTGCATATGGACTTAGGCTTTCTTGGATGTACCCTTTCTGCAGCAAATCCTCTACCTTCTCCTTCAGAATTTCGCTCTCCTTAGGGCTCATTCTGTAATGAGACAGATTAGGCAGACTAGTACCAGGAATCAGATCAATTTAATGATGAATATCTCATAAAGGTGGCAACCCAGGTGGTAATTGCGCTGGCATCAAATCACCAAATTTTGTTAGCAACGGCTTCACAGCTTCATGAATTTGTACATCATTATTCTCTTCTTCACTAACCAATAGCACATGTTTGATAACTACAACATGCACTTCTTTTTTCTCCCTCAACTCAGCTTCAAACTCCTTCACAGTAGTGGAAACTATAAAAAGGGTTCAACCCTCTACTTTAGAACCCTTGACACGACCACTCTCTTTCGTTGGCAGCAAGGTAAATTTAATCCCACCTTTCTCCACCTTGTAGATGTTATCTCTGGCAGCATGTTGGGCATTAACATCAAACTACCAAGGTCTACTGAGAAGCATGTGACAAGCATCCATATTGACAATATCGCAGTAAACTTCAATAGAATATTTGCCAATAGAGAAGGAATCTTACAACGCTCCGTCATTTCAATTTCCTCACCAGGTCGAATCCATCCAATTTTGTATTGATGTGGGTGCTTCTCAACTCGTAGTCCCAAATTCTTAACAGCACCCTTGCCTACTATATTTTCACAGCTGCCACTATCAATGATAATATTAAACAACCTACCACTAATAGTGCACTTACTTTGAAATAGCTTATGTCTCTATGAGTGTTCTTCCAGCTTACAAGTCAGCATCAATTTTCTCACGACACAATTTCTTGCAAGATCATCATCCTCTGTTTCACACTCATCATCTTCACCATCGGGTTCGTTGATTACTTCATCCTCCTCTCGATCAACCATATTAATGGTTTTTCTGCGAGGACAATCACTGTATCTATGCCCTTGCTTATTACACTTGAAGCATTTACCGAGGATTGGTTTAGCATATGGATTATTGCCTCGTGGCTGTTCTTTCTGCCCATCATCCTTCTGCTTACCTGTGGCCTTCTGCTCCTTTTGCGAATCAACCTTCTACACACTTTTATTCTATTCAAAAGAGGTTATGGAGTACTCGTTATAACTTATGCGAGAGGAATCCCCATATCTACTCTACTCCTGTAGCATCATCTCAGCCCTCAAAGCTATATTTTTTGCTTCAGTTAAGGATCTTAAAACCTGTACACCAAACTTTTCTTCAATTGTTGGCGTCAATCCACCTAAAAACCTTGTGACTTGTTGATCCTCAGTCTCCCTCAGGTTGTTACATTCAACCAATCTCATAAACTCGACAGTGTACTCATTTACGGTCCTATTGCATGGACGACACCTCTGATACCTTAACTTTCTTTTCCTTTGGGATGTCCATGTAGTCAAAGAATCTTTCTACCTCTGCAATCCAATATAAGAAATCTTCAATATTCATACTGTCATAGAAATAAGAGTTATCTACCTTCAATTTGTAGTCAAGGTTCTTACGATCATGGTTCCCATGTCCACGCCATCCTTGACCTAACATATCATCATTTGAATCTGAATCTTCTTTAAGAAAGGGTTCGTTGATAGGTCGTTCTTTCACACGATTCCTACCACCATTTCTATTCCTATTACCTGCGATTGTCAGGCTTGCAATCTGATCAGCAAGTTCCCGAAAACGTTGGTCAATGCGCCCATTAATAACATTAATACGATTCTCCAACGTTTGAAACCTTGGATCGGCATCCCTTATTGCCTCAGTTCTACAATCACCGTCGTCAGAACTGTCGCTCCCTTTTCCTGCCATCAGAATCGACCAGCTCTGATACCAACTGACGCAGCGAGTAAAGCATAAACACACAAGTTTCAATCTGAAACCTGAGATTCAATTGAGAGAATCCCCAAATATGAAGTTTATTCAACGGCCTCGTACAAAATAATGGAAAAAAGAGTTTAAATAGGTCCCAAACCCTAAAACGCAAATAACTAAAATAGTAGCGTTTGACTAAGAAAAATAGTTGACTTTTTGAAGACCATCAAATCTGCAAACTCTTTCGTTTGGACTTCTGGCGTGCAGTCCACTTTTGGAAATCATCTGCAACACGTTCCACGTCAATTTCCATCTAGTACATCAACCCTTGATAGACTTTGCTCATTTTGTTTAACCTCCGAAAATCCCTCATTTTGATTAATACTAATAGATTATAGATCATTTTCTTCTTTATTCATAGTAGACTTGCAAAAATCTTCTGATGGATTATGAAGAATTCCCTTTTGCTGAACAGGAATTGCATTTTTCTCCTCCGGGATGTCTTTCCTTATTTTAGTCAATCAGATCTTGATTTTATGCTACTAGTTTTATATTTTATGATGCTTGTTCTATCTCCTCCGTCTCTTTAATATCTTCAGTTTCATTTTTTTCTATTCCCATCACTTCCCAATAATCATCTTTGATGAAGAGCTTTTCCGTCGGTTTTCATTCTTTGCCTTGAGCTCTAAGAGATGATTTCCATTAATAAGTCACTAGGACTTTATCTTCTCTTAGAGAGTTTTGATCCGCCAATCTTAGGATAGGAATATTATCATTCGTTTCCTTAGTCATATCCATACTCACATATAAACGAGCAAAACCCACCCTTTTCCTTAATGCAGTATTTTCATCCATGCAAATCAGTTTCCCCAAGTAGCTTGCAAGCATACTTGACCCCTTTGTAGTCCAATACTCCAATGGGATATTGTGAATGTTCACCCATAAGGAAATGCTCTTCGTTCTAATTTTTTCAAGCTCCATACCCGGATGTCAATTTTCGAGAAATAGCGGAAGTTGAGAGATATGCCAAGGGCCCTCTTCTATTACCTTTTGAGCATCCGATTTGGAAGAAAAGGTAAAAATTATATTGTCTTCATCGGTTAGCATTACCTCTATTAGCCCTCTTCCTTTCCAATTCCTCACAGCCCATGCTTGTATAACCAAAAATACAAGCCTTTTTTCATGAAAAATCCCACAAGTGTAGCTTCTCATGTCTTAGCTCCTTGCTGTAAAACTTCTAAACTAGGATCCACCATTAGTTTACCATCCATCTCTACAGGAAGGCTGAAAACCAAATAGGAGTCTAAGTTATCCGTAACCACCTATTTCCATGTTTTCCTAGTTCCTTTAGCATTGTGTATTACAGAAAGGTTTGTTCCTTTAGGAGGAGGAGCAACCATAGCAGGGGTAGGGGTAGCTGTAGAAAGGGATGGGGAAGAGGGGAGAGGTAGAATGAGTT
>JANSVA010000002.1:667086-681885 GCA_025504915.1 Erythroxylum reticulatum | reverse complement strand
TGAATCCATTGAGCATAATTGCTTCTCACACAACAATGATCTCAAATCGTATTGATGAAACTCCCAATTGGTAAACTGATAATGTCTTGGTCCAAAATAAAGTCATTCAGTGAATCAATTATAAATTTGGTGGATTGAATCAACAAACACAGGCTACTTAATAACGAGCCCTAAAAGTTTAAATGGTCCAACTCGATACACATCTTTGACAATATGTCAATACTCAATATTTTGGCTTTGACTTTACTCATAAGAGCAAGATCTCACGAAGGTGAAAGAAGTCCTTCAATGAATTGAAGACGACGAGTTATTAATGAAATAATCTTATCAACTCTTGTTAAAAAAATTAAAAACAAGTTGTCTTCAAAATGGATGTCACTATTGTTAGAGATAACAAAACGATAAGGGATAACAATGACCCAGTCACGTCAAATTTTTTAAAATAAATTTAAAAAAAATTAAAAATATAAAATAACTTTTTAAAATTAGATCAGAGTCTAGATTGTCTAGGCTACAGCTTATCCGAGACTTAACTATTTTAAATAATACAATGTTATTTTGTTTAGAATAATTAAACCTTGAATTTGTCTACATCTGAGCATGACCTATGGGTTAAGAATTGTCATCTTTAAAACAAAATGCCAAAAGAAAAAAATGAAGCAAATATTTAAAAAAATTATAAAATAGTATCTGAAACTTATAATTTAAAACTAAATATTTATATATTATATATTACTTATTTGGCCATATTCATTAATTTTTTAAGAATATAATGAAATTTCATTTTCGAAATTGATCTTTTATTTTAATATTTTTTTATGAAACCTTTCAAATCTTAAAATTATTGTTTAATTTTAAAGCATTAAATCAAAGAGTTTAAGGTGATGAGTGCCAGCTAAAGCTGTCCACTTTTGACATTTTGGTACATATAACTTATGTATAGAAGAAATAAAGGCTGGTATTGGAAGTTGTTTATACAATTTTAATGGATTTGGGCACGCCTGAAAAGCATCAACTAGGCCATTCCTTTTGAACCTGCAACGTAGTAGACATTCCACGTTTTCAATGTCACGAGGCGGTGTGGTATCTGTAATAAGTCCATGCTGCTTATTATATTTGCATGGGTCAAGTTTCTGTTAAATTGTGAAGTAGTGATCCGGAAAAATGAAGAAATAAAAGTGAAAAGCGAGAAAGTAAAGAGGAAAAAAATAAAGAAGAAGAAGAGAGTTAATGGAAGATTCGTTGTCAGAAGTGGGATTTGAACCCACGCCCTCGATAGAGGACCAGAACTTGAGTCTGGCGCCTTAGACCACTCGGCCATCCTGACTTGGTTGACTGGTTGTTGATGATTTTAGCTTTATAATTTTAATCAACTTTTTCGAAGCCAAAATGATCTCATTTTTACAACTTCTACGCACAGGTTCTTAGTTGGCACATTTCTATAGTGAAGGAGTCATAAATTTAAAATGGAAGGATTTAAATATTTATTTTTTTAAAATTTTGGAGGGCTTAATATACTAATAAGCTCCAAATAACTCCATCTTTATATATATATATATATATTAAAAATAAAAAATATTTAATTTTATTAAATATTAGGAGGCAAATGCATCATTGGCCCAAATAGCTCCGAACCCTGTCTTTCTGTAACTTTCTAAACATGTAAACCACTAAATGAGTCAAAAAAATCAGTATATTCACGATTTCCTTAAACAATTACAGAAAACCTTAACTTTAGATATCGGACTTTATAATCACGGGACAGATTGCTCAGGGACTATAGTTCATAGTTTTCAGACAGGAGATCCATCCAATTTAGTTTATTCTACGATATCAGAGTTTCCTTTTCCTTCGCTTGTAACGTAATGTATAGAAAATCAGCTGATTAAAGATCACGAAAGTTCATTATATCAGAAACGGCTTGGAGATCATTAAAGATCGTTTTTGCAATTGATTGACAGTGCACTCAAAGGAAAAAGTTATTCCTGAACCTTTGAGCAATACGGTTGCTTGGGTTTCTGGTAAAGAAAGACCACTGGAATTGTAAGTTTGGGTGGGGACTGAAAATTGACAAAGAGGGCCATTAAAGTCGTAACGTCGAAATGCTAGAGAACTGAACTGATGATATTGAAATGGCACCAATACCATTTCCACACACTCCTTCTTTGCATTTTCCTTTGATGGAAAGTAATTAGTTTTTTTCTTAAATATCTGTGTCGTTTCTTTCTTTTTCTTACTGAAAACAGGTCATCTTTTTCTTCTACTTAAAACTCGCCGGAGCTATATTCATAGAACACGATATTGTATACATGTAGGCCAACCTGAGCCCCATTAGATTCTAGCATTTAACAATGAGCCGAGCCCAAGTTATTAAGGTATGACCCTAAGTTTGAATTCAATAAAACTTGACTTAGCCATTAAGTTCCATAGCATGGGACTAAAGCATTTGGGATAAAATTAGTACGCGACCTTAAGATCATAACTATCCAGCAGTTCATATCAACTAAAAAGGACAAAACTCCTGAAGTACACTTAAACTCTACAATCTAGCGGTTTTTGGCGTCCGAACTCCAGAAAAAGGAAAAACCGACGCAGATGCTTTCTGAAAGAGAATGCAAACACAAGACAAGGAAATGCACCCGAGGCATTAATGCTCTTCTATAGCTCATCCTTCACAGAATTGTCCTCGTCATTTGTTGAGGCTTCAGCTTCACCCTTGGATTTATCTGAAGATTCTTTGGTTTCAGTCTCCGCTTCTGCCTCTTCTGAATCATCCTCCTCCTCAATAGTAGCATCAGGGCTAATGTCAAGGCTAGACTTCACTGAGTCGTAGATTCGGGAAGCAAAATCTTTCGAATCGGGGAGGGCGAAACCACTCTCCATTAATGCAGTTTGGTACATGAGCTGTGCTTTTTGTTTAACGCTTTCATCCTGGAGCCAAAGATCAATCTCAGTAAATAACAGATATATGGATACTGGAACAACATCAAAACTTGTATGGGTTATATCCAGTGATGCTAGTTCAAGAAATTCAATTTGTAGCTAGAGATGACTATAAAAGTTGAACAGAGCATATGCAAACTCGTATTAGAATGAATGGTTATTTACTAGTACATGCAACTTATAAGAAAGTTTTAGTCAACAATACCTCAGGGTCTTTCAAAACTCGCTCCCGCAGCTCTTTGATGATTGGGTGCCTGGGGTTAATTTCAAGTACCCTCTTGCCACGCATATATGCTTGTTTGCTAGAGTCTGTCAAGGTCTGAGACTGCATAATCCTCTCCATGTTTGCACTCCATCCATACTTTGATGTCACAACTACGCAAGGTGTATTATCCAAACGATTGCTTATCTTAACATCATCTATATTGTCAACACCAGATAAAGCACCCTTCCACCACTTGGTAAGCTCCTTGAATGACTCCTTCAATTCCTTGCCTTTGGAGTCTTTAATTTTCAGGCCCTCTTTAGAGACATTCTGGAACTTCTTATCTTCGTAGTCCATCAAATATTGCATCAAGTATTCATCAACAGGGTCTGTGAAGAATATAACCTGGCGGGTTTGCCAATCCAAAAATGTAATACAGATTAAATTAGTAGACAAAAGATTCCAATTCTGCATGCAAAAGCACGGCTGTGAAAGAATGAATACTTTTGAATTATGCCTAGAAATTACCTCGTAACCTTTCTTCTTTAGCCTCTCAAGGAACGGAGACTTCTCCAACTGCTCCTTGTTTGGCCCTGTAATGTAGAAGATGTCCTTTTGCCCTGACTTCATTCTTGAGATGTACTGGTCCAGTGAAGTCAATTTACCGTCGGACTTTGTGCTGCATGTACATGTTCAAATAAATTATCAAAGAATAATCGAGAAAGATCTACCTTGTTTTGGGTGAATGGAGACGTTAAAGCATATACCTTTCAAATCTTAGAAGTTTTGCCAAGCGATTTCTATTAGTTGCATCCTCAATGATGCCAAGTTTGATAGATTTGCCAAACTCATTCCAGAACTTCGTATATTGACCTTTCTTCTCATTGTCACTAGATTCATCAACATCTATAGCCATTAAATCAAAACACCAACAATCAGTAACAACGGTAACAACAGGTTTCTAAACCTCATTATGGGTAGATAAGTGCTTGAAGGGTTGCCACTAGACTTTTAAGTCCCTATTTCATTTCAAACTGTAAACACGGGTCAGAAAGATCAAGCTGTACGCCAGAAATGACCTACTAACTTCCACTGAAATGCATATTTGCGTTGAAATGAAAGAAACAAGCATGCAAGTGGTAAAATCTAGTAAATTGGTTACAGAAATACCTTTATTGTCATTGTTAGACTCATCAGGATCTTCATCAGCAATTTTGCGGATCATATCAAGTGCTTTTCTGATAAGTTTCTTTTTTATTGTTTTCAAGCTGCTGTGTTGTTGAAGCATTTCTCGTGATACATTTAGTGGTAAAGTGTCAGAATCAACAAGACCCTGCCCAAAAATCATTGTTTAAAAATTGATATCTCCTTTATCTCTCCTGCAATAAAAGAAGCAATAAGGAACTTCCCAAAACTAATCTAATACCTTCAAAAAGCTGAGATATTTAGGCAGAAGTTCATCAAATTCATCAGAAATGAAGACACGTCTAACGTATAACTTCAAACTGGATTTGTTATTGTTGTAGTAGCTCTCATAGAGATCATGAGGTGCCTTTGGTGGGACAAACAACACGGCCTTGAACTCTACATCACCTTCTGCATTGAAGTGACTCCATGCCATAGGTTTCTCATCGCTAAAGTCCTGTTAAACAACAAAGTATGTACCAGAATTAAAGAAACTGTGCTATCAACAGACTCACAAGCTGATGAATAAAAAATTCTTAAGCTTCCTGCAGCTATCACAAATGAAACCTTACCTTTGCAAGAGCTTTATAAAATTTTGCGTACTCTTCTTCAGTAACCTCCTTTGGATTCCGCAGCCAGATAGCCTTAACATCATTCAGAAGTTCCCACTCATACTTGGTCTCCTTCACGGTTTTTGTCTTGGGTTTCTCCTCCTTATCTTCTTCATCCTCGCTCTTCTCAGATTCCCTTTCTTCCTCGGAAGTGGCTGTTAGTAACAATGAATTGACCATCAGTAAGCCAAAAAGTAGATTAGACATTGCGTTAACATCCCAATAGCAGGTAATAGGTATGCGATGACAGAATATATACCTGCTTCCTCTTCATCACTTGACTCGTCCTCATCTGTAGGAACCTCTACATCAACCTCGTTGCTAGCCCACAAATATATTGGGAAGTTGATGAATTCGGAGTATTTCTTCACCAAATCCTGTGCAGCAACGACAAAAGATTAGATGAAATCATAGCATCTGGACAAAGGACCATTTACAAAGTCCGAACTAAACATACAATATCCAAACAATTAAATATTTATTAGGGACTGTACAACTAAGTTTGGATGTCTTTTATTACGACTAACTAGTCCATAAAGGAGAAAAAACTTCCCCATCCAGACATCCAGTTATGCATCAAAGATAATAACAGTGGATTTACTAGCACTGTAATCCAATCGCATACAGTCGATCTAATACATTATATAGCATACTGACCTTCAATTTGCTCTGTTCTAAGTACTCTCCAGCTTCATCCCTAAGATGCAGTCTAATCTCAGTTCCACGTCCCAACGGTTCATTCCATGTGTCCTCAGATATAGCAAATGCTCCATCGGCCTTTGACTCCCACACATATCTGAAACACAAAAGGCATGGTATAAGCCACACTTACACATCGCAAAACCATTTACAACTAGTTAAAGAGGCATACTGTTTGTCATCATTATGTTTGCTAATGACTTCAACATAATCAGCAACAAGATAAACAGAGTAAAACCCAACTCCAAACTGTCCAATGAGGTTGAGGTCTCCACTTGTCTGCATTTTCTCCACAAAAGCTGCATCATTGAAAGAACAAATTTGATAAGCATTTAAATAAGATTTAACCCAATCAAAAGTTTCAACATGTATCCTGTTTCTCTATGCAATGAAACATACCAGAAGTTCCTGACTTCGCAATGGTTCCCAAGTTCTTTATCAAATCTTCCTTCGTCATACCTATACCTCGGTCACGAATTGAAAGAAACTTCTTTTCTTTGTCCAATTTGATCTGCATTCACCACACAAAACATTACATGGTTAATTTTAGACCCTTATCAGTTAGACAAACATTAAACACTAACAAAAGAAAGCAAGTAACACCAACCTCGATTTCCAGCTTGGTATTGTCACCTTCACCCAAAACCTCTTTATCAGTGAGGGAAAGGAATCTAATTTTATCTAGCGCCTGAAATTCAAGCAATATAAAATTTTAAATCGAACTGGGGCAGTAACTAAGAGCCTAGTTTAGCTTTAAAACAGCATATAATACTTACATCAGATGCGTTAGATATCAATTCCCTCAGGAAAATGTCCTTATTGCTGTAAAGAGAGTTGATAATAATATCCATAAGCCGAGACACCTCAGCTTGGAACTCAAACTTCTCCGCGTTACTGCGAAGCGATCTCTTCGAAATCGATTCCGCTTCTCTGAGCCAATATCATCAAAACTCACGCACATTAGAATCACACGACGCATCGCCAACCATAATCAAAGTTCATAAAAGCCTTACCTCTTCGCGACATCAGAATCAGTTGATAAACCGTGTGGAACAGCGCCTAGTTTCTCTTCAACCTTTGGAAGATCGGCCACGTCGTCGGAGTCGTCCTCTGCATTCGCCTGCAGCTTGTGGCCTACCCAACCACAGATCCAAACCAAAGCTCAGAGAAAATGAGTTGAAGAGAAGAAGCTAAGCAACCTAAAGACGCTGTTAAATAGTAACACAGCATCAATCAAACACAAACACGAAGAAACAGTGAGAGAACATTTGAGCATACCTTGATCTGCAATCAGAGAAAAGATGCAAAGAAGAAGCAGTAGGGAAGGGATCGTCCACTTCCTCATCGTTGTTGATTTGAGTTTCTAGTAGCTTCTATAAGTGAAGAGCTCTCTCTGTGACTCTGTGTAGCCAGACTCTTCCGCGAGTTTATAAAGGGCGGGTTTATATGGAAAATATTGCAGATCTCGCACAACATTAACTTGTTGTGGATTGGATTGGCTCTGCCAACGTGGACGATCTGACGGACGAGATGCCAAATAGTTCAACGTGGGTGAAGCCTATTGGACAGCGTTTCGTAGCTTGACGTGGAGAAACCTAATGGTCTAGACGGCCCCACGAGACGACTTAATCCTCCGAGTCTTGTTGACCGCTGGATTGAGTTTGCATTGCCACGATGGATTCTTCACTAATTTCCGTCCCACGTGGCTGATTGCTATTGGGGAACGATTCGCGCTTGACGTGGATGGACGGATGGTTCTAGAGTGCTTTATACTTTATCGAGGCTCTGAGGATAAAATTAATCAGAATGGTAAAGGATCCAACGGCCCAATTTGATGCATGTTAAAGTAAGCTTAATTGGGGTTTATTAATGTAACGGAATGGCCACTGCAATGTCATTCTTTTATTAGAGAGGAGAGTAATTTATGATGTAACGGAAAATGGTACATTATATTATATTATAAATCTTTTATTTAAATAATATTTTACTGTATTATATTAAAAATTATTTAATTCTTTCTAAATAATAATTTTTTAATATTACATTAATTTATATTTTATTTTATTACAAATTATTTTATTCTTTTCAGTTCATTTCATTCTCTTGAAATTATTTTATTACATTCTATTAAAATTATCATTTCTTATTAAAGGCTTTTTGCTTTTATTTAATTGATGCGACAAGGTCCTTTACATATAATACCTTGTCTAATTTGAGTCGCTATATACACTCAAGAAATTTGAAAAGAGAGAAATTACATAAAATTTGAACAAAAGTCTACTTTCCTATCCCGGTATTGAGCTTATTGTAGCTAACATAAGATACCAACTAATTATAAATCACTTGAACTCCCACTGTAGTAGAAAAATAACTCTCATTTGGAGAACATTCCTCGCTCCTAATTACTCAGTAATGTATAACCAAAGTTCTTTCTATATACCATTCCAACATTCAATAACACATTTAGAAAACAAATGACAATTCTTGTCTTTACAAACAAAAACAAGAAAAAAAAAGCTTGTGACTCACATGTTGAAAGCAGAATAGTACTCTCTTCTTAGCTCTCGTCATAGCTATCCCTCTATCAGATGTTGAGTTACAATGAGATCAAAATAGCATAAAAGAGCAAAACATATGGCAATACCTACATGAGAGAGATTCCCCCGTAGTGCATCGCTCACTCCTTTGGTGTTTGTAGAGATAGAGAAGAAGGTTAGCTTGCCCGAAAATGCTAAGAATCGAAAGCTTCTAATAATGAGACTTATCTCACTGAGATAAGCTTTATTGAGTGCGGACAAAGAAAAAGAAGAAGAGAGGGGCATCTATGTCGATACCTTCATCAGTTCTTACCCATCCCAGTCGAGAAATTTTTGAAAGTGTTGCGAAAGAGAAAATTAGTTATACCGTAATTGGACAATGATATACTCGAGGTTTCTTTACGTTGTCGTTTTGTTTTAAGACTTTTAGTTGTTTGCTCTGTATGCGGTAGTTGATAGTAATAATTTTGTGGATCAATATATTAAGGGTTTTATAGTAGACTCCTTCGGTGTTAATCCTTTACTCTTTAATATATTTTTAATCTCTCAAAAAAAATTGTATAGTTACTAAATTTATATATGGCTTGATTTAACCTATAGGTCCCGTTTGGTTGGCACGAATTATTGCCGGGAAAGTAATCTTTTTCCTAAAATTTAAATTATTACGTTTGATTTATTTTTTTGAATTATTAGGAAAGTAAAAACTTTCCTAATTTAATGAAAGTGGTGGCACTTTCCTTAGATTCTAAATCCTAACACTTTCTTTGGTATTTAGATTGCTTTTTTAAGAAATTTAATATAAAAAATACACTAGACAATTTAACCATTATTTCTCTTTCAACTCAATGACTTTAAAATATATAAATTTCAAATAAATATTGGTTTAATAATTAAAAATATATAAAATAAATATTAGTTTATCAAAAATAATGTTTAAATAATATTATATAAAATATTTAAATAAATTTAAATAAAAATATTTTTTGTAAGTTTTATTTAATTTATAATTATTATTAGTAATAAAAATATTTATTATTATTTAAAAAATTAAAAATTTACAATAGTTATAAAAATTAAAATAAATAAAATAATTAATTAAAAAACTTTTAAAAAGGGAGAAGGAGAGATTTGAGGGAGGGAAGGAAATCTTAAATTTCCTGAAAATTTTGCAAAATATTTCCCTATTTTTTAAAATTTCCGATATTAGTCGATATTTAGATTTTGAATATTTTTTCTCATAATTTTCCATCGAATCTTAAGATTCATATTTTTCCTTATTTAATGATTTCAATTTTTATTCTGTTTGTACGGATATAATTAGAAACACAAGTTAAAATTAAGTTACATTCTATAAAATATTGTTACATATCAAACACTATAATAAGAATCTACCAATTTTTCCTATTAGAATTCTTATAAGGATCCAAACATGTGAATATCTTTACTTTTTATATATTTATTTTCTAATGAATTATATTTCAAATTCACTTTACTTTTCCGCTAACCATACGGAGTCATAAAGTTTTTTTTTTTTGGTTAAAAGAAAAAATGATTATTTGTATGATTACTAAATTTACCTATGACTGGATTTAACCTATGCAGATGATCTTTTCCTAAGATAAAAAGCAATCTTTAATGGGTAATGAAAGATTTGGCTAATTGGTGGAAATTCTCACGGTCCGTTTATAAATAAAAATAAATTTCAATTTTAAATATTTTTATAACAAGATAACATGTAATTATTATTTTTAGTTGCGTATTTAATAAACTTACAAGGTTAATATATAATTATTCAATTATATAATTTGAATAAATTATTCAATAAATCGGTAGCTCAAAACTAATTAAGATACTCAATCCAACCGTATAATTAATGGATTCTATCAATTTACTACTTAACATTAATACAAATATTGTCTAAATAAAAATTATGTAAATTTATCTTATTATTTTTATTAGTAATTCACTTATTTGACTAATAAAATCTCTTTAAATTCAATTAGTTAAATTAGTGAATTACGAACGAATTTAACATTTTGAACGTGACCAATAAATTTTAAAAAATATAATAATTGTATAATAAATTCAAAAATTAAAAAATAATAACTTTATTATTAATTATCCAAAGATATACCCGACTCAATAAGCCTATGCGATAAGGGTATAATTTGTTCTTACTCTATTCTGTCAATTTTCAGCCGTTCATTTTTTTTCTAACCCACTTACTAAATGGCTGAAAATTGACGAAGCAAAGGGAGATCAGAATAATTGGTAGGTGATTTGCTCACTGCAACAAGCACCCGTACAAGAATGTCCAGACGATTTTGGCGGATCGACATGGACGAATGGAAGATCATTTAGGCACACATCTCCAGTAACTTTAAACATCCCAATTAAGATAGAAGAATCACGAGATAAATGGGCCACCTTACTTGTCATTCGACACGAGATTCCTTACCAGCTTCACGCAACACTCACCGATACTTTAATGCTATGGTTGGTTCACGGTGACAAGCGTTCTATTACCTATCTATTTCCAATTATTCGAAATTCTGTATTTGATTTTAAAAAAACCTATAAAATAACCATTATATGGATTGGGTATTCCTGTACAAGGGAAAATTGGTAAAGATAATTAACTCTTGTATTAACTCTTGTCTTTACCTATTTTGCGCATGTCCGAAATAGGTAAATATTAAGCATTACAACTTCGTCCTTTCCTCCTCTCACGGTACTCTCACTCACGAGGAAGCACAATTTGTCTGCTCTCACTCACGCCCAATGATTCTCTCTTCCTCTTCACACTTTCATCTCTTTTCTTCACTTTCCTCCTCCCATGTTACTCTCACTCACGAGGAAGCACAATTTGTCTGCTCTCACTCACGCCCAGTGATTCTCTCTTCCTCTTCACGCTCTCATCTCTTTTTTCCACTTTCCGGTGTGGTTTGGTTTACGTTCGTCTTTGATTCTCACTTTTCACAGTGTCAACTTTTTTCTCTAACATTTATTGGTTGCTGCGTTGAATCGATAAGCATGACCTTTCTCTCAACATTTGTCGCTAGTAATTGCTTGTTTCTTCAATTTTTCTTGTAAAACCAACTTGACCCATTTGTAAAGGGAAACCAAATGCTGGTAGACGGCATAAGTCTTCTGTTTCTCATTTTTCTGAATCATGATCCTGAATCTAGGTTGTTATGTTTACAGAAGCAAATCGGTTGTTTGATGTTTAAAGTTGTGAATAGTGTTTATCTATAATCTCTATCTTCTATCAATCATTGTCCGTTAGCCACTCATTGTCCACGAGTCATTTAAATGTGTTTGCATCAAATTGTTTGAAGTTAGAGTAAAAAATCATTTGAACCACTTGGGATGTGTTAATTGCTAATTGATATGATTAAAAGGTGTCTGAGTTATCTGGGTGGTATGAATTATATTAAAGATGCATTATTTGTGTGGCATTAACAAGGATTGTAGAGTATCTGCATTATTTGGATTATGGCACTGACTAGAAGAGTTTGTTCCCAACTAGATTTGCATTAGAGCAAGAATCAAAAGAGGAAACCACTAATAGTTAAAATTAATAATGAATGAATTTAGTCGTTGCCAAAATTTTTATTTCTTTCAATAGGCTATATATGGTATGAATGTAGTTGGAGAGACTAGTTCATTGCATTATCTTCATGTTGTAAAAGATAGGAAAATTTGTTAATCATCTTTAGAGAAAAGATTATTACTGGTCTTAATAGAATTTTATCATCGACAAACTTGTTGGAGCATTGATAAATTATTGCTAGTTTTTAGATATGAAACAAATAATAAGACTTAAAGTTAAAAAGAAGTAAATGTAAGGCATGTATAACATTACATAGTCTCAAGCATAAGTAAAAGGCTATATATAGCAGTATATATGTAAAGAGATGTTGGATGAACACATAAGTAACTGTTGTGATGTAAATCACTACTGCATAAGTTAATTTCTTTAGAATAGCAAATTATAACTTAATTATAGTGAACTTCAAATTGAATATTGAATAAATGGTGTTATTAGCAATTGAAACAAGTTATAAAAATTTCTTAAAATGCTTTAGAATGACAATTATGTTTATGATAAACTGAAAAAAGAAAACATGTAAATTACAGAACTTCATTTACTTCAAGCATACCTCAAATCTTTTGTTTCATTTTAGTGTCCACAAATTTGCATGGGATGACTAGTTAAGTCACTAACCATACACAAGGGTGACTAGCCACGCATGGGGGTGACTAATTAAGTCACACTTGACTTAAATGCTAGTCATGCACGGTGGTGACTTACTTATGTGTAAGTATTGAACTTTTAAGTATTTTCTTTAACTACTTTCTTATCATTTATATAAATTATTGATGTTTCTTTCATCTTGTTAGAGTCACAAAGATGCTACTCAATTTCAAAGGAAGAACTTGCCTTTCAATAATGAATTGATTGGGATCTATAGAGAAGATCGTGCAACTGGAAATGATGAGCAAACTGCTACAGATATTCTTGAAGAAATGAAAAGGCAAGAAGGTGTAGGTGAGTCAAATAAAGGTGTTGAAGATCAATATGGGCATGGTTTGCATAGTGGGTGAGGAGGTTTCCCGCTACACATTGAAGGTTATGTTGAAGTTGAAATATTTTGTCTAGTTATTTAAAATAGGGCTGAAACTTAATTTTTGTTAAACTAAATAACTTTTTAGCAATTTAAAGCCCTATGTTATATTTATTTTCAATATCGTTACATTGTTATCTTATATTGCAATTGTGATTATATAATGAATACTAAAATGAGCCAGATAAAGAAAAATTAACCACCGCAAAATGTTAGAAAATCATATGATAAGAAGAAAATTATTAATAATAAGGAATTTAATAATAACAACAATATTAATAATATTAAAACTAGGAAGAAGAAGAAGAAAATTAATAATAATAAGTAATTTAATAATAATAACAAAATAAAATATAATTAAAAATAATAATTAAAAATAATAATAATAAGTAGAAAAATATTAATAATAATAAGAATAATAATAAAATTAATAATAATAATAATTAATTATAACAAGGAATTTAATAATAAAAAATAAAATATAACTAATAGAAATACTAAATTAATAATAATAAGAATTTAAAAAGTAGAAAATTAATAATAAGAATTGTAGCAACCTACTCTCACAGGACACATACCCGACATTCTGAAGGATATTTGATTACGTATCCTATAAGGGTGGCATACTAGAGCAGTCACGTCATTAACTTAATAATGATATCATCATTTAAAAACATGAATATCTTAATATTTAAAAACCCAATTCCTCATTTTCATTTCATAAAACCGAATGTATATTGTAGCGTTACAAACTTCGTCCTTATGTACAATATCTCGGGTATATTTCCTTAATTAACATCTTATGATCATTCATAAATCATACCTTGCGAGACTTGATTTTCTTAAGTTCCTCAATCAACCATTTACCAATTCTTTCTTAGTAAATTTAGATGACAATGAAATTTAATAGGGAGGAAGGACAATGTGTGAGGTAGTTCAAATTTCAAGTCAATCGGAGGTCCAGAGAAGGAGTCATGGTCAAAAGAGTGAAGAGTGTTAAAAGCTGTCAAATAACAGTGCACCTTCTCTGTCACAATTGTGCTTGTGCATGATCGTGAAACTTCCTACTATTTCCTTTCTGTCACGATCGTATGCAATACCTGATTTTCCTTTATTGAAGCATCAATCCAGCTTTTCTCAAAACAAAATTTTGGATCAATCTTGCATGGACATTTTGACAGAAGAAATGAGGTATTTAGGCAAGACATTTTTCTAAACAAATGTTCCTTTATATCTTAAGTTTCTAATGACACCAATTTCATGCAATTTGGTTCAATATTTCAAGTTATACCTAAAATACTACAAACTATTCCCAAATCGTGATAGCACACTGTACTCAACTGTAAGCCAAATTTTGAAATCCTTAAAGATAGAATTCAAATTCGATTCCTTCATAAAAAATTTAAGCCATTTATCTATAGTTTAATCTAAACTTAAAATCATCCCATTTGGATATATACCGATCAAGATATAACTAAAATATAGATGCGTATTCTGTAAAAAACACTCCATCTAGCATATTTCAACACACTTCATTGTCATTTTCATCTTAGTTCATCTTTTTTGCTTTATCTATCATTTCTAACTTATGTCCTCAATATCTCCACTTCCTTCCTACTTCCATTTCAGTTCAATTACAAAATCATCCCCACTACAACTCATAAATTGTTATTTATCATTAAAAAAACAGACCATGATGTATCCACTTGTTCATCAATGTCCAACACACTTCAAACACTATTTTCACAATCAATCCATCACTAAATAATCATCATAAATGCTTCTATTAAACAACTCACGAATAACATTAATACAATAAAATTTAGAACATAAATTTCTTTATGTTTACACCCATGTTAAAAGCTTATATGAAGCTCAATGTTCATGGTCATCAAATCTTAAATCATTCATCATAATTGATTCATTTGCAACTACCCATGAAGAGCTAAGTATAATTTACTTGATAAAATATAATAACAAGCATAATAATA
>JANSVA010000002.1:642928-659324 GCA_025504915.1 Erythroxylum reticulatum | reverse complement strand
CCCCCCTTTTGATCGTTTACATAAAGTTCTATTACATTGATGTCCAATCTGCAAATATCTTCTCCAAAACTTTATGAAATCAAAGACATGCTTTTCTTAGATCCTTGCTTGGAGTTTGTGATTTTCAATCAAGGGGGTGTTGGAGATATGATTCAAAATTTGTTGCAAAAAAATATGATTTAAAATCTGTTGTAAAAAATACTACATCAAATTCTCAAAATTAGTTAATTGATTAGCTAGTTATTGAGGATTTTTTAAATATTTTTAGTTAATATAAATTACTAAAAGTAGCTTAATTTTCTACATTTAGTTATTTATTAGCCTATAAATTAGCAATCCGAGTTGTATAAGCTACACATTGAATAAAAACTATTAACCTACTGTTTCTCTAAATTTTGCAAATTTCTTGCTTCCCTCCTTTATTTTTGCAGTAGCAGTAATTTCCTTTGAAACAAACCTTAATAAGCCTCTATGATGATCAATATGAACACAACCATATCTTTTGACTCGTTTCACCCACATTTCTTAGGCAACAATCTTATTCCTACCACATATTTTGGTTTTTAACTTAAAATGTCCACTGAAGATCTACTTACCCTATTAGATGAGTAGTTTTCAGTATCTCCAGGAATATTAAAAAAACAACTTAATTACACCCTACTTTTGAACTAGTTTATTAGTAATTTACTTTTACAATATCTGAATCTTGTAAAATATTATCTTGCGCCTAAGGGTGCCGAGAAAGGACTTGCACAATTTTGATGACCCTTGATTCTAATTGAAGTATGATTACTCGAGTCACAGTCCTTGTCCTAAGCCATGTTTTCTCTCTTTTCTAACTTTGAAGCTCTATTAATACTTTTACAATTTTTCGCACTACGAAAACCTCCAAAATAAGTTGAGAGAAAACCAACCAGCACCTTGTGATTTGGTATTTAGATCCATTCATATTGTATATTCTTTAAATTTAAGCCCTTAATAAATTTGGTGAAATTTGAATAAATGTGTATCAATTTAGCCTCGTTAAAAGTTAGGTTTAATTCAAACCTTCAACAATTTAGTTGTTAGGTTGTTACCGTAAAATAAGCTAGGACATTCACTAGTTGTTAGTTTTCCTATTTCCTAGATGAATTATTTAGAGTAGTTAGAATTAGTAGCTGATATGTTGTTAGTGTTTAGTTCAAATTACAACTTTTGTAAATCCTATTTAAGAGGCTCTATTTCTCATGAATAAAGTAAGTGGTTAATTAGTAAAATCACTTTCTTTTGCTTCTAAAGTTGTTCAGTTCTATAATATTTTTCCAACAAAGTGGTATCAGAGTCAGGTTATCTTAGAACTGGACATAAAATTCTTCTTGTTTGCAAACAATAGTAGCAACTTCAAGCTCTCTTAGTGTCTCACAACCACATATACCAATTTTCAAAGGTGACTCCTATGAGTTTTGGAGTATAAAGATGAAGATGCTATTCAGATCTCAGGATCTTTGGGATCTCGTGGAAATAGAATCCAGCGATGATGAGCCTCGTCTAAAGGACAATAAAAAATGTGATTCAAAAGCCCTCTTCTTCATCCAACAAGTAGTGGATGATTCAATATTCTCTATAATAACTGCTACCATGTCAGCCAAACAAGCTTGGTCGATATTGAAAACTAAATATCAAGGATCGACAAAGGTAATTACTATTAAACTTCAATCTCTTCGACGAGATTTGAAACTTCATGTATGAAAGGCAATGAATTAGTCCAAGAATACCTAGCAAAAGTCTCTGCAATCATAAGTCAAATGCATTCTTACATTGAGAAAATCACATATGAAACTGTTTTAGCTAAAGTTTTAAGGAGTTTAGCTCCTAAATTTGATCATGTAGTAGCTGCAATTGAGGAATCGAAAGATTTGTTTATTTTTTCATTGGATGAATTGATGGGGTCTTTATAAGCATATAAGGCTAGGATCAACAGAACTACTACAAAAAAAAAGAAGAAAAGGCATTCCAGATCAAAAGGGAGTCAGAGTCATCAAATCAATGTGCTAGAAGAAGAGGTAGAGGTTTTTAAGGTGAAGGCCAAGGCAGTGGAAGGAGCAGTTCCTTACATTATTCCTATTGTAACAAAAATGGACACACAGACAAATTTTGGTGGTCCAAGCTAGAAGAAGCTAATTATGCTGAGGAGGATGAAGAACAAGATGACTTCTTATTCATGGCTCAGTCAAGCATAGAGGTTGTTGCTAGTGATATATGGTATGTTGAAAGTGGCTGCCCGCATCACATTACTGGTGACAACTCCAAATTCAAGGATATTGATGAATCAATAAGGTCGCATGTTTGGCTTAGTGATGACAAACAACTCCAAATTGAAGACCGAGAGACTGAGGTGGTATCTATAGGTAACTAAAAGAAGTTAATTAAAGATGTGCACTTTGCTCTATGTCTTGCACATAATTTATTGAGTGTGGGGCAACTAATCGAGTCAGGTTATTCGATTGTGTTTAAAAATGCAAAATGTTTGATAAAATACAAAGATGAAATTCTAACATGTGATCACATGTCATCCAATAGGTTGTTTCCCCATGATTTCTCTACAGATGCAGCAATGATAAACAAGATCATGGGAGAAAGTGAGTTATATCACCTCAGGTACGGGCACTTAAATGTCAAAGGTCTACAGCTGTTGAAAAACAACAACATGATCAGCAACTTTCCTTCCATCGTGCCTCTACAAAAAGTGTGTGAAGCATGCATGATAGAGAAGCAAGTCAAGAAAGCATTCCCTGTTAGCAAGTCCAGCCGTACAGAAGATCTGATAGAACTGGTTCATGTTGATCTTTGTGGTCCTATGAGGGCTAAATCTTTGTCTAGAAGTAAGTACTTTCTATTGTTCACTAATGATTTTAGTAGAATGAGCTGGGTGTGTTTTCTACAACTCAAGTCCTAGACCTTTAAATATTTCAAGAAGTTTAAAGCAATAGCAGAAAAATAAAGTGGAAAAAACCTTAAGGTGCTTCGAACTGATCGTGGAGGAGAGTTTCTATCTGAAGAGTTTGTGACTTTTTTTGAAGACCAAGGAATTAAAAGAGAGCTGATTGCCTCATACACTCCGGAGCAAAATGGGTAGAAGTAAGTACTTTCTATTGTTCACTAATGATTTTAGTAGAATGAGCTGGGTGTGTTTTCTACAACTCAAGTCCTAGACCTTTAAATATTTCAAGAAGTTTAAAGCAATAGCAGAAAAATAAAGTGGAAAAAACCTTAAGGTGCTTCGAACTGATCGTGGAGGAGAGTTTCTATCTGAAGAGTTTGTGACTTTTTTTGAAGACCAAGGAATTAAAAGAGAGCTGATTGTCTTATACACTCCGGAGCAAAATGGGGTGGTTAAGTGAAAAAATCGAATGGTGGTTGAGATGGCTCGATCAATGCTAAAATCAAAGGGGCTTTCTAATAGTTGCTGGGATGATGGTGTAGCAATGGTAGTGTATCTTCTCAACATATCTTCTACAAAAGCTCTGTGAAATTAAATGCCATATGAAGCTTGGAATGGAAATAAACCTTTGGTGAGTCACGTAACTATTTTCGGTTACATATTTTATACTTTGCATACAACTAATAGGCACAAGCTAGAAGAGAAATCACAAAGACACATCTTCATCGATTATTCTTCGCATTCTAAAGCTTACAGATTATATGATCCCCTAAGTGGCAAGATTTCAGTAAGTAGGAACGTTGTATTTGACGAATAAGGCTACTAGTTATGGGAAGAAAAAATCAAGAAGTCAAATGCTCAAGTGGAAATAAACGAAGGGGAAGACATTACAGTAAATGAAGAGGCAATAATACCATCTCATACAACTCACAAAAATCAACTCCAACAAGGTCAAGTCTAGTGTCAAGCTGAACTTCCTCATTCAAAAAGTCTTCACCTAATGAATCAAACCAATTGCATAGAAGTAAGTGTGGTAGAAATCCTCGACGTCAATTCAAAATTTAAAGAGCGATGACCTCAACATTGATTCTATTCGCAGGGGATCTAATCATAGTAGAGGAAGCAATGAAAGAGAAGGAATGGTAGAGAGCAATGGAAGAAGAACTTCATGTTATTGAGAAAAATTATACCTGGGAACTAGCCAATCTTCCTAAAGGTGAAAATGGTATTAGTCTGAAATGGATTTTTAAAACTAAATTATTGGCATATGGGAGTATTCAAAAGCATAAGGCAAGGCTTATAGTTAGAGGTTATGCTCAACAATAGGGCGTCGATTATGAGAAAACGTTCTCACTAGTAGCTTGATTTGAAACAGTGAAAATTGTTTTAGCACTCGCAGCACATAAGGAATGGAAAGGGTTCCGATTTGATTTAAAATCTGGCTTCTTATATGGTGATTTACAAGAAAAAAGTGTATGTAACTTAACCCCCAGGATTAGAAGATTCAAGGAATTAAGATAAAGTTTTCGGTTGAAAAAGGCACTCTATGGGTTAAAGCAAGCCCCTAGAGCATGGTACGAAAAGATAGATGAGTTCTTTCAAAATAACGAGTTCGAAAGGAGTATACATGATCTAACCTTGTATCTTAAAAAACAAGGTATGAATGATGTGGTGATAGTAAGTCTCTACGTCGATGATATGATATATAATGGTTCTTCGTTACATCTTATATATGAGTTTAGGAAGTTTATGAAAAATATGTTTGAGATGATGAATTTAGGAAAACTATGCTACTTTTTGGGCTTAGAAATTGTTCAAACACATGTTGAAATTTTTATGTCACAAAAGAAGTATGTTAAAGATACACTTAAGAAGTTTAACATGATGGGATGCAAAACAACCATCACACCTATAAACACTAATGAGAAGCTTCAAGTAGAAGATGATATAGGAGCAACAGAAGGAAGCTTGTTTAGATGCTTGAATGGGAGATTAATTTATTTAACTCATTCTCATCCTAACATAAGTTTTTTAGTTGGTGTCCTTTCACGGTTTATGCATACACCGCCGAAACATCACTTTGGTGCAACCAAGAGAGTTCTTCGTTATTTAGCTGGCACAAAGGAGTTTGACATCTAGTTTCGAAAATAAATGAGTTTAGTCTCAAAGGTTATATAGACAGTGATTAGGCTAGTTTGATTAAAGATAGACAAAGCACTTCCAGAAATTGCTTCATTCTTGGAACAACTGCAATTTCTTAGTGTTATAATAAGTAAGCCACTATAGCTTTTTCATTTACTGAGGCAGTGTATGTAATAGCTACAGTCTCTGCTTGTCAAGTAGTGTGGTTAAGGAGGATTTTATGTGATCTGGGACAAGAGCAAGTTGAAGCAACTAATATTTTGTGTGATAGCAAGTCAGTCATAATGCTAGCTATAAATCCTATCTTTCATAGTCGTACCAAGCATATGGAAATCAAACATCATTTCATTCGAGAGTTGATGAAAAAGGGAGAAGTCAGATTGGAGAGTTGTGGAACCGAAGAGCAAATTGCAAATTTAATGACAAAGAGCTTGCCACAAAAGAAACATGAGTTTATTTGTGCATAATTGGGAGTCTCCAAGTTTGAATGAAGGGGGAGTGTTAGAAGTTAGGTTTAATTTAAACTTTCAACAATTTAGTTGTTAGGTTGTTACCGTAAAATAAGCTAGGACATTCACTAGTTGTTAGTTTTCCTATTTCCTATATGAATTAATTAGAGCAACTAGAATTCGTAGATGATAGATTGTTAGTGTTTATTTCAAATTACAACTCTTGTAAAGCCTATTTAAGAGGCTCTGTTTCACTTGAATAAAGCAAGGGGTCGATTAGCAAAATCACTTTCTTGTGCTTCTAAAGTTGTTTAGCTCTATAATATTTCTCCAACAAGCTTATCTTTTTTATGTTATCTTCGAGGAAGAAAATTTTATATCTTCCCTCTTACCTATGTGAATGCCAAAAAATCATTTTATCTAAAAACTTGAGTTATTAGACAAAATATATTAGCGAGTAAAAAGGATAATCATATTTTTAATATTTTAATCTAACATATTTCTCATTTTATAATTGATTTTTTTATTTTAATAATTATTCTATATCATGGAAACAAAAAAAGTTTTCCAATTAGAATGTTACGTAAGATTTCAGTTAACAGTATTAACATAAATTCTAATATAAAGTGATTAGCAAAATAAAAAAATTGATTAAAAAGATTTAATAATTAGAGTACATGAATAAAAATAATGTTAAATTGAAAAAATATTAGTCCCACTTACATAGCCATCATCCTATGACGTGAATGTGAAAACAAAATGTATTGAGGTGCAAATAGTTAAAGAAAAGAAAGATAAAACGTTTGGTTGTATTAGAACTTTAATTATAACTGTAAAATTATAGTTGTAATTCATTATATAACATTTGGTTGTATTAGGACTTTAATTATAACTATAATATTATGGTTGTAATTCATTCTATTATCATCATTTATTGCAATTGTTTTTTATATTAGAATTAAACTTAGTTACACATTCACTACAAGAAAAACATCGTTTAGTGACAGAAAATGTTTGTATTCCGTCGGATATATAAATTAGCGACGGAATCAAGTGACAGACAACAGCGTCGTTAAAACAGTTGTAGGTAATTTACCGATGGACATATTTCATAACCGTCGGTAAATAAATCGACTGATGGATTTGATTGTCGATAAATTTACTAACGGATTTGTTGTGAACCGTCGGTAAATTTACTTATGGACCTAAATATTCCATCGGAATATTTTCTGGCGGTACTTGCTATTCTGTCAGTGAGTTTTCTAACGGTTATGATTGACCATCGGTGAGTATACCGATAGTTTAGAAAATCCTGATGGTTAATATTACCAAAGTTTTACATTTTATTGACGGTTTATGTTATTCTGTCGATAAATATAGTGCATTTTACTAACGGGCTGGTATTTTCCATTGATAATGAAAACTAAAAGATTTTTAAAAAAATCCTAACATTAAATTTTATTTCATGATCTTATGATTAATGCATAATTTCAACAGTTATAAATTATCAGTTCGTAATATTTTAAGTTATTTATATATTTAATTTGTTTAAACAGAAAGTTTATTGATGATACAAAGTTAAAATTATCTTAATTGATAATAAAAATATTATAGTGTATAAAATAAGTCTTTTTAATTCAAAGCAAATGAATATAACAATTCTATTGTTCTGGTGACCGTGGGTACTTTGAGGTGCTACCCCTTGCCTTCAACTCATCCACCCCACCTCTCAGCTAAGCTATGTAGTCCATCAATGTCTCCACTGTGGTTCGAAGTTGATTGATTTCGTTGGTTTGCAACTGTCTACTAGATGATGTTATACGGACATAGAGGATTGCGAATAACATGTGCTCACAAATGAACCTGGCCCAAAGATCCTTCCATGACACTCCTTACCACCCACTACATTAAGATAGGTCTAACTCTCATTAACCACTTGTTCGTGCTAAGACTGTCGCTGAATGCTTTATTGTATTTGTTCCTATTAGGAGGCAATATTTATATTAGTAAATGATAATTATTAAGAATCAATATTAAAGCATAAATTTCACTTACATTCAATTCTCTATATCAAGTGTTGACGAACGTCACACCATCATGTTTCTTGGTGTGAGTGTGCAAAAATAGTTGACGAGGTGTAGGCCTCATACCTAGAGACTTTTCCTGCATAATAATAAAATATTATAAGTGATCTATAATTTATAAAAGTTTCAACAGAGTTTTCTCTATTTTTATAATATTTACCCTTTGTTAAACAAAGAAAATAACTCAACACAGCCATATATGTCACCAGACATTTATACCAGTATCATTATCAATAATACACATATTTTTATTCCAATATTCATACATCAATTTAAATTGAAATACAGCAAAGTAAAACAATTAGAATATAAGTGTAAAGTTTAGATACTTGCAAGTCTCTCTTCATGCTCGTTGTGGTTAATTGATCCTTCTGTATGTACAAGAAGACTCTCTCCCCTCGGTCCTTCACGTTTGTTGGTCGAGTTATGCTCAAAGATGGACATTGCCTTAAGTGATGTCCAATACTCCTGCCAACAAATTCATATTTGCTTAGAAATATAAGGCGGTCATACACCAGCCTTTTGTATAACACGAATAAAGTCACGATAACGTATAAGTGCTCATCTTTCCCATACATTATGTATGATTGCATCGAAATTAGAATCCCAGAAAAATCCTTTATGAAATAAAAGGCAAAATTTCAATAAATACTTATAATGTAATAATATTTATCTAATTAATGTATACAAATAAATAAAAAATAAAATAATTTTTATTATACCTCAAACTCCTGAAAGTAAAATGCCTTTGTAGCCTGAGAGATATTATTTCATACATAACCCTCAAGATCAATCATTTCTTTAAATTTAGATGTTATATTTCTGGAACACGGTTCAGACGGAATCAACCTAATATAAGAATAAATAATTTTATACCATTTGTAAAAATTTAAACATATAACTTAATTATAAACATATAGTTTTTCATGTAATTTCACTTACAGATTATTGACAATTATTATGTACGTTCTTCCATCAAGTCCCTTAGCTCTAAGCTGGTGGTCGTCTCCTTCATCCGATATAGGGGTAGTGGATGATGTAGGAGTGGTAGATAGTGTAGCATGAGGAACAACAAGTGATGCATCATCTGCAACTGTAGGACCTGGAGGGGGAGGAGGTGACTCAGTTGCAGCTGCAGACTGTGATGGTACCTTCAAAGTAAGTACCTCCAATCATGCGTCTGAACTTGAGCCGCATTACATCACGTTGTCTCTTTGATGGCATATTTCTACCTGAAATTTATTGTTTATTGAATTTTCTAGAAATATAAGAATTTGAATTCAATATTTTATACAATATATGTAAAAGGAAATAATGTGATTTGTTGAATATCATATTCAAGTAGAACCTTTGAATTAGAAGGTTAACAATTGTTACAGTCATAGAACAAGAATTATAACAACCCACACTTAATAAGACGCAATTTAACCCCCAGCTAGTGAGGAGGTTGTTTGACAAATACAACAATAAATGAACTTTAAAGCTGAGTCCAGTGTATTGCATCGATAAATGACAATAATATAATAATTTTTTTGGATTCCAAGTGACATAAGAGTTGGTAAAGGTAAATGAGCCCCCGATTTTGGATTCCCGAGAAGGGTCTTGACATATTCGAACACACCAATTGAAACAGTGATACTTCTTCCCTCAGGTGTAAGGTTTTTAACACCTTCTTGCAACAACGTTTTCACTATAACTAAACTCGTAAAGGATACAGTGAATGAGTCACCAGATTTAGTATGGAAGACAAACTCTCTAGATGAACTACTAGTACAAAACGGTTTACCTAAAACACAATTAATATAGAACTTAGATATTGTCATATTAGAAAACCATTAATCGAACCAAAATTAGAGTGACATACATACATGAATGTCCAGATGAGGTCTATGGAATTGAAAATTTTTCCAAAACAATCAATTTCCCTAAGCCTTTATGGACCGTTGTGACATCGCTCTTACCTTCATGAGCATACATGTCATCTTCGAGATTTAAGAAAGCTTAAAACAACATGTATTATATACCATCAAATGTAAATATATATAATGATTTCATAAAAGGAAATGAGATGTACATAATAAGAAAAATGACGTTGTTCAGATGATACTAAACACCTTAAAGTAGAAGATCGACCATAGAAGGCAAACGATCATTAGTGTATAAAGTGGAAATTTTTCTTACATTGTTTATTCCTTCAGTAGGGACAATTTTGCCATATTCCTCCCAGCGAAATGAATTACTACTATCCCAAACCAGTCATCATATCGACATTCCTTGATTAAGAATTTGAATTAAATATTTTACACAGTATACTGAAAAGAAAAGAATTGATTTATTGAATAAAATATTCAATTACAAACACAAATTAATTGCTATCATAACTTAACTGTAAATTACAATCATCTTCTTTTTCTAAAGAATAAGAATCAAACTATGGCTCCTTTTTAGATCTCTGGCCCTCGTCATCCTCTCCAGATGAAATTTTAACTTATTTATTAGATGGATCGTTTGAAGGTTCATTATCGTTATATGTGATAGATGCATTTATTTCATAAACATCTTCCTGAAACACTTCACTTTCAATTCTCTATTCTCCTCTTCCATGTGATTCAAAAACACCTCTAAGTTTAACTTTGCTAACGGCCAACCAATCTGACTTATCTCATCGTAAGCTGAAAAAGGGACATAACACACCTGTTTCGCTTGCATTGCCAACACGAAACGTTCAAATTGTCTCAATTTTCTTCGGTTATTGATTTCAACTAGATTGTATCGGCTATGCACTTTTGTTCCAACATTTGGAGTTGGGCTAAACCAGTCACACTTAAATATCACACTTCGCTTTATTGGCAATGCAGGAAACTCAATTTCAAATATCTCAATAATTTTACCATAATAATCAATTAATTCTCCCTGTATGCAAACTCCATTATTTATTATTTTCATGTTATGAATATGATATTCTATATGATATTTGTATCCATTAACGAAATACACCAGATACAATTTGATAGTTCGTAGAGGTCCCTTTGCAAGATGACATATAAACTTGTTCTCTATTGAATTTTCTAAGCTCTACATAAAACAAATTATCATATCAAAGAGTATAATGTCATATGAACACTTAAATCTTAATATTCAATCATTTGAATATTTGTAAGTGAAAACTTACATATTTCTCGAACCATCAAAAAAAGTGTCTTCCAACTTCTTTATTTATATCATCTTATGTTTTGTCCGACATTAGCTCGTGTAACAATTCCCCGTATAATCTAAAAAAATTATTATGTATTTCAGTTATGAATAACACAAAATTTTAAAACCTAAATAATCATTTTCAACTTACTAAACAAAAGGTTGAACCTCTTGACAGTTCAATAAAATATATCCATGGACAGCCTCAATTTCTTCCTCTGTTACATTCTTCTTGTTAAACGTCCATATGTTTGTCCAAGATAAGTGAAAATGGATAAGTTACCATAAGTATCACTCGTTCCTCCCCCCATCATCATTACGAGGAACTTTTCTTTCTTTTACGTGAACATACGGCTCAAAATAATGCGAACAAAATGTACTAACTTCTTCCACTAAATAAGCATTACATATCGAACCTTCAACTCTAGCTTTATTTTTGACATTTTTCTTCAAGTGGTGCAAATACTTATATTAGGGAATATTGTTATTACAATTTAGTAGTTAAACATGTTAATATGGTTATTGCAATCATTTTTGTTAAGTTACCTCTCAAATGGATACATTTATCGATATTGAACTAGACTAGCTAGTTTTTTCTCGTATGCTAAATGCACAAGTAGATGCTCCATGCAGTTAAAGAAACTTGGAGAAAAAATCCCTTCTAACTTGCACAAAATTACTGGAATTTCCTTTTCTAGTTTTTCTATTTCAACCAACTTAATTTCAGATGATGTTAAACTTTTGAAAAACAAACTTACTTCTGTTATTACTTTCTAAACCTTATTCGATAGCAACTCCTAAAATGCAATTGAAATTAGCCTTTGCATAAACATATGACAATCATGACTTTTCATCTCAAATAATTTGTACTTTCTTATGTCCACACACCTTGCCAAGTTTGAAACACAACCGTCAAGAAACTTTAGACTTTTCAACATTCACAAAAAAATATCCTTTTACTTTTTATCTAAAGTGTAATATGCTTTTGGATATTTACAGAAGCGAAAATCTTTATGTAACTAATCTTTATGTAACTAATTCCCTCTACAAAAAAGTTGCAAATCAACTCGTGATTTTGCATTGTCTTTTGTCCTCCCTTCAATGTTCCTTACGGTATTGAACAAATTGTCAAAAATATTTTTTTCAATATGTATCACGTCTGGATTATGACGTATCAAATTAGTTTTCCAATATAGAAAATCCCAAAAGATGCTTTGTTTTCTTTAACTAAAGTTTTTACTAATGCTTGTATTTACTTCATTAACTTTAAATTATGTAACTTTTAGTAAGCCTAATTTCTCATCCTCTTTCAATATCTCTTCACCAGCTTTGTGAGGGGAGGAGGTGTTTTTACCATCTTATTCATAATGAATTTTTGTTTAATGCATCTAAATGGATGATCTAAAGGAAGAAATTTCTTGTGATTGTTAAACCAACATGTTTTACCTTCATTTGGAAGATAAAACGCATTAGAATCATTGCCATAATAAGGACAAGCCAATTTTCCTGTTATGCTCCATCCAGACAATATGGCATATGACAGAAAATCACTAATGGTCCACGTCAAAGCCACTCTCAACACAAAATTCTGTTTCAGAGACATATCATATGTCTAAACACCATATTCTCAAAGATGATGCAATTCAGATATCAATGGTTGTAAGAATATATCAATTTTATGCTTTAGATTAGTAGGCCCTAGCACAATCACTGTCAAGAACATATATGTATCTTTTATACACATCCATGGAAAAAAATTATAAGTAATTATGATTGGCTATGATGAATATTGCTGGTTGGATTGACCAAAAGGTTGAAATTCATCCGATGACAATCTAAACCTAACATTTCAACTTTTAGCTGCAAACTCAAGATGGGTGTAAATGAAATGTTTCCATGCTAGTGTATCTGATAGATGACTGATTATTCCATCTTCCTGTTCGTGTTTATTATGCTATCTCATGTAGGATCTAGTAACATCAGAAGCATATAGTCTTTGAAGTCTCAGAGTTAGTGGAAAATAATACATCCGCTTCCAGGGTACTAATTTCTGTTTCATAAAATGCTTTCTAGGCTTGAACCTAGATTGACCACAAAATTTGCACTCTTGTAATTTCACATCATCTCCCCAATACAACATATATCCTAATTTGCAATAATCAATCTTTTCAACAGGCAAACCAAGACCCCTAATAAGCTTCTTCATATTGTAAAAACTATCAACCATTGTATGATCAGGAGGTAATGATTCATTATACCATTCAAGAATTTTATCAAAATTATGGTCCGAAGTATGCCCTTAAACTTTATATTCAATATTCGAGCAATTGAAGACAATTGGGTCATTGTCTCATAATTTGGCCATAATTTGTGGTCAGCTAACTGTAGTAAGTCAAAAACTATTTTGCATATGAGTTTGGTTCTTCTTCAAGATTTTCCATATTTTTATCAAAGGTATAACCGACTGCATCATAAACTATTTGCATGTAAGGATTTTCATTTCTATACACATAATTTGTTCTAATTCCAATGCCCCTTCAAACTCATTTAAGTTCACGGACGATTGTACTTGATTACCCCTTGAGGTGCTACAAATCGATGGTTCCCCATGTTGTGTCCACTCAAAATAATTGGGGACAAACCTTTTTCTCAGCAAATGCCCATTAACTTCATCAATAGGAAGGAAGCAGATGTTTTTGCACTTTTTACATAGACGATTGATCTTTGGCCCATCCATATATGAAGGTTGAGAACATGCAAACTCAGAATTAATGAAATCATCAGGTGTTAATCGTCTATACATCCAAGATCTATCAACATTACTCATTTATGCAAAACTGTTAATTTAAAATAGTGATTCCATAGTTAATGTCATTCATGTTCGCCAAAGATTACAAAACATCTAAGATAAGACTTGTGAATCAAGAGAACAAGTTCTCATTATGACTCCTACGCTCGTGGTATTTTTTGCCAATAAATCTCACGGGAGCTCCATCACAGGTTATGGGTTAAGGTTTATAGGTTAAGATCAAATTATTTTTAAATTGAAGATCTATTTTTTTGTTTGTAATCATATATGTTAGAAGAGAATTAAAGTTAAAAGTTTGATATTTAAACTATATTAAATATGTACTAGTGCCAAATATAATAAGTATTCATAAAAATATGAATGCTTATTTTAATAAATTATTGTAACATATACAAATTATCTAATATGTTTAGGATAAAATTACTATTATACTAGAAAAGATGTGTGTAAAAATTTCGCACAGGAAAACTAAAGACAACCTAATCATTTCAGAGAGCATCAATGAAATAACATATTGGCATAATTAAGACATTTAAAACTATAATATAAGTCAAACTCGTTTTATATTAATTCATTGATAAACTGAAGTTCATACCATAAACAAGTTTCAGTTGATGTAGTCTATTTACATTAAAAATGCAGAAAGTTCAAATGGAAAGTTCAAACCTCAAACAAATACCCAAATTAGACCAAGTATACAAATAGAATGAGCTGACGGCCAAATAAAATAACCAACTTTATCTTATTTATATTTTATGTTAATCTTATATTAAACTTATCTGTCTTGGTGAAAAATCTGCAGTGACAAAGAGTTTAGAAGTACTTGGTTACTTTTTTTCATCCATCACTCTATATAAGGCATAAGATGTGAAGATAGCTCACTTAAAGTTGAGCTTGTTTCCATGAGAAAGTTCCATTAAAATGCTTTAACAAGTTTGTTACAATCTCTTAAGGTAAGACCATATTCCTTTATCTTTCTCCTTTCGATATGGAGAGTAATATTGATGTTAATTAGGACTAGTTTAAGGAGTAAGGTTAGCTCTCATAAATATATCAATGTAGGATTAACTTACTCCAACCTTAGAAGTAACAATCTTGTATCCTTTAGATGTGTTAAGACCAATCCACTTTCTCTTGTAACAACTTGGCCTCCTTTAAAAGTACCATACAAGCCTAGCTTAGCCAAATAAGAGAAGACGCTTCATCTTCAAAATTCTTTATTATACTTCATAACTAGGTACTATTATCACAATTTTGGAGTCTGAATCAATAAGCTACGGAAGGTTGAGTTCAAGAAGATGACTGAAAAGTTCTATATCATGGAGAAGATCTCACCTAAATATAAGGATGATAAGTGTAATTTCTATCCTACAAGATGTGAAATTAATATGATTCTTTCAAGTGTGGGTTTTGCTTCCCCATCCACATTATAATATTTTAGATCCTCGACGCTATAAGTGGAAGTCCTAACTAACTACAATTATGGGTGGGTCTCAATTGTTAACAATTCTTAAAAGTTGCATGACTAGAAGAAGAAATTTATCTTTCTATCGAACAAGACAAGCTTTTGGAGTTGTTAAGTCATTTGGAGGGCTTTAACTAATATGTTCTCTTGATTGGGAGATAGAGAAAACACAATCCTTATTAATCCAACCTAATCTTCTACTTCAACAATTTCTCTTTTGTAAACACAACCTTGATCTAGAAAAAGGATAAATAACCACCCACAGTTCACTTCCTGCATATGTACTGACCCACAAAGTTTACAATAGAAGAGAAAATACACTCGTCAGGATTACAGAGACAATAAAAGTCATTAACCAACCACTACAAAAAAAAAAAAAACAGAAACAGCAATTGACAAAAACAAAGAAAGGCCCAAATGGGATCTTGTCTTTCACTATAAACATATATATATTCGATTACCAAAATTAGAATTCAAGAAAGCTTTGAAAATAGAAACAACTAGCAATTAAAAAGGAACCCGAACAAAGAAAGATGCCACAAGTCGAATTAATTTAGGAACAAAGCTTAAATCTTCAACCTTTCTACAGTCAATACCGAGTTGAGTTGACCAAGATATGGACAAATCCATACAATGTATGGAGATACAAAAATCTATAAATAGGTACTTATAACTATGCATGCACATAATGATATAGGTACGTTTCAAGAAGAACAACAGAATACGAGAGAAAGAGAGCAGAGAAGAAGCTTAAGTCCAAAACCTATAAATATGGACAGAACAACAAGAAAATTTCTTTAACGACTTACGTTCAGAAGTCAATTGAGCTTTGAGCACAGCATATCCACAAATGTGGAGATGAACAGAAGGAACGACGGCGAGAAGGAACCTACAGATGAGCACAACGCCGCAAACGGAAAACATAACTGATGGTGAGAAGGAAGAAGGAATGAAGACGTAGAAAGAAAAGGAACTCACGGTGGCGAGAAGGAATCAATGACGAGAAGGAACCCACGGCATGATAAGGAACCCATAGTGATAGAGAAAAAATAAAACAGCTGAAAATGAGGACAAGGGAGGGGGCAGGTGGGGTCGTGGTAAGCGGGCAATGTTTAACGAATACGATGTCGTTTTCATTTTAGTAAAATGTCGAAGACGATGCTAGCAGTGCCATTTTAATTTAAATTTTACCAATGGAATAACACTTCCGTCCAATGTTATGAATACCGTACCGACTCGGTATCGGATTGAGTTTTGGAACGGAACTGTACCGGTACCGGTTGGTACCGGGTACCGTTTCGGGAAATTTTTTAAATTTATGAAATAGTCCCT
>JANSVA010000002.1:615779-633343 GCA_025504915.1 Erythroxylum reticulatum | reverse complement strand
AATAATTTTTATTACAAAATAAAATATAGTTAAAATTAAAAGTGCCTTTTATTTTTATGTTGTCAAATAGTCTATTGTATGAAGTTCTTTTAAAAAAGCTTTTTTTTAAATGACAGTCAAACAGTCAACTGACTTTTTAGAAAATTTCTTTTCAAAAAAACTTTACTGACATAAGTTTTACTGGCAAAAGTTCTACTGATATAAGCCCATTCAAAAAGGCACTTAATTAGACAAGTTTTTGAAATGTTATATTAATATTAACATAATGAGTACATAAAATTGATGTAAACGTAATCATTGAAAAAAATATAATAAAATGTAAATAATTAAGTTTTAATATCATTGTCCTTTTCTTTATTATGATAATAAGCTTTAGACATATTAAAAATAAATAGTTACTTTTAAACATATAAAAATTAGAATAATTATTTAAATTAAACAAATAATTTTTTTTCTAACTCTTAGAATTAATAAAAATTATTATATAATGAAAACACAAATTATTATATTTAACTGAAATGAGCTATGAGATAAATATATTATTATTTTATTTAAATTATATGCATTAAAGTATTTATGAGGTCGGGTTGGATTAATTTTTTAATTTTTATATAACTTAAATTCTATTTGTTTAAATTTCAAAATTTTGTGTTTTAACTCAATTATTGATGTTATTGTCTCTATAAAGAAGGCAATAACGACGACGTATAAGTGGAGTGTGCTTTAGACTTGACCCGTATCTCTCATCCTAAAACCCTCCTAAACCCAACTCATCCCTGAGCTTGTTGGTTGGTCTTTGCTTAATCCTTTCCATGGCTCCAAGTTTTGTATTCGAACCTCCAAGCGACGAAGAACCTCTTCGAGAAGAAACTGAAGAAGAAGAAGAAGAGGAAGAAGAAGAAGAGGAACAACAAGAAGGAGGAGAAAAAGAAGAAGAAGAAGAAGAAGAAAATGATTACGATAAAGAGAGACCCTTAAATCGTCGAACTCAATCGCCGTGGGACTTCGCTTCTTATTCCGGAACAGTTGCCGAAGAGCACACTCGTCGCAGCACAACTTCCATCGACGACAAGATCTCCAAAGCCCTCCAGCAACGCTCCGTCCCCGTCCCAACCGCCGCAGACGACAGTGATGGATCCGACTCCGAACCTGACAAACAAGTACTAACACCGATATTCATCTTTCCTTTTTCTAAGTATATTGTCAACTAACTAACCACTATATCTGTTCTCTTTTTTCTTTATATAATTTGTAGGAAGATTACCGAGAAGAAGAAGATGATGATGATGAAACAATTACTCCTGATGAGAAGAAATCATTTTTTGCTCCTGTAGAGGGGGCTTCGTTCCATGCAAATTCCTTTATTGAGCTAAATTTATCTCGTCCTCTGCTCCGGGCTTGTGAGGCTCTAGGTTACGTTAAACCTACCCCGATTCAGGTTTCGATTTCACACCCCTTTAACCTAATTCTGAATCTTTGTGCTTCAAATGACTGAAGAGTTCTGTGTAGGCGGCTTGTATACCACTTGCTCTTACTGGTCGTGATATTTGTGGGAGTGCTATTACTGGTTCTGGAAAGGTACTGTTTCTTTCGTTGTGTACCTTCGGCAACTTGTTTCTTTATGTACTTCTGCTAACTACCTAAATTGCTAATCTTGTTATCGATAACTTATTTCTTCAATCTTCAGACAGCTGCCTTTGCATTACCTACATTGGAAAGGCTACTGTTTCGTCCTAAACGTGTTCAAGCCATACGAGTTCTTATTCTTACTCCAACCAGAGAGTTGGCTGTTCAGTATGTTCTACTTTCCTAGAGTGGTTACTAAGTGTTTTATATTTTCTTCAGCTTATAGTATTGTAAATTTGACTATAGATTATCTGGTAGAATTTGATTGATTTAATTTTTCTTTCTGGACTGATTTATGTATTGCAGGGTTCATAGTATGATAGAGAAACTTGCACAGTTTACTGATATTCGATGTTGTCTGGTTGTTGGGGGGCTTTCAACCAAGGTTGGTGGTTGAACAAATTTCTGGTTTTGGTGCAGCATTTTTAGTCTTTTGCTTGAAAGCGGGCATTTCTGTTGTTTCTTTTCTCGTTTCTTTAGATGCATACTCCATTGTTAATAATTTGTCAGAATGAATATGTGGATGTGGTTCTTATTTTAGGTGCAAGAGGCTGCCTTGAGATCAATGCCTGATATTGTTGTAGCTACTCCTGGGCGTATGATAGATCACTTACGGAATTCAATGTCTGTGGATTTGGATGATCTTGCAGTTTTGATACTGGATGAAGCAGATAGGTTGCTGGAGCTTGGATTTAGTGCAGAAATTCATGAGTTGGTATGTACTCTTCCCTTTGGAGGTTTTGTTTTCATTCTCAAGAGTCACAAATCCAAGGAATGGGAGCACTTGTTAGATTTTGCTTCAGGATTATTAAGATTCTTAAAGGGAGATTAGAGTTGAATACTGTTTATTGCTTTATTATGCAAATGTGGGTTCATTCCATAATATTCTTAGATTTACATAAAATGGTATTATTTGCTTCACTATTTGAATATCAGAGATACATTGGTTTTCATTACCAGCCTTTGTAATGGAATGCATTAGTGTTTGATTTCAATCTTTGCTTACTTGATTCATCTCTGTGGATAGGTTCGACTATGTCCCAAAAGGAGGCAAACCATGCTGTTTTCAGCTACAATGACTGAGGAAGTTGATGAACTCATCAAACTCTCTCTGACTAAACCACTAAGGCTTTCAGCTGACCCATCTGCAAAGCGTCCAGCAACATTGACAGAGGAGTAAATAAATCTGATCCATACTTTGTTCCTTAATTCTTTTTGGTTATGCTACATGATCACTGAAATACTGTTTACATAATTTTCCATTTAGAAATATGTGCCAATGCAGTTGTTTTTAAATGTTATTGCACTTGTCAAGTAAATTGTCGTTTCTTCTACAGGGTTGTTAGGATACGCAGAATGCGTGAGGTCAATCAGGAGGCAGTTCTCCTTGCATTGTGTTCAAAAACCTTTACATCCAAAGTGATCATCTTCAGGTTGTTATGCCTTATTGGTTTACATCTGTTCTTTATCAATTTATTTTTCTGCATAAGTAAGATAGTATTTTAATTTTGATATTTATTGGTGAATATCAAAATTAGTATATTACTTATGTATGGCTATCCAATTTCTAGTGGAACTAAGCAAGCAGCCCATCGTTTGAAGATTTTGTTTGGATTAGCTGGTTTTAAAGCTGCTGAACTGCATGGAAATCTCACACAAGTGCAACGTCTTGATGTATGTAGCTAAATTATTTTTTTTTATTTTTGCTTCTTTTCTGAAGTTATTGCTTATGCATTCATCTATGGTTTATTATTGAAGTTTGAACTCGGATTATAATTTGCTATTCTTGCCAATCTGACTTCTTTGCTTTTAATTCTGACTTGTGATTGCTGTCATAGGCTTTGGAACTCTTCAGGAAGCAACAAGTTGATTTTCTGATTGCAACTGATGTGGCTGCTCGTGTAAGTAGTGATGCTAAACCTATGTTGTGTCTCTCTTCATTTGTCTACTTACATTTCATTTTACAGTTAGTTATGCTTCACCATGTAACTGCATAGCCTCCTTTATTCATTGCTTGGTCCATTTTCTGAATAAAGGGATTTTATGCTAGCAGCATCTCTAAAAGTTGATAGAATTATTAACTCCAACCTTCTAATATGTTTGTCCATGACTTGGACAGTGGTGGTGGTTGTAAAGCCAATAATTTCTTATGAAGATTGGTTGTATTTTGTAGGGGTTAGACATTATTGGTGTACAAACAGTTATTAACTATGCATGTCCTCGTGACCTTACAAGGTATATGTCAAACTCTTCTTTCGTATTTGGATACATAATTATTAACTCAACTGTTTCTAACTTGGTTTTTGTTCAACTTTCATCTTTTTATTTCTTTTCTCCAGCTATGTTCATAGAGTGGGTCGTACAGCTAGAGCTGGTAGAGAAGGATATGCTGTTACATTTGTGACAGATAATGATCGTTCTCTTTTAAAAGCCATTGTGAGCCAACTTCCTTGCATCTATTAGGATTGTTTAGATTCTGCTGCTTATAGATTCCTCTTGAATTAATTCAGATTGCAAATGATAAGTCAACATATATTTGCTATAACTTTAGGCCAAACGGGTTGGTTCAAAGTTGAAGAGCCGTATTGTTGCAGAGCAATCAATAACAAAGTGGTCTCAGGTTATTGAACAAATGGAAAGTCAAGTGGCTGACATTCTTCAAGAAGAGAGGTATTTTGTCCGACTTTCCATCACATAGTTCTTTTTGCTACCTACAAGTGGCACTGAGAAATGCTCTACATTATTGCAGGGAAGAGAGAGCCCTCAGAAAAGCTGAAATGGAAGCAACAAAGGTTTTAACTCATTATATCTGCATTTTATACGAGTATATTTGATTCTTTGCATCCATCATTCTCATCTAAGTTGACGCACACATGAATATGGTATACTCATTTGAAACTCATGTTGAAGTTGTTCCGGCCTTCTGTTTTCAGTCTCTTTCATCATACTACTGATTACTACAGAGATACTTGAGGAAAATGATTAAAATAGAAGTAATCTGACTCTACATTGGTTTAGTTTTGTTTAAATTGGTTGAGGAACGTGTACATAATGTCATACTTGATCCTTTTCCCTTTTTGTTTCTTTATTTTTGAATTGTTCCAGTGGTCTCAATTTTTAGATTCTGAAAAAAAAAAGAAACCATCAGAAGATTATTTTTTCTTCCTAATAGAGGGGTGCACAGATGCTGTTATCATGCAGAAGCATTAAATAAATTTGTGCCTTTTATGAATGTGCAGGCAGAAAATATGATTGCACACAAGGATGAAATATATGCTCGTCCCAAAAGAACATGGTTTGTAACAGAAAAAGAGAAAAAGCTTGCAGCTAAAGCAGCAAAGGTAAGTTTTTCTTGTGATTTTCAATCTCTCTTTCAAGGATGGAAATGAGCCAGGTTGGGCCAGGCCAGCTAGACCCGATGCCAATTACACACGGCCCGGACCAGCTTCGGGCTGCTACTAAACGAAACCGTTTTGGTCAGCCATACCAAAACAACATCGTTTTGATGAAGGGTTCGGGCCAGTCAGGCCTTTTTGACCGGGCTTTGTGCCAGCCCCAGGACCAAGCATGGCGTGAAGCCCAATCACCTGTGCCTGGCCCCTGACTTGGAAACCGGATTGGGCCGGGCTGGAAATGCCATTCCTACTCCCTCTAGCAATGACCCTGTGATCCACAGTTTGAGAAAATGTGTTGTACTAGTTTCTCCAGTTGATACACAGTGGCCAATTCCCTATGGCAGGAATCAGGCAACAAAGGAAAAGGTTCTGGAAATGAGATGATTAGTGCAGAGCAAGCTGAAGACCTTAAAATGAAGGAAAAAAGAAAAAGGGAGCGTGAGGTCCTTATTTTCCCCTTGCATTGTTATTATTCTTTCAATGGAATGCTCTCTGCAAATGATATTTTAATACTTTGATACTAATGCACAAAACAGAAGAATATGCCCCGTAAGAAGCGTAGAAAGTTACAAGCCGCCAGGGAAACATTGGAGGATGAGGAACTAATAGAGACACCAAAGGTGTGACATTTGTTTTACTTTTTGCCCCTATCTGTTTATGATATGTTTCTGTTCTAAAATGCTCAGTCTCTAGGTGTTATGAACCACCTCGTCTAAGGGGCAATGGGTTTAAGGGATGTTGGCTCCAAGAAAATAGATGTTTCCATTCTGAATACTAGTGTGATATGCTGCACCATCTCTTTCATCACTACGACTTTTTCTATTTAAGCTATTAACGTCATAGTTTTTTATGAAATAAATACTGCAGAGTAATGGAAAGAATATGAAGGACAAGAATGGATTGTCACTGGTTGACCTGGGTTATCGACGAGCAAAGGCTGCAAAAGCAGTTACGAGAGCTGTAAATGCCGGTAAGATTGCACTGAAGCCTAGTAAGAAATCAAAGCGTCCTCCAAAAATGCAATCAAGGACAGACGAGATGCGTGAGCTGTTCCAAAGTGAGATGAGTGAGAGGAAGCAGAAGAGAGTGACAGGAAACAAAAACTCTAAGAGTTCATTTAAGAGCAAGTCACGGTATGATTCTAATTTTCTAGTAAATGGTATTCTGTCTGCCGTTGGATATGTTTCTAAATAGGAATGAAATGATGAGAATATTTCATCAAACCAAAATTGAAAGAACTTCACTTTGTCAACTTGGTTAAGCAACATTTAAAATCCTAGCATTCAATTACCAGCATCTTGATTAGTATCTATGAAGAATTCACAACATGGGGTTCATTGCGTGACCTTTAGCCTTTGCATGTGCTCTAATTGCTCTATTGTATTCTAAAACTTCAATTCGGTTAGAATGAATCAATGTATAATTTTAGCATCCCTCTGCATAATTTTGGCACCTTGTTGTGAATGAGAAGTTCCGAACTGATTGTCCCTATCATGCTCTTAGGTCTAGAACTATACTGCTGATATTCTCATGAACATGGCGGTGAATCATAATCCAGTTTCCATTTCTTAATGCCGATCAAAAGAAGTGATTAGTTTTCATTTAAACTAGCTATAGGAAGACTTTTACTTTATGGTGTTATGTTTATGTTCCATTTGATTGTATGCATTGACATTGGATTTTTCATCCCTTGCCTTTCTCTTCCTCTAGGTACAAGCGCAGGTAACACTAGATTTATGCTAAAGTGTTATACATTTGAGAGGAAGACTCGAAGAGGGTTATTGATTCAGAATTTTGCACAAGCTTGCTAAACTTGCAGCCTCAGACCACTCCTCATGTTCTCTCATTATAGGAATTTTGATTTGCATCGTAAGAGTGTAAATTTTCTTTACGCTTTATTTAAGCCGTCACAACACAAAAGTAGTGATAAGAGGTCTTCTTTCTCTCCTCGTAGCGATCCTTCATTTTTTCTTTTCTATCATTGTTTACTTCTCAAACAGGATCTGATTGTGTAATGCTAGCTGTGGTTTATGCGACCTAAACCTATTAAAACATTGATATCAAGGTGCTGTTGTTACTTTACAAGTATCACCTCACAATTTATTGCAATCAAGAATTATAATGATAAAGTATAAGGTTACTTATATAGAATTCCTGTAGAGTTTGATTTCTTTTATTTCAATGTTTTTATAAAAATTATTTCTTTGTAGTATCACTTAATCATCACATAATTGTCATTTTTATTAATTTTTAATTCTTTCATAATTCTAAAATGACTATTAAATTTTAGAATATTTAATATTATGTTGTAAAGGATGTGATAATTTTAAAAATATAATTGAAGTAATAAAATGTTGTAATGTTAGTTTGTACATCCATCCTTGCAATAACAGTTCAGTAAAATTTTGGTAACATGCATAACTTGTGGAGATGTAGTAATACGCAGTTTATATACACACATTTTCTTATTACCATGTACTAATATGTTTGAGATGGCATTTAACTTTTATAATTATTAGATGTTAAAAGCATTCCGACTTTAGACTATTCTTCATTCATGTTCCTTACAAATATATACAGTCCATTACCACTTTTATGCTGATCGGGGACATGTACAAAACCCACAGACAAAGTGGGCTTCAAGAGACTTTGTTGCTTGATATCACAAGGCAGCAAATTTTTTAAAATTCAGGATTTATACCTGATTACACAAGCTTCCTGCTTGCTCAAAGAACTTGACAAGAAAATTAGTTCCTTTAAATTTCTTTCTATATAAGGAAGAGACATTACAGCTAACATTTAAGGAGCTTTCTATGACTGCAACAACCTTCTATGACACAGAAAAGATAAATTAAGAAACTAGATCAAGACTAAAACAAATAAAAACCCTAAATTTCTTTACTTTGGGCAATTAGAGTTCCATGACAACCCCCTCAGTTTTTTATTCAGTTATACTCCCACTCTCATGAAAGCCAATGGGCTTGCCTTATGAATTTATCATTTCTGCATACCTGGGACAATCAGCTTGATCAGACTTTGTGAAAGGGGACTGCATTTCAGTAAGTCATCTCCAGGGAGCTTGCGGATGTTTATGCTGTGATGAGAAGGGTTCCCACCCACCATCCGGTTCCTTCCTTTTCTCACCGACTCCAGAGCTCGAGGATGGTTGGAAGTTGGCTTCCAGTGGCCTAGCTTGACTAGGCATGAAAAATTGCCTGAGACTCCCGGTATTCCCTCCATCGATTGCAAAACCAGAATTTAGATCAAGGTTAGAGCGAGAGGACCCCGCAACACTTTGACTATGGGGTGCATTAGTCATGCTCACAATGAATGATGACTGCGAGTAAGATGGAAAATTTGATGCAGGTCCCATAATTTGGGGCACAACAGGGGCTCCTCTCGAATCAACCATGTAAGGAATTGAAGTACCGGGTCCATACATAGCTGAGGAGATGGACATAGTGGGTACAGATGCCAGTCCATTGTACCCAAAAACAGGAGAATTCGGATATGACACTGAAGGGACCATTACCAGAGGACCTCCAATTCTTGCAACATTAGCATCCATGGCTATGTCAGCATACCTTCCATTTGGTAAGGATATTGTCTGAGGAGTAAGATCTTTCCTCCTGACATCCATTCTACTACCTACCTCTACTCTGGTACCAAAGATGGAAACAACATTATCGGTTGCTCTTTGTCCTCTATGTGCACTTGGATTTTGTGAAGACTTTCCATGAAAGAGCCCTTGATCGGAGGCATCATTCTGGAAAAGGGGCCTATCATTTAAATCGAAGTTCCTCATTGAAGGCTGCATTGAGGATGAGGAAGAGGCAGGAGAGGGGCTCCGATGGCTGTGTCTGGGGTAGTAAATTTGACCTTCCAATCTCAAATCTGATGACAGAGCATCCCCATCGTCGCTGATGCGATTTAAATCCAAATTCGGCCTCTCCAATCTTCTTGGGCCCAATTCTAAAGAAGAACCCCCAGAATTGAGTCCAGATGAGAATGGAATTTGTCTTTCTGAAGTTATATTTATGACCTTCTCATCTCCATCCTCAGCCACATTGAGATCAATATCGAGACAAAAATGTCTCTCTTTTAAACTGTTGCTGCTGCCTCCAGTCTCGACAGTCTTATCACCATCAGAAACCTTGCGTGGAGAAGCTGGGCGAAATGCACTAGTGGCTGCAGATCCTTTCCACCCAAGGCTTCCACTGAACTCCAAAGGTGCTGCAGGTGAACCAGAAACTGTCATTGGCCTAGAAGCTGAAACAACAGATATTGGAGTCAAGATGGGATTCACAGGATGCTCTGCATCATCAGAATGGACTTCTTGATTCAAATCAAAATTACATGAGCCTTTCTCGCCATCAATTTCAGCCGCTTGAGCCAACTCTGTCACCTGAAAAGATTGTGATTCTTTTTCTCTGTTTTCTTCCCTAGCCACCTGATTATCTGGATTACCCAACTTTCCTTCCTCTTCATTATGTTCAACAGGTGAACGGCTTCTGGCTGGCACATCATCTGGTAGAACAGGAGTGGCTAGCTCTTGATTTCCACTTACGGAATTTGGGCTACCTGGTATACTATTAGTCATAATTTTCCCTGAAGAAGAGCTGCAAGATGGTTCTTTGTAGTCTACCACTTCTCTCTCCACTTCTTGAGCTACCTGTCGAGCTACTTCGAGGGCATCAACAATACCGTATTCAAGTTCAATGTCAGATCGCCTCCTACCAATTGGATTAGGACTTCGGATTTCCGTTGTTAGTTTGGAGAAATCAGAAGTATCCCCCACAACATCATCTGCATCAGAATGCTCCGCATCATCATCAGCAGGTACAATATCTTCCATCTCTGATGCAGGACTGCTAGATTCATCAGGTTTTTCCAACGTACTATCCTTTCCAGGGAAGTCCTCCCGAGCATTAGTTGAGCAATTGCTCTTGTTGGGTAAAGACTTGAGCACTGGTTCATTACTATGATATCCGATACCCATATCATCAGTCTTATTTTGCAAAAAGGAGCCTGTTTCTTTAGCACTTGAGGCATCCGATCCAGTAGGAGCATGAGATTCCACCTTCACAGCAGTTGAAGCTATTACATCCTGGACAATGTCAGGTTTCTTTGAAGAATCTGACTCTTGCTCTTCTATTTCTCCCTTTGGGACTGTAAAACTAGGAACTTCAATAGAACTTACCTCTGAAGAATTTAGGACAGATTTTTCCTTCACTGAATTCTCCTGTACTAAGGGTGACATAGTAGAGGTTGTAGGAGGATTAGGTGATCCACCCTCCTCACTTTTGTGATCTAAAACCATAGGAGAAAGATGATTGTTACTATGAGAATGAACCTGCACATCTTCAACTTTTTCTACTTGTGTAGAACTTGAGCTTCTTGATAGCAAAATCTGAACTTTGGCAGGTTCTGTCATATTATTTTCTTTATTATCACTTCCTTTTGAAAGAGGAAAGGCAAGAGCAGATTCTGTTCCACTCTTCTCATTGTTGACTGCACCCGGATCAACTTCGGTAGGACCATGTGTATCATTATAAGTTGACTTACTAAGCTTACCCTCCTTCCAGCCATCAAAAAGTGCTCTTGCTCTGTCCTGAACCCTAGAGGAAGTGTGATCAAGAAGATTATTGACGGTGATAAAGATCCCAGAAGAAATTGACCTTTCTTTTTCTACTTGTAGCTTTTCCAGTGCTCGTAAGAGTGCTGTAATTGACTCTTCTGCAAAGCTATCAGTTGTATCATTAGCAAAATTCTGAGCATCGTTTAACCACCTGTCAATGAAGCACAGTCCATCTAGTTGAATAAAAAGATCAAGACAATCTCTATTGTCAGTAGCAGCAATTGTGCTTGCAACAGCAGCCCACTGCCTGGTTGCATCACCAATGTTCTTCACAGCACAATCTTTCTCCTTCTGCATAACAGCAACCAATTCTTGGACTCGGGAAGGGGCTGTGAGCCCATCTTTCATCTCGCTCAGGGTAAAAAAGTCTTCAAGTGTCATATTTCGCTACATATCATCTCTGAGCAACAAGGAAATATTTTCAATGTGCTATGCTTTTTCCACCATAAGAAGTTATAGTGCACCTTCAGAACTCTATTTACAAGATATCCTGAAAACAAATATATTAAAACTGATAAGCAGACAGTTCTAGAATGGTAACACTAGCTGAAGAACAAAAAAAGACCACCACTGAAGATTAGGATGAAATTAAAATAAGCAGAAGACTGTCTTCGACACCAGCAATATAGATTACAACTTGCAGTGGTGTTCTGGTATCCAAAATTGTAAGTGGAGTTCACAAGCAGAATAGCTAATCATTACATATAATATATGACTAGTCATAAACAATAAGCCAAGCTGGAAAAGAAACGGAGAATTGTGAATGAGCTTGTCATTGCACCTTGTGTTCAACAAGCAGTGAATTACAATAAAATTATACTTTCTAGTAGGACCAAAAACTATAGTAAACTGCTACACCATCTATGAAAATAGTTGCAGTAACGTAAACATTTGAAGCACACTTAGAAGCAGAAAAAATGATATGGAAAATTACCCATGGTTCAGAATCCTACCATCTCTAATAGCACAACTTTATGTTTACATGACTGTCTGATAAGGGTGAAAATCCTACACAGAAAATTTTTACAGTTGATTTTCGGATCTCTTTGGTAACATTCTTACAGCGAACCATCTCGAATCTGATCAATGATTCAGATCCAACCAAAAAAAATAAAGGGCTGCACAACTTTCACCTCGTTAACAAGTAAAAGGAGATTATGCAAGAGATATATAACTAAATATTTAAAACTATAGGTATAGCAAAATGGAAAAATCTATTGGTCTCCCAAGTCAAACACAAAAAAATGAAACAATACCAAGTTTGCCTGGTTTATATCAGTGATATCCAAAACCTTTCTTGCCAATTTAAAACTGTAGTTCGGTGGGACGCAATCTAACTTTATCAGGAAGAGTAATGACTAAAAATCTATGTGAGAAGCAAGCAGCATCCCCAGTTCACTAGCTTTGTTGTACATCAGATAAACTAAAAAAATCAGTTCAAGATCTGATGCCACAATGCAACAAAAATTCTACTGAAACTTGAATGTAGATGAATACCAGATCCTATAAACCTACACACTCAGCATGGTCAAAGAAAATTCATACAAGGCAAGATACAACAAATGAAGCCCTTGACAAACTACTCAATATGATTAATTTTCAAAAGACGGACAATGTATCCTTAATAGGAATGTATTTTATTATTTACCACATGTCCAAAGATTCTAAATATGATACTTTCAGGAAATTAATGCATCTAAATCGCACATGGAGCAATTCGGTGTCAACTTGGTAACAAAATAAATGTATGCAATGTGAAACTACACGATAAAATATCGCCGTTAGAACCAGTGTCACTAGATTCACCAATTCAGATCTAAGTAACAAGTGCCAACTCTTCTGTGTATTATTGATCTGAACTTAAAAGTACCTTATCTAAACCTAGTTGAGTGTCCCTCTTCAAAGCAAAACCACATTAATATCAGACAACACAAGGACAAACAAAAATCAAAGTTAAGTATCATCTAAAAACCCATAGCTGAACAATTAGAGACAGAAAATCACATGAATTGAAAAGCTGACACACATCAATTATTAAAGGAGAGGGTATTTGGTCAAGAAATGAATGCTAGATTTTCGCACCATCTATCAACTATCAAAAGATCAAAGTTCTACCGATTAACAACAGCCAATTTAATCAAAAGAAATGTCCTAGACTTGCAGTGAATAAACGGGAGAAGAATGAACCCCGTGAAAAGGAAAGTCTACAAATTTACATACTAATCAGGTCAAATAATTGGAGCCAGCTATCAATTTCATAAATTTCCTCAAGAACTACATATGTAAAACCAGCAAGACTTACCATACTAAAGAACATCAAACCCTAGAATTACAAAAACCCAGAAAGAGTAAAGCAACACCAAACTTTTTAGCTTCTCTAACTCTCTCCACAGAGAAGAGTCGTGTCGTGGCCGTGAAATTTTTACAAGACTCGAAAAGATAGTCCACGGATTCTCACAATTAATGCTCCCAGATACGCAATTAAATAGTGCCAAATCCAGGAAAAATGAAAAATAATAACTATCACACAAAGGGAAAAACTTAACAATTACTAAACGACTGAAGAAGAAGAAGAAGAAGAAGAAGAAGAAGAAGGGAAATACCTCTCTTAAAATTAACCGAAACCAAACCCTAGAAAGAGACAGTGCTCCACGTGAGAGAGACTAAGTTTCTCTCACTAGAAAACAAATTCCACAACCCAATTTAAGATTTATCTCTTCACTATTGCCTATTACAAGCCCAGTTTGAGTTTCGTATTTACACTTCTGCTCACAGAAACCTCTCCACACTGGATCTTTGCTCTCCTTTTGGAACCTCAGAGAGAGGGGGGAGAGAGAGAAGCGAAACGTTTCTTCTTCGGAGTAATTTTTTCCAATTTTATTATATTTAAAATTTACTTGAATTTTTATATTTCGATGTCCTGGCGGATTTCGGTTCGCAATCGGGTGAAAAAGAGCACGTGTAAGGCGTGCGTGAGAACCTTTCGGCTGGCTCCCAACCCGCTTGGTTTGGGTGGGTGACCCGATAGTATGAAAAGGATGCTTTTTATGGGTTCATCTAGTACGAGGGAGAGGTCTAACAAGACAAGACACTTTGTTCCTACTTTCTACTTCTCAATTCAAAATTTTAAAATAATACAGAATTAATTTTATTCTTATATAAAATAACTTTATTTATTAATTTTAATATCTTGTTCTCATAAATAATTATATTTTACATTAAATATTTAATAGGTTTAAAGGCTCAATAAAAAAGGGATTTTTATAAAATTATATTTAAAGTTTAAATTTCAAATATTTTATAAAAATTTTTGTAATATTAAAATAAATTAAGTTAAATTTATTCCAAATTTTGATTATTAAAAAATAAATAATTACGATCTAACAAATCATTTGATTTGAATTTCGTTTTATTTAGTTTGTGTCGAGAAAAAACTGTCAAAATCAACTGAAAAGATGGGTTTGGACAAACTCTAGAATTGAAAAGGAAGCAAGCACAAGCACATCCATATCTTTGTCGATGGGGTCCTTACAGTTAGAGTAATGTGCCCATAGATGGTAAGAAGAGTCCAGCTAGATCAATTTTGACCGGGATTAATCGAATTAGGAGTTAAGGTTGGGTCGATCATAGTTGAGTGAGTCATGAGCCAAGGTCCAGCCCAACCCATGGCTCGACCATCTTGCCAAAAATGAACGTCCAGTCACGGGCCGAGTTACGAGCGAGTCGACTTGGTTTATTGAAATTTCCAAATGTGCCCTATGCAGACGTATCCTTCTCACGAGTAGGTCTAACAATGGGCCGATTTGATTTGTTGACTTTTAAAAAACAATGACTCGATAAGGACTTAAATTTTATTTAAATTTGATAGGTATTAATTTCAATTTGTTTTTTAAATTATTTTAACTTTTAAATTTTATCATCATCAACAATAACATTCAACTGAAGTTTCACTGAAACGCAAAGTCTAGAAAGATCCAATAGCATAAATCAAAATAATATCATTTTTTTATACTTGAATTTGATTCAAAACTTAATCAGTCTGCTTGTCAATTTTAAGTTGGATTATATAAATCCTTTTTAAAAAGTTAAAATTAACAAATTCCAATTTACAAAGTTCTAAAGGTTCGAAAAGGAATGTTAATTATATACAAAATTTCATTTGTGTTTTTATAAATAACATATTTTTGTAACTCAAATCAGAGTCAATCATTTTTACTTATAGGAATATGATCCTAAAAAGTGATAAAATATAGGTAAAAAATATGAAACATTTTAAAATTTTAAAAATTTATATGTGATCTTAAAAATATTTTCTTTATACATTTTTAATAGTGTGATTTTCACTTTAATATTTCACAAAAAATTAAATAAACTCTTATCTTTATCTTTGTTATTATTTTCAAGATAATTTTATCAAATATTTTTAAATGAACAATGTAAATTATTTATTGATCAAATCAATTGTATTAATCCGTTTTTAGCTAACTGTTGATAAAATCAAGTAATAGCTAGTACAATTTATTATTGTCAAACAAGGTTATGTAAAGTAATACTAATACTACAAATAATATTAAAAACTTAATGAAAATTTAAAAATTGTTAGTGTGTAAAACTGTAAATCCTTTTTTTTCTCAAAAGAAAAAACAAATTACTTAAATAAAAACACCTTGTTTAGCGCAAAATTTTGCGGTACAAAGCTTCTTACTTGTCTCAATAAGTGAGATCCTCGACAAAAAGTTAGGAGTTCCTAGAGTATATATAATCTCAGGTTGGATATAATTGCGAGAGAGGCCAAATTATTAGTGCATTAGTTTTTTTCTCGATATATATGCCGAAATTACACTTTCTATATTCGGTGGATTAAATCACAGTCACCTACAGCTAAAAAATTATCCGCAACTATATTGGAAGAGGAAAGAATGCAAATCTTAGTTGCAAAGTCCTAGACAAAAGTGCAAATCTTAGATGCAATGCAAATCCTTTTCTTTGTTTTCCAACGGATTAGCAGCACGGACATGGTCCCATGGGGAGATGGTTGGCAATACGGTGTCGTACTAAGGGATAGAGACGCATCATCACATTTGGCGGTATTTGCTTCAGGGCAGGGCCCGGACCACTGGGAGTGTGTCTCCTTATTTGTCCAAGTTCAGAATTCGGATACAGAAGTAAAAGTCTGATGCATGTGACTAAAAGCTGAGCAATCTTAAACTTTGACAGAACCTGCAGACACTTCAGGCCATCTAGAGTGACATTCCAGGTTCCAGGTTCCAGGTTCCAGGTTCCAGGTCTCCATTCCAACACCTGAACTTGTAAAAACAACTGGCAAGTTGACATGTCTGTTTCAATCAGACGTCACCTTAACAATATACTAATTAGGGCATTGATAAGTGTGAAATAGTTGCTTTTGGGGCTTATCATCCAGAGATGGTCCAAAATAATTTGACATTCCAAAATGCGGCATAACTACAAAATTACGATTCAGGAAAAGCTTACCTTGCTCATGCTGCGAATCTATCAAATGATTAAGGTTTCGTAAATGACTCAAACAACTTTTTTGTCAAATTGAATGGTTTTATCTATTTAATTATGTCAAATTGTTAATAATTTTGTTTGATAACCAATGTATTAAATTGACAGATTAAACTTAATTTGCTGATTTTGAAAAAATAACTGAAAAATGAAGAAATTAAAAGATTATTATATCTAAAATTTATTAAAAATTACTAAGAGAGATAAAAATAGAAGAAGAAAAAAAAGGGTAGAGATAGATATAGAGATAATTTATTATTCAAATTTAATATTTTGAAGTTGAATTAATATCAAATTTGAATCATAATATATAACAAGTTATTATTCCATTATATATATCTTCTTTTGACTTTAAAAATAATCATAAAGACAATTAAAAGAATAACTTCTAAAATAAACATAAAGACAATTGAAAGGATTAAGTAAATTGAATAGCATAGACAATGAATTGAGAAACGCCTAATAGATAGGTATTATTTATGTTGAACAAAAAAGTCATGTTTTACAAACAGCAGATTGCATTAGCAGTTAGCTGATAACTAATTATATTATCTGATTTTATCAGCAGATAACATCAATTGTTTATTAAAGATGTTTGGTAAAATTTGTTGTTTAGTATTAACAGTTGATATGTAAAATGACTTATGAGGGTATGATTTAAAAAAAAATTATAAGGGTATAAATATTATATTTCTTAGTATTTTATTGAATATTCTGATAAGAATTTAGAATTTAGATAATTAATTTTACAAAAATTAAGTTTATAACTTTAATAAAAACATAATAATAATAATAACGATGATGATAATGACACGACGACGACGACGATGATAATAATAATAATAATAATAATCCAACGTTAAATTTTCTATTAATATGAATGATATAGCGAGCTATATCATATTAGTATTTTTCATATAATATGTATGAATTTTATTATTTAATATATTAAAATATCTATAATTATAATATGACAAAGGTACGATATACAACATAATCCAAAAATTATTAAAGGAGGGTATAATTAGTTTTTTACCTATTAATTTTTAGCTGATTATCAAAAAAGCTCCTCTTATGAAGCTTTTAGAAATCAACTTATTAAAATTAAATAAACTAACCAATAAGTCATTCGCAAGCACATCAATAGCTTTTTAAGATAATCAAAAAATTAATTTTTAGTCAATAAGCTAAAGCAACTTATCAACTGTTTGTCAGACACCTCCATTGGTCGTGTTTGATAAACAACTGATAAGTTATTTTTTAGCTGTCTGTCCCATGTTAAAAGGTTATTTATTTGTTTTGTTACGAGCTGGTTGGGTTAGCTAATTCAACAAAACCAGCTAATTTTTAAAAAGCTTATCAAGTGTAGCATTTGG
>JANSVA010000002.1:587768-603016 GCA_025504915.1 Erythroxylum reticulatum | reverse complement strand
AACAACTTCGAAGACCCCAAAGGAACATCAACGGTCACAACATCCTCAACGGCTATTTCTGTGAGTACAATCCAACGGTCAAGATGAAATTGGCGGTTGCCGCCCTACAGTGTCCCGGTCTTGGACCAAGGGGTAACCGACCACTAACGGTTGTCGGTAAATTAGTAATTGCCGCGATCTCTTTTTTCATATACTAGCCGTTGTCTCGTCGTCTGTCCTATAAAAAGTAGGTAACTTGTGTTCACCCAACCAGATACAGAAATCTCCTACATCTTAAGTACATAAATTCTCTTTCAATCTTGGGAATCCAATCCTTTTTAGATCGCAAGATCCAGTTTCTTGTCAATGAGGGTTACTCTTTGCTGTTTATCTTGATCAAGAATTCGATCTAGTTTATCTTCAAAGAAAATAGAGATACAGATCCGTAAAGTTTGTGGTTTGGTTTTCTGATGCAACAGTAACTGTAAATCTTTGGATTCATTTTCTCTGCTTGTTAATTGTTACATAGAGTTAACTGAAATTTCCTGGCTTTTGATCGTGTTATTTTAAGATCATCGCCTTGTTATATACGTATTTACTCAACACTTGGTTTCTAGTTTTGATTTTCAGATCTGTAAGGTGGTAAACCAGCAAAAATGGAGGCAAAGTTTGTTCCATTATCGGATCACAAATCACTCTCTTCTTCTCCGTACAGGCCTGTTTCGAGCCCTAGAAAAAAGGGTTCTCGAGGGTTTGTTGCCAGACCAACTGAGAACTTGCCTCCAATGAACAACATCATCCATGGAAGCTTATTGTATTCTCATACTCCATCTCTCTCGTTCTCATACCCTCCTTCAGTTCATATTATGCACCCACTTCAACAACCTCAACCACCTGTTCTTCCTCTTCCAATCTCGCAACCCCATATCTCAGTCCCTAACTCTCTAAATCGAGGTCTGTCTTTGCCACCAGCTTCGAGAAAATACAACAGAAACAGGGATCATACCTTCACGTCTAAGAAGGCAAAAAAATCCACGAAAAGGGACGAAACAAAGCATGGCTCTCTGGCCACAAAAGTTTCTGTCAAAGTTGAGTCTCCAATTATTTCATCGACTTCACCGTCAGGACCAGACCCCAGTGACCTTCCAAAGGATGTTTTCAAGGTTTTGTCTTCTTCCATATCATCGTTAGAGCACTTGCAGAAGTTTTCAGGTTCGGTTTTTACAGAGTCTCCACCACCAAGCAGCTTGCCTTTGCCAAAGTTCTCAATGAAGCCAAAAGCACTCAGTTGCACTGCAGAAGCTGTAGGCGTTGATGCCGGAGCAACTGACAATCTCCGGAGACTTTTACGCCTCCGTTGATGGGATCAGGTTCAGTTGGGTACTTCGTTATGTGGGATGGTTCGCATTCGGGTTCGAAAATCCGGCCGAATAATACGATCGGTACTATATACTATCAAGCGTGAGGATGTTTCTCTCTCTTCTCTTTTTTCAAAATGGCAACGACCATCAACAGAGTTTTGCGATCACCACCTGATTTTTTGAATTGGGGTGCGCAAACAGAAGAGTTGAAGGCAAAAACTTTGTATTCGACACTCGACAGATGGTCTCTCTCTCTCTCTCTTTTGTTTTATGCATAGAGTAAGGAAAATACTGTGTGGAAAAAACATTAAAATAATAATGTTATTATTTTACTATGATGTTAGAAATCGTGAATCGCAATATGTGAGTTGAGATGTTTAGTGTTGTAAGAATTTTCCGATTCGCCTCTCTTCCTCTGACCCTCAAGGGATGATAAATAGATAGTTCATCAACTTACAAAATGGAGTTTAAAAGCAAAATTATAGACACCACATGCACTTCATCTCCATGGAAAATATTAGTTTGAGCATTGTAAGCTAAAATGCAAGGTCTGGTGTGATTAATGGCTTTGAAGAGAATAGAGTTGGTATCCATGCTTGGTGTTCCTGATAATCCAATTCAGAACCTGCCATCTATGTCCACTATTATTATCTGGTAGAATGTGTAGCATGTGTAGTGATGATAATCTATGTTTATTATTTGTACCCGAGCTTTTGAGTTTGTGATCAAAGATAAGCTTAGAACAAAGAACCAATGGACTACCAAAGTAGAATTCATGAACATCATATTACATGAGTGGTTGGGGTATTAATGAAATTGTGTCGTCTCTGTGGACTGCACCTATAGGGGGTAGAGAAGGTACCAGTGATTGAAATCCCCTATCCATGCCAATTGCCTTTAACAATCAACGAAGAGACTTTGAAATAGGAGGGCGTCCTATTTCGAAGATGCTGGAATTCAATTTTAATATTTAAAGAGTTGATATCAAGCTAACTGTCAATCCATATCTATGTCCTTTCTCCATTACCAATGCGATGTTTAATGCAAAGATACATAAGAGATCGTAATTTCATCATTTGCTTAAGCGTTCTTGACTCATAGATTACTGATTAAACATTAGTTTATTAATAGTCGCAAAAATAGACACTAAGACAACGTTGTTTATTGTTGTGTCACGATCGTGACAAAAATACTGGAGTCAGCCCGCATTTTGGAGCAACACTTTGAAACTACAAATGAAAATGTCACTTAAGGTCTATAAATTAGAGATGGTAATGGCTTGGGGTATTGCGAGCTGACCTGTGGGCCGATACGATTTATCATTTTTAAAAAAATTTAAAAATAATATCGTTTTATAAGTCAAACTCGGGCCACGACTAGTGGGCAAGTCGGGCCAAGAAATACCGGGCCGGCTTTGTTTTACATTTTATTTACTTTTATTCCTCAAAATAATTTTGTTGAAAACTATTAAGTGGGATTCCAAGTGGTTCTCGGACTTGAGGGACTGAGTTCAAATATCTTAGACGACTTAAGCAGTTAGGATTTTGTGAAAGAGGTTAGTTTATTTAAGATAATATATTGCATCCTTACTATTAACTGTTTAAATCGAGTAACTTATAATATGCGTTATATAGATACATGATAAATTAAAAAATTAAAAATTAACAATCAATAAAACAGTCGAGTAACTTATAATATGCGTTATATACATGATAAATTAAAAAATTAAAAATTAACAATCAATACTTAATAATCATTATTATTATAAATAATAAAATATTTTAATTGAAGTTATTTGATATAAAAAAATAAATATTGAATTGGATCATGAACAGTTAAGCATTTCTGAGTCAATTTTTTCAATAAAAGTCAATGACTTAAAAGATTCATAATTTAAATTTTTTATTTTATCAATGATTAAAAAATCCAACCAGTTTAGCTGAATATAGTGAGGAATGAGAATAGATATTATCATTATAATTATGATGGTTGGTTAAAAGAAAGGGATAATTATCATTATCATTGATACTGGTTGATTTGTAAAAAATATTGAGAAATAAAAATTAAATATATTTTAATTAATTATATTGTAATTGATTATATTTTAATTAATTAATTACAATATTTTAATTAATGAATGAAATATATTTTAATTAATTATATTGTAATTAATTAATTAATAATATTATTAGTTAAAGAATACCAAACTTTACTAAACCAAAAAAAATCAAACATTGCTTTGGGTAATAGGGTAGAAACAAATAATGGTGACAAAGCTATTATATTGAAGAACACAGGATATTGGAGAGCAATAAAAGAGGAAGACAAATAAAGAAAAGTGTTGGACTGTTGTTAATACTAAACACGCCAAAATGTACGAGGAATGACTCCCATTCCTCTCATAATCGAGAGGAATTGAGTAATGTCCAAAAATTAATAATGAAAGCATAAGTCATCCAGTTATAACTTCTTACCAAGCTTTATTTTTCATTTCATACTCATTCATCTCTCCTTAGATCCACCAAGTAATTACAACTTTATTGTTAAAAACTAATCAATTTATCAATTGATTAATTTTCGTAAATTAATAAGTTTTTATAAATTAAAATAAATAAATTAATTTTCTTTTAACAATATCTTTTTTCAATTACACTTCAAATTGTTCGATAAGACAATCTCGTTCAATCATATTTTAATTTTTTATTTTTATTTAATCTTTAGCCGATTTTATGATGATCTAACATCGATTAAACCTTTTATACCTTAAATGTTTTGTCTTACTGGTTTAACTTCTGGTCGAGTTTTTAAAATATTGATTTTCAGAAAAAATTCTTTAATGTCAAATAATGACCACCGAATAATGATCATCTGATTGGTCGTATTTATACACTGTAAGTAGAAAAGGAAATTGAAAATGGATGATGTATCTGATGCTTCAAAATTTATCCCTGCAGGACAAAGAACAAATGAAAGAGAGGGACCTAATTTTTTGTAGTACCTTAGAGTGATTCATAAACGCTTGTTCATATTCTCTTTTAATTTCTTTGGGATTAGGTGCATTAGTAGGTGTGGATGACAGTGAAATTTGATGTCACGTGCATTGAGGAGACCAACCTTCCTGTCTTGAGGTTACTGCCTCTCTGCACTGGTCCTCTTCCACGCACAAGTCCACAATAAATGGTTCATGTCCTTTCCAGTTCTCCATTGCTGATTCAAAAGTTACCTAATAGGTTCTCTACATTTGTTGAATATGTTGTCTTTTCTAACCATATCAGGTCACGCTCCGTGTAATAAAGGTGTCCAACTACTTAAGCTGCTTTCATTTTAATTGAAGCCAACGACAATAAAGACTTCTTGTTATGGATACGAAATTCTAATCGTAGTTGCTTGATTACCATACATTAATTCAATCCCAGTTTCCTTTTCGATCCAATTACAAGGCTGAATTAAAGGAGCCGAGTTTTTGGTTGGCTTTAACTGATTAGTTAAGCTTTTACATTTATTTGTAGGAATGGACTGCTCAACCTCCTCTTGCTCTCAAATGAAACAAGCAGCTTGCTTTTATTCATGTCAGAGTTTGCTGTCTCACGATAATGCTTACAATGGCAGAGGTGGAGCTTGCTTCCGATCAGGTTTCAGACCAAAATTCACTTCCAAAAGTAGACAAACCATCGGATTCTGGCAAGAAGCCCACTGTTCCATTCTTTGCTCTGTTTTCTGCTGCTGATAGAGTTGATCACTTGTTGATGTTTCTTGGAAGTGCTGGGGCGTGTATCCATGGAGCTTCTCTGCCTTTATTCTTTGTCTTATTTGGACGAATGATTGATTCTCTGGGACATTTAACTCAAAATGCCCATGGAATATCTTCTGAAGTCTCCAAGGTATATGACAAAATGCTGTCTCCTATTCTTACATGCCAAACAAACTTTGACCAATGTTTCTCAATGTCCTTAAACAACGTTAAAAGTGCATGTATCCTATTCCCCTGGACCCTTTAAAAGACAGATCCTTAGACAAGTTCTTGGGGAAAGATTAGGATTTTAAGTAGAAATCTTATAGCCTTTCCTTTGCTGCAGAATGCTTTATACTTGGTATACTTGGGAACTGTGATTTTTGCATCAGCTTGGATTGGTAAGTTTCTCCTGAAGTTCAACGAAAATTGTCTCGAATAGGATGGACTCTTAAATGAAGTTGGAATTGATCTTTTCAGGTGTAGCATGTTGGATGCAAACTGGGGAGAGACAGACATCTCGTTTACGTTTGAGATATCTTCAATCTGTTCTGAGAAAGGACATGAATTTCTTCGATACAGAAGCTAGAGATTCGAATATCATATTTCACATATCGAGTGATGCAATATTAGTACAAGATGCTATAGGAGATAAGGTGATGATAAATAAGAATCAGTTGTATATAGACCAATGATAATTACCTTTTTGCCTGAGCCAATTCTTACAGTATCTTTGTGCAGATAGGCCATGCTCTACGTTATCTTTCTCAGTTCTTTGTTGGATTTGCCGTTGGATTTGCTTCAGTATGGCAGCTTACACTACTAACCTTAGCTGTGGTTCCACTGATAGCTGTTGCTGGAGGAGCTTATACTGTAATTATGTCTACTCTATCAGAAAAAGGTGAGACTGCATATGCTGAGGCAGGGAAAGTTGCAGAAGAGGTACACATTCAATACTTTCTTCTTCAATAGAACAAAGAACAAAAACTTGAGTTAATTGTCCTGATTCCTGTCATTTGCGTCTATCATCAGGTGATTTCGCAAATTCGTACTGTCTATGCATTTGTCGGAGAGGACAAAGCAATCCAAGGATATTCCAAGTCCCTTGAAAATGCATATAATCTAGGGAAGAAAAGTGGTGTCGCTAAAGGAGTTGGTGTTGGATTTACATATGCACTACTATTCTGTGCGTGGTCGTTGCTTCTCTGGTATGCTGGTATTCTTATCAGTCATCACCACACAAATGGAGGGAAGGCATTCACAGTGATAATCAATGTCATTTTCAGTGGATTGTAAGTTGTTTTTGAGTGGCAAAAAGAGCTAGTTCTTGATGATGATGCTCATTTGTTTGATATAGAACATCAATAATCTTTTGTTTTTGCCAGAGCTCTTGGTCAGGCCACTCCGAATCTGGCTGCCATTGCAAAAGGCAAAGCTGCCGTGTCCAATATCGTTAACATGATTAAAGCAGATTCCAAAGCTTCAGATATCTCAGGAGACGGTATTGTGTTGCAGAAAGTTGCAGGAAATATCCAATTCTGTGAGGTTCAGTTTGCTTATCCCTCACGACCCAACATGGTTTTTGACAATTTGAGCTTTTCAGTTAGTGCTGGGAAGATATTTGCAGTTGTAGGTTCTAGTGGTTCAGGAAAGAGTACTGTCATATCCATGCTTCAACGATTCTATGAACCCACTTCAGGTACCTTAATACAACTTCAAACGGTCAACTTAGGCTATGACTAATGAAACCTAAGCTTGTACATCGATCTTATCAGGTCAAATATTGTTGGACGGGTACGATCTTAAGACTCTTCAGTTAAAATGGCTGAGAGAACAGATGGGATTGGTCAGTCAAGAACCAGCATTATTCGCTGCAACTATAATTGACAACATTCTGTTTGGTAAAGAATATGCAAGCATGGATCAGGTTATCCAAGCAGCCAAAGCATCTAATGCACATTCTTTCGTTCAAAAGTTGCCTGATGGTTACAGAACTCAGGTAAATCCTACCCTGAATCCCCTGGTTTAATTCGTAGTTTCAGCTTTACGTGATGTTTTGATGCTTTCTTGTACCTAGGTAGGTGAAGGTGGAACTCAACTTTCTGGTGGACAAAAACAAAGGATCGCTATAGCCAGAGCAATTCTGAGGAATCCAAAGATACTACTTTTAGATGAGGCCACCAGTGCTCTTGATGCAGAATCAGAACTCGCTGTTCAACAAGCCCTGGAGAAGATTATGTCTGATAGGACTACAATAATCGTTGCACACCGATTATCCACCATTCGAAACGTTGATAAAATTCTCGTCTTAAAAAATGGTCAGGTGGTTGAAAGTGGTAATCACTCGGAGCTGATGTCTATGGAAGGAGAGTATGCGACTCTTGTAAGCTTGCAAGCATCAAAAACTCATACAAATCCAACTTCCTCAGATCTTTCTGAAACTGCTTCAAATTCAGGATTTAAAGAACTTACCAACATTCACCAGTCGGAACTCCAATCAACCCCAACGAGAGAGATGCATTCAAGTGACGAAAACCAGCCAAGGCCAAGCATTGCTCCAACTCCAGCCCCATCAATCATGGAGTTGCTGAAACTAAATGCACCAGAGTGGCCTTACGCAGTGCTTGGATCAGTAGGTGCGATTCTAGCTGGAGCACAAGCACCTCTCTTTGCTCTTGGAATTTCTCATGTCCTGACGGCATTTTATTTTCCTGATGCAACTCGAATGAAACATGAGGTCCACCGGATAGCTCTCATTTTTGTTGGAGCTGGTGTTGTCACCATTCCTATATATCTTCTCCAACACTACTACTACACTTTGATGGGTGAACGTCTCACTACTCGTATTCGTTTATCAATGTTCTCAGGTTTTCTTTTACCTCTTTCTTTTTTTCCCCCCCTTGTTATGTTTTCCTGTGAAATTAGTTGTGATCATCAACACCAAGACAATAGCTTTACATTTAACATGTAAATTACATTTTAAATTCAAAATTTTAATCAATTTTACATATTAACAAAGAATTATAAATCATCTTAATTAAAGATTCAAAATTTTAATTTATTATAAATACAATATATTATTTATTCTATTATTTCAATTTAAAAAATATTTGAAATATATAAAATTATTAATTAATTTCTTAAAAGATTATCTTTTCGAGTTACTTTATTTCAAATAATTATAAGTAATTTATAGATAATGATTAAATTTAAAAATGCTTTGAACGTTTATATGAATGCTGAAAAATAATTAATAAGAGATAATTTTAATTTGATATAAATATATTTTTATGATTTACAATTTTTTATGTGTCTATTGAAGTACTTAATATTTATATTTACAAAAAATTAATAAAATTTATATTTCTGAAATTAAATAAAACTTCTCTTGTTTTTACTGCAGCTATGCTATCAAACGAGATTGGCTGGTTTGATCAGGATGAGCACAGTACTGGTGCTTTGACGTCAGCTTTAGCAGCGGACGCAACCTTAGTGCGAAGTGCTCTTGCTGATCGTCTCTCAACTATTGTCCAGAACGTATCACTCACTGTAACTGCATGTGTCATTGCCTTTACATTGAACTGGCGCATAACATCAGTGGTTGTAGCCACCTTCCCTCTCCTCATTGCAGCTTCCATAACCGAGGCATTCCCTTATCTTTTCTTCATATCTATAGTTTGTTAATTTGTCAGTACAGTTCTTGAATCTTCCTGACTGCATCTAAAATCTGCAGCAACTTTTTATCAAGGGGTACGGAGGAGACTACCATGCTTACTGTAGAGCAACAGCTTTGGCACGCGAAGCGATTGCCAATATACGTACAGTTGCTGCGTTTGGAGCTGAAGAACGAATCTCAATGCATTTTGCTTCAGAATTGGACAAACCCAACAGGCAAGCACTTGTTCGCGGGCATATGTCAGGTTTTGGATATGGTGTGTCGCATCTACTCTCTATGTGTTCTTATGCACTTGCCCTTTGGTACGCATCAGTCCTGATCAAGCGGAAGGAATCTGATTTTGGACACTCCATGAAGGCGTTCATGATTTTGATAGTTACGGCATTGGGAATAGCAGAGACACTTGCCCTTGCGCCAGACATTGTGAAGGGTTCAGAGGCACTTGGATCAGTGTTCAGTATTCTTCGTAGGAAAACAGCCATAGACCCGGATGATCCTGCCTCGAAAATGGTAACTGAAGTGAAAGGTGATATAGTTTTCAGGAATGTTAGGTTCAACTACCCTGCAAGGCCTGATATCACAATCTTTGAGAATTTAAACCTGAAGATCTCATCGGGAAAAAGTCTGGCCGTGGTTGGACAAAGCGGGTCAGGGAAAAGTACAGCAATTGGCTTGATCCTTAGATTCTACGACCCCATTTCTGGGACAATCCTGATTGATGGAAATGACATCAAGACCTTAAACCTGAAGTTGCTCAGGAAGAGAATAGGTTTAGTTCAACAGGAACCTGCATTGTTTTCGACGACAATATACGAAAACATCAAATATGGTAACGAAGATGCATCGGATATCGAGATAATGCAAGCAGCAAAAGCAGCAAACGCTGATGGATTCATCAGCAGAATGGCTCAAGGTTATCAAACTCATGTAGGTGACAGAGGGTTGCAACTATCAGGAGGGCAGAAACAGAGAGTCGCAATTGCAAGAGCCGTTCTTAAAGACCCATCGATCCTTCTTTTGGATGAAGCTACAAGTGCATTAGATACAGCTTCCGAGAAGGTGGTTCAAGAGGCCTTGGACAAGCTCATGAAAGGTCGAACCACAATTCTAGTAGCACACAGGTTATCAACTGTCAAGGATGCTGATACTATTGCAGTGCTTCAACAAGGGAAGGTCGTTGAACTTGGCAGCCATAATCAACTTATTGCAAGACCTGCTAGCATCTACAAACAACTGGTCAACCTACAGGAAGAGAAGACACTTTGATGTTTATCCTTCTAAGGTTAAAGAGTGGAGTATAATGCTTTAATTCGTTTGTACATTCGAGAATGTATTCGGATGTACCTTTTAACAAGTTTATATATAAATTATGAAAAGAGAAAAAATGTATATTTAAGATAATTACGTGATTTATGAATTTTAAAAACATTATCTAATTTTTAATTTTTAATTAAATTAAAAATATTTACTTTTTAATTTAGATATGAATATCAAACTTAAACTAATCAAATGTTATTAATAAAATAATTAATTAATCCACGTAATATATATAATATGTTGCCCATATTTAGTTATTATTTTTAATTTAAGTCTACGTGAAGGGAATTTTTAAAAAATTAAAAAATACAAAGAATTTAATTAGAATCCTTAAAAATTAATAAAATTTTATAATTTTTCTTAAATTGAAATTTATGACAAGATATTTTAAAAAAATATGAAAATTACAAAAAAATCTTAAATTATAAGAAAATTTTGTATGTTTTACCTTTAAAAAATAATCGAAGGAGAGTCCATAGAGCAAAATTCAGGAAACTAGCAGGAAAAGAACAAAAAGTACTCCGACAGGCACATCTAATTCAAACCTGTTTAATCCTGTTTGACCTCAAATTAATAAAGAAAGCTATAATAAAGTGAGTGGTGGTCCGTTACTGCTCCCATGTTAGGGATTAGGCAATTTCAAGTATCCATTTAGTGTTGGATTGACCTTGGCACGTCTTCTCGATTCCTTAAACCTAAGGCAATTATACCTACGACAATGCTAGTCACGTTGGGTTTTTGTACCGTTATATATTTTTCTTCACACTTCAAGTCATCATTGATATTACGTAATAAAAGAAGAAAAAGAAAGCACATGAAAAGAGAAAGGGTACAGGGAGCCAACTAATCAACAACTACCACTACGGAATCGCATGTGTCTCGTTGATGGTCCTATCCCTTGAAAGGCAAGAAATATTCTTCAGAACAAGCACCCCACTCCTCACCGCCTTCCAATCTTTACGAAAACAGTCCTTACTCCTTAGTATTAGGTCCTTTTATTTTACCTTTTTGCACTTACTTATGGTCGGTCTCATTATATTATTTAAAATAATTGTTTTAACAATTTAATATCAAAATAAAATTAATTTAAAACATATTCAAATTATTTAAATTATCAAATTAATTCGCAGTATCGAGTACGGATGTGTTGTCATTCATTCTTTAAATTAGATATACAATTTAAATTATTTTAAAATAATATTTATTTTTAAATTTAATATTAAAATAATATTAATTTGCGATAGGATTTATTTGAATTATAATATCAAGTTTTAAATTAATTTCTCAATTCTAAAATTAAAAATAATCAAATTTAAAATTAAGTGTAATTCTTTTTTTTAAACAGAATAATCCGCAATCGTTACTTTTTGAATGCGCATTAAGTAAATCTCCAGATTTACGTAATAATCTACAAATTACGTTAATTGGGTGTTCAAAACTAGGTAAGTTCTATATAATAGACTCAAATGAGAGAGTATAAGTAGGGAGAATCAAACACAAGACCTTTTGATTCCATATCTTTTTACTCTATCAACTCGACCACTCTTATACGTTCTTGATCTATAATCTATTAAGGGAGAGCCCTTTGCAATTATAATTTATTTAAACTTAATTCAAATTTATCCAAGCAATTATAAGTCTAGTTTACTAAAATTATATTAATTAATTATAATAATTATTGGTGCATTAAAATAGAGGGTTATATAAATAAATAAAGACAACAGCTGTCAAGAGTATGTAGGTCAGTTCTGTCCAAACACACTGTTTAACCCAATCTGTAACCGCGATTCGGAGTCTCTCCTCGCTCCCTATCTTTCTTTCAAACTTTCTTATTGTTCTCGCGGAACTCTCTCTCTCTCTCTCCCTCCCTCTCTCTACGCAGAAACTAGAACTCACTGGAGAGTTCTTGTTCGTGTTTCTTTGCTATTCTCGGTTAGGTTTTAAGTGACAGATCTAAGTGAATGTTGAGCTGGTAATGAGTAGTGACAGCTTCAAGTTGCGATCGGACTTGAATCGGAGAGAAAAAGCGCGGGGGCGACGAAAAGAGAGGCGGTGACGGTTGAAGGCAGTTATTGTAGTGTTATCGTTGAAGTTCTGTTTGTTACATAGGAGAAGAGATCGGACGGTGTAAATGAGTGCTTCGAGGTTTATTAAGTGCGTGACGGTGGGCGACGGCGCCGTTGGTAAAACTTGTTTGCTCATTTCCTACACAAGCAATACTTTCCCTACGGTACAATGCTCTCTTTCCTTCATTTGTGACCGAACATTTTGCGTGATTTTTTCCAGTGCTTAGATGATTTATCGAGTGGTTAGGGGGCGCGAAATTAGTTGAAACGTTGAAACTGTTGCGACATGTTAAGTGTGACTTTTCGAATTTTAAAATTCAAATGAGTAGCGATTCCTTTAGAACCTAATTTTGTAACTTTAATTGGCAAAAAAGACGTGCACACTTTAGTTGTGAGTCATTTATTCTCGATTTTGGCGAGTTATGGTTTTTCTATCGCATTTATGTTTTGTGCAAGTTTTGCGGGTTATTCAGATAGAATTGGAAATGTGCTTTTTGGCTCGATTCAGTTACTTTTTTTTGCTTTTTGACTCCATATTGCCTTGAGGTCTAATTTGATCTAAAACAAGATTATGTAACAAATATTTTCGAAAATTACGCAAACCGTTTTTCACGTCGCATACACATACTTAAGAGTTATGTGAAGGTCTTACAAGATAATAGGTTGATATTTCGACTGGAATTATAGATAGTGGCGGTTTTTTCCTCTGGAATCTGGTTTGAAAACTTTGATTTGGCTAAAAGGCTGCACGTGTTCTGGTTGTGGATTATTCTTTCCTGATTCTCATACGAACTAAGAAGTAAGAACAATGCTTGTTCATGCTGTAATGATTTCTTATTTTGCTTCTTTCGTTTGTCATATTCTTCAGAAGATTACTAGATTGAATCTAGTACAAGAAAATTGTGTTGTTTGGCATGATTTGTGATTTTCTTACTGTTTGACTCGCAATTGAATATGGGTTACTAACTTGATAAAAATAAAAAATAAAACAGGATTACGTACCGACCGTTTTTGACAATTTCAGTGCAAACGTGGTTGTGGATGGGAGTACTGTCAACTTAGGGTTATGGGACACTGCTGGTAATTAAAGCGAGTCTGGGCATATTAATAACTTGATTCGGTTGTAAGATGCAAAAGGCCTTCGTGCTTTTTAGCTTTAACTGAGCTTGCTATGACAGGTCAGGAGGATTACAATAGGTTAAGACCTTTGAGCTATCGAGGTGCAGATGTCTTCATTCTTGCTTTCTCTTTGATAAGCAAGGCCAGTTATGAAAATGTCGCCAAAAAGGTTACAAATCATTGTCAGGATCTTACTTCTTTGAGGTTTATAATTCCTTTGATAAAATAAACGTAAATTCCAGAAGTTGACTCATTACTTGCTGGTTTTCTGTTTCAGTGGATTCCTGAATTGAGGCATTATGCTCCTGGAGTTCCAGTAATTCTTGTTGGAACAAAACTTGGTACGTGTTTCTGTCTAGTTTCTTGTTTCAGAATACAATCCTTTGTCTCAAGCTCTTTTGCATTGTGATGGCTCAGATATGGCTTAAGTTTCTTAGCAAAGTCTCAAAAATTGGAAAGCTCAAATGTTGAGCGAACTAGCTTTCATCCATTTGCATGATAAGGCAATCCAACTATGTATGAATGTTTACATATTTGTGGTTTAAGTTCCTTTCCCCCCCAAGACTAAAATCCTGGATTCGTAGCTGCCAACTTTGTTCTCTAATCATGTCCAAGTCCTAGCAGATAACTAAACCGTAGATTATTTTTTTCTTCTTTCCCTTTTCACCATTGTTGCAATCTGGTGTTTGAGCTAGCCAAACTTCGTTCAAATTGTGCACTGCCACTGTATTATTGGCTTGGGTTATGGACTTTTATTTGGTCCTGTTCCACCCTCAACAGCTATTCTCTCCTTTTTTTAAGTCCTTTCTTTATGTTTTATCGTATTGAGGTCAACTATTTTACCATATAAAGTTTTCTATTTACCACGGTCTTTTACCATTGTAGATCTGCGTGAGGATAAGCAGTTCTTTGTTGAGCATCCTGGTGCAGTCTCCATAAACACTGCACAGGTAAATAGCTTCTCCGATGTTTACTAGCGTATAATGATACATTATTAAATTTAGAACGTAATGAAAAAGAACTGCAATGTAATGAAGATTACTTGTGATCTTTATGATCTTATTAAATAACTCGGTTGTATTGGATTGACTTTCACCTAAGGGCGAAGAACTGAGAAAGCTTATTGGGGCAGCTGCCTACATTGAGTGCAGCTCAAAAACTCAGCAGGTAATATATGCGTATTCCTTTCGTCTCTGTTTGGGAATATTGTGTTTGGCTCTCCTACCAATGGATTTAAGTCGTATATGTGCTGTAATTGCAGAATGTAAAGGCTGTTTTTGATGCCGCTATTAAGGTTGTTCTTCAGCCCCCAAAGCAAAAGAAGAAGAAGAAAAAGGGTCAGAAGGCTTGCTCCATACTGTAAGACACAAAAGATATGTTTAACAAACAAAGGTAATCTAAAGAGTTAGTCATCCTTCTTAATACTACATCCATTATCTCCTTATGAAGAAGCAGGAAGCAATTGTTGTATAGTAGCATCGACTGATTTTCTAGGTACTTTCTGTGGAAGTATCGAATTGTTTGTTTAATGTCTGCCTCTATTCTTGTGACCTGTGATCGAACCTTAAATTTCTTGCATAAGATGCAAATTTTCATTTGATCAGTGTCAAAATTTGCCTGGCAATAGGTACCACCCATGATATAATCCAACAGGATCCAGGCAGTAGGTGCTCTTGTAATACTCTTACACCATATATGTTGATATCTATATGTATTTTATTCAAACCCTTTTGAGTTATAAGATATTACTTTTTTGTGCTTCAAAGACAAAATATGGAAGAGGTTAAAAAGGTTTTAGAACTAACAAAATTGTATTTTTTATTATTTTGGTGCTCTTACATTATTATGGTTGATCAAATTATTGCTACGTTTGTCTTGTGTTGTTTTTACGTTTTATTATTTTATGAACTATATGTTTAATTGGGCATCAAATTTAATTGAGAGTTATTATGTTATGCAACATAACAACTTTAACAATATAATTCAATTTTTGTACTATT
>JANSVA010000002.1:558070-572722 GCA_025504915.1 Erythroxylum reticulatum | reverse complement strand
CACTTCTCCTTCTCCTTCTTATATTTAATAATACACCTTGCAGAAATATAAATTATGAATGTTATACTATATCAATTATTACTTATCTTTATCAATAGATTTACAAAAGCTATTTAATATATCAAATATTATCACCTTGCTTCAATTGCATTAAAAATGTAATTGATGATAATTAAATCTCATTCATATAAGTTTTTTTTTTCTTATTTAGAATTTTATAAACAGTTCAATTTTATTTTAATTTTTCAGTTGTGGTTTTTGAGATACATCATTAGAGTGGTATGCAACAAAGAAGCTATATCTTTTGAGAAAAGTATTTTCGAGAGCTGGGGGCAGGGCACTCTTCATTTTTTTTCTATTCCCAACTAATGACTGTGGGGCATAATAAAATGTATATAATTAGGGATGCCAAGTTTCTGCCCGATCGGCCTTTGAATCGAGTCTGAACTGTTCTATTTCATCCAATCTAAATTACTTTTAAAAATATATATCATTTAAGTAAAATTATATTATTTTTAATTTTTAAAATAAAAAATATTTAATTAAACCAACTTCGGACTTGGTTTGTCTTCGGACCGCCAAAGCTCAATCCATCTCGGACTGAGCCTGAACACAAAATTTATAGACTCAAATTTGGCCTACTCCACTGCCAAGCTTAAATTAATTGTAGAAATAAATAAAATTATAACTAGTTGATTAGTAATTTTATTTGTGTTCTTTCTGCTATGTTTGTTAATAAATATAAATTAATAATAACATACTAATTATAAATAAAATAATTTTAATTTCGAAATTATTAAAATATATTGATTTTTTGTAAAATAAATAAATTAATAACTTTAATGTTTAGACGATAAATATTTCGTCTTGTAGAAATATGATTTTGTTTATCATTTTTAAATAATATAATTTAGAAAATATTTATATTTTAATATAGATAATTTCAGTTTCAAATTAATAACTATATTAATTATTGTCAAAGAATTAAATTACTATTTTGTATATTTATCAACATATATATTCTCATTATAATTTAACAACAGATCTTAAATGAAAGTTAATTTTATCTTAAATAAATATCGTTTATAAATACAAACATGACAAATAGTTTTATATTTTTAATGTATAATTTTTTATCTTTCGAATCATTTGAACTTTTTAAGGTATCTTAAACTAAAATAACTTGCATATGAAAAATATTTTTGTTTTATCTAATTAATAATAAAGAAAAATATCATTTTTGACATATAAAAACAAAGACAAAATCTTAAGTACATCTAAAAAAAAAAAGCTAATCAAACAAAATGCAAAATCTTAAAAACCAAACTATTATTTTGAAGTGGTCCTATGATCTTATCATGAATTATATTAATTATTTTATTTTATGTATATTTATCAATAACTTATTTAGTCTTTAACATATTTTTAGTAAAAGTAAGTAAACAGATGTTTCATTTCACTTTAGATAGTAAGTTTAATAAATATTTTTATATTTTAAAGACAGATATGTTCAAATATCACCTGGTGAAAACTCACCGCATTAAGAAAACTAGAATGTACCTCAATATGGCAAAAGAGAAATATGGTAGTTATTTAGTGTTCCCAGTTTAACTCTTTATGCTCTATGTATTAAACTATCGATCATATCACATGGCACGGCATATTCATCTCAAGAGGAAAACCAAATCGAAGACGTTAAAGAACTAGAAACTCGTGTAGAGAACTTGAAAGAACAAGATGCAACAGACTTCCGACAATAATTGAAAGTAACACGGTAGTGAACACATCAAGGATTAATAAGGACATAGAACAAATATACAGTGACAAAATTAAATTACAATGAATAAAAATTAAGATACGTTTGAATTTTTACTTTCAATCTCCTTATTATAGGTACAATTTTTAGACTATTCTAAATAAAAATTGAACATATATAAATTATTAGTAATTAATATTAAATAGCTAAATAAATTTAATTAGGTTAATAAAATCAATTTTATTAAGTTAATAGATAACTCTCAAGATTTCCATTTGTTCAAACCCTAAGGGAAGTATTAACATGCATAACTTTAGAGAAGTTATAGATTTTGATATTTCTCACCCACAATACCTTCTTTTTTGTTTCTGGAATCGAATGTAGCGGAGTGTGCTAGCAAAGACGGAATTCGAAATTGGATCTAAGATTGTGGACTCAGTTTGGATTTCAGTACTGATTAGTTCCACAAGGCCCTGTACTGCAATGCTTGTAACCTGTGGCAGATAGGTGTTGATTTATTAGAAGACCAAACGCTGCGAACCTATCTCCGTACAAATGTAAAATCCTCTGTAAAGATTACAAAAAGATTAAAAATCTACCAAATGGAAGGCTTTATTTTCACAGGGATTCGCTTAGGCTTATTAAAAGAATTGTCATTCAAATTCCTACAGCCTTTGTGGAACTGCTTAAGCAGCTTACCTGATTCGAGAGTTGCAGTATTTTCTTAGGTGATGCTAGCACTTCCTCTCCCACTACGTCCTCACCTTGCAACTTCTATACTAAATAGGGAACCAGAAACATGAAAAAGTCATATGGAGCTGAGTAGTTCTCATAGGAGAAACTCTTCTCTTATTCAAGAAAAAAGAAACCAGTGTACCTGAAGCAAGAGGAAAGCTCCAAACGATGTCTCAAGTGACTACAAGTGATGCTGATCTGGAAACACCTGAATTTATGCAGTCCATCAAAAAATACCGTGCACGATCATTGCATTTGATAACCGATCATACATATTCAGATAAACAACTTCAAGTCGTCAACATATACCACAAGAACGAAGCAACACGGAAAAAGATGACTTAAATGGTCTCCGCGGAAGAGGACTTGTGGTTTAAAATGTGAATTTTCAACCTATGCTTGGCAAATAGCAAATATGGTTTATGAAGATCCAACTCAAAACTAGAAATGGTAATGGGAGAGCCGGGTTCAGATCATATAGGAATATAGTTTATGAAGATGCAACAAGAGCAGAAGGAAGTTACTCTAGACTGAAGTCATCGAAACCAGCTCTAGGACTCACAGAAGATGGTGCATTTATATATTTCAAGGTCCACACCGTCTCTCTGATTAAGAACACAGAATTTTGCCCCACCTAACACAATATAAAATAATGGGGAAATGTAATGGACAATTGTAATGCTAGCACTTCAGCAGTCATAGATGAATATTACAATCAGAAAAATATCTGCAGGTAGGTAAGATACAGGAGCAGATTACAGATATTACAGATCTTCCTTAATAATAGACAATCCATAATCGAACACCATTCAGATATTGAGATTGATATTTCAGCTGCCTATTTTGAGTTTCCAAAATGTATCCTAGATTGATGATGTCACATAGTTTTATAGGACTTCAACTCGATCTATTTCGTTCATTTCTGTCCCATCTCTACTTCCGCTGGAAGAAAGTGAAGTGTTTAATTAGACACGGGAAAAAAAAGGGTACATCCACAGAGCATAATCTACCAAGTTTACATGAAATTTTCATGTCGCCGAAGTACCTTACAAACAGACTAATCAAGGAAATATCAATATATCAACATATTCACAGACTCGCAAAAACATATTAATCACTCAAATCCAAAAATCATGTTTCCCTTTACCACTTAAACTTGTCAAATTAGACTCGAAAAGAGCACAAAAAAAAAAAACAAACGGAGATCGTATTATTCCTCGCCTTCAGAACCATTCATGCGGTTCACGTCTACTGAGTTGATCGAGATGGCCTCAGATCATTAAGCACCTCCTTCCTTTTATGTAAACGAAACCTACCGTACAGAGCAAAAGCCCGCAACCACGAGACTTTTCAATAGATGAACTAAATCAAAGTATCGCGTTAATTAGCAAATATCAAACTCCAGAATCTTCCATAAGCTAATCACTCACAGTCTAAGTAACACTTTTCCTGCGTGTCGCACAAACTCGTAGAGAATGACGATCGCAACTTCATGTCTCTTCACATTCTTGAAGAACATCTCAAGCTTCCTCGATTCATAAAAGGTTCTCGTATCTACATATCAAGATCAATCGATTCCGAAAATTAACAAAACATCAAAAATAGCACCGAAAATAGATGAGAGATTTACAGAGCTCGTAGTATTTGTGAGGTGAGAGCTAGTACTTGAGAGCTTCTCTTGGATCGTTCGCATCCTGAGATTCAAAAAAGTGAGGGAAGTTTGAGATCGGAAAATTCAGAGAAACTTCGAATCTGACTATCTGCGGGGATCGGTGAAAGTACCAAACCGCGAGATGCATGTAGAAGGCGTTAAGTTAAACTTCGGCGACTCCTGTGGGCCGTTTTTCTTCGCCTTCTGCTGCTTTTAGAACTTTTCCTGTTTCAACGTTCAACTCCTTTTCGAATTTCGATTCTGTTTGGCTCGGCAGTTGAGAGCATTTTATGTTTGACGTTGATTCTTTTTTGAAAAACAGTTCCCATCTGAGTGAGCCAAACAGAGAGGAAATAATAACAAGAGCATCGATGTAGTCAAACGGACCGTCGTTTAACATGATGTTGGGTAATTGTCCATCTACGACATGTCGTTCTTGATTTAGTAAATAAAAATTGAATTTATTATTTTTTAATATTATATATATATATATATATATATATAACATGAAAATGAAAGGCTTCCCCTTCCTTATCACGGTAAAAAAAGTCCCATAGCCAAATTCAATTTGACTTTCATTAGATATGAATTACGTGCAGACTTACTTAAGTCCTCCATGTCAGTCATAATCGGTGTACGAAATCTGTCCAATGGCAGGCCGCAGGCGGGAAGTACAGGATAACGCACATTGTTGGTAAAATTAAATCAAAAAAAGCATGCTTATAATGGTCAAAAAATCATAATTAGTTTATGAATTGTTATGCTGAACTTCATTTTACCAAAGATCATATGCTATGTTTGAGAGTGCAATGATACCTAACGAAAGTTGTGAAAGTTGGAAAGTTGAAGGTTGTGAAGGAAGTTATGGACAAGAAGAGGAAGAGAATGAAACAGGTTTTGTTTAGAATCCTGACGAGCAACCGTTGTGAAGAGTGTCTTAACTACAACGTCGTTGGACAGGATCCTGAACAAGCAGACAATTCTGTCTCCGTCCTTAAAAATCGAAATTCAGGTTTTGCCACGATAGCTTCTTACGATGTTCTCTAGCTGTCCTGATGATAGCTTATCTTGATGTGATTGATCATCTTGGTTTGCAGGTTTTAAGGTAAATCCGAAACAGGGACTATGCTCGGACAAGCGCTGTAGTTGTATAAGAAGCTCAAAGGCTTCAATTTCTAATAAATTCCAATCCTCTGCAAGGGATTACTTGAGAGTTGACGAGGAAGACAAGAACAAACCTCGTACCAGATCGTTTTCTGCCGTGCCAGAAACTGTTCTTGGTTGGCCTTTACTTGGAAGGAACTATCGGAATCAGGAAGCCTTAAGCAGAGCTAAAGCAAGAAGCATGTCTGTCGTAGAATGGGTCATGAGCCTTACCAGTCAATCTTCGTCCCTCGATTTCACTCCAAATAGAACCAGCAGCCTTTTCGAGGGTGAAACATCAAGTGACTCATTTGCTGAGGATTTCAGGATTAAGGAAACAAGTTTCTACGAGATTCATGAGTCTGAAAATGAAACAACCAACGAAACTAGCATTGGAAAAGATGAGAAGTCTGCACTTCAGCACCAAGATTTGTCTTCTTCATTTTCAGTAACGTCGAAAGAATCTGGGCAACCAATACTTGGTTGGCCCCTTCTGGTATTAAAGACTTCGGTAAATCTTGGTGAATTATCTGTGGTGAATCCAATCGATCATTTGAGACCTGCTTCTCCAAAACCCCATATCAATTTGGCTTCTGAAGAAGCAGAAGATTCTTCTGAGGACATGATTTCTTATTGTGAAGAAAAGATGGAGCTTGTCCAAAAACTGAAATCTTTTGGCTCCAAGCTATTCAGCTACGAAGAGCTAAACAAGGCCACACGTCAATTCTCTTCAGGTTCGTTAATTAGTCTGCGTTAGTTATTTGCTTAATAAATTAAATGTTGGACAAGCTGCTTTTTGACCTGATTTTGAGTCAAGCTCAAAGTTCGAAAAAGAATTCAGGTTTCAGGCCGAGTTTAGAAGGCCTCCGGCTTGACCAGCCCGAATTTCGGCCCTACCTAATCGACTGACTTGTTGCCAGCACCACTCTTTCTTTCTTGTGACGCTATGTTGATTAATATACAGAAAACTTGATTGGAGAAGGCGGGTGTAGCAATGTATACAAAGGGTTACTTTCTGGAGGAAAGCTGATAGCAGTGAAAATACTAAAGCACTACAAGGAAGCTTTCAAGGACCTCTCCTTGGAAATCGAAGTAATGTCCTTGTTAAACCACAGAAATATTACACCTCTAGTTGGTGCTTGCATTAAAGATGACCATCTCATTCTGGTGTACGACTTCTTGCCCAGTGGGAGCTTAGAGGAAAATCTACACGGTTAGATCCTAACTCATTCATCACTAGACTCGATCCATCTGATAGTTTCAAGATTTTCGTATCATTGTAACAAATGGAGTTCAATTCTGACAACAGCAAGTTCAAAGGAATCAGTATTACCCTGGAAAGTGAGGTATCAGTTGGCCCTTGCAATTGCTGAGGCACTGAACTACTTGCACAACGAATGTCCTCGATTTGTTATTCACAGAGACGTAAAATCTTCCAACATTCTCCTGTCGCATGATTTCCAACCACAGGTAACATAAAGCGAACATTCTTCTGACTGAAAACAAAGGGTAGATTCAGCAATCCTTTTTAATTTACCAACTAAAGATATTGACGATATATTAGTTCCATCTTCACAGTTATCAGATTTTGGACTAGCTCTATGGGGACCTCAGGATTCGGACTATATGATGGTCAGTGACCTTGTTGGAACATTTGGGTATTTAGCTCCAGAATATGTTATGCATGGAAGAGTTAGCAATAAAGTTGATGTCTACGCCTTCGGTGTAGTTCTGCTTGAACTATTAACAGGAAAAAAGCCAATCAGTGCTGAAGGTCTAAAGGGACAACAAAGCTTGGTTAAGTGGGTAAGAATATACTGTTCATATCTCCAAGAAATGTACTGTTTCTGCTTGAAGCCATAACCATGGTTTTTGGTATTTCAGGCAACGCCATTGCTAGAGAAAGGGGATCTAAATGCATTACTGGATCCTAGATTAGAGAAGGATTTCAATATCGTTCAGATGAATAAAATGATTCTTGCAGCGACTCTATGCACTAGACAGTCAGCTAGATTACGGCCAAAAGTGAGCCAGGTATAAACATCCTTTTTGTTCAAGAAGAGAGACTCGTGTAGAACATGTGTTACTGTAGTATTAAAGCAGATTGCATCGCATTCCATTTGAGTTCAAGCTGAAAATAGATTATGATTTTTCATGGCCTTTCTCCTTCACCCAGGTACTGAAGCTGCTAAATGGTATTAAAGATGGAGAAAGTTGGTTCAACTCGTATGTTAGTGATTCGAGTAAGGAGGACTTTGATGGTTTTGTCACGGAAACAGATCACAAACCAAGTTTTGACGTGATCTTGAACGATTATACCAGCTCATTGTGCAGTATCGAACGTAAATCAGCACAAGGCTGTGCAAGTAATCACCGTGTGACGTTGAACGATTACTTGCAGAAACCGCAGGATTGAACCTACCGACGTGCTTTTATCCACGTCCCACTGTTTAGCATCTTTCGTTTTCCTCACGATGAAGCAAATAGGAACTTTTCAAATTCATATATACATAGCAATTCTTCGAATGTCGTACAGCTTTTTGAATCCAGAAAAGAACTCTCCAAGTTGCAAACAAAAGAATAATGTTTCGATCATCATATAAATTACAGAAACTTTTAACATTCGCTGTACATGAGTAACTGCTCTATATCCTAAGCTACAAAATTGGCTCAATGTTGGAAAACATGGTTGTCTCATCTCCGGTGAACTTCATGAAAAACCACCTGCCACCATAATCATCGACAAAAGTTCCAACACACGGTGTTTACTTAGCCATCAGAATGGCACAGTATAAGGTAACGAGTAAACATCCACTCCGGGTGTGAAACGAGCCCTCGGCCATGATGTATAGTAGTCTTCTTGATTTGTCTCCTCCATGTGTAGTGTAAAATTTTCATGGCCATTCCTTTCTTGCTTTTTCGTTTCAAAAAGCCAATTATCACCGTCAGCAGCAGCAGCTAAATTTATTAGAAAAGGTGGAGGAGCCCAATCCCCAAAATGTTTCGTATATGGGGATTCCTCTGTCTGCAAAACATTATGCGAAGATCCAGAGCTACCAACACCCTCAATATCGTTATCAGAATTTTTATTTTCAATTTTTGAAGCCGTGTCAAAACATGCCTTGTCATGTCTAGAATTTAGTTCCTCCACAATTTGTTTTGAACCAGGTACCTGCAGCAAATCCTTCTGCTGAGGACCAGAATCATCCCTTCCAGTGGTAGAGCATAACTGGTCTCCACTGAATGATGCATCACGGTCTCCATTCTTTCGCAGCTTAATTCGAATAATATTACCTGGTTGATGAAAATAAAGTAACGTACAATTAAAACAAGATCATAACCTCTGCTAATTATATGAAGCATATAGCAAGAAAGTTACCAATAATTTTAACATCATTAGATGTTGAATCATCCCACTTCCTCTTGCTACTACTCTCAATGCCCTCGGACAAGAGGGGCAGGCTTTCACAATAAACCGGTTGGCCATGTTCCTCGGTTAGGTCACTCTTTTCAGCTTCAGATTCAACAGACTTTGGAGGGAGGCTTTTCTTTCCTTGATAAGAAGACAACTTACTTAAATTTCCCCTCTCCTTGCTCTTTACCTTATCCTTCCTTCGATGTCTGTCCCCCCTCCGTTTGTCTTTTTGTCTATCTGTTATGATCTCCTTTTTACTCTGAATCTTAAGCCAAGATGGCTAAATCAGATTATAGGCCCACTCAAGACAAAGCATAACCGACCATACTCATGTATTGGGGGATGCGAGTACAAGGGAACAAGTTCTATCATTCTCAGTAACAGAAACACCATACAGAAAAACCAAATTATCATTACATCCACATGTGTACATACTAAAAAACTACAAGGAATACTCTTTAGTCGTATTCAAGAAGATGATCTGCCTAGAAGTTCAAAAGTTGAATACCAATATATTTGAATTAAGAGCTTTTACCCCAATTATTCAACACCATTTTCCTGCGCACCTAACGCTCAGAAACAAGCTTATTTGTAAAATTTCAAAATTGAATCTTAGAATGGAACTCTCAAAAACAAGATGCAGTAGATGAGTTAAAACAAGATGCATATGAGAACGTGATAGTCATTAGAAACCCACAAAGAACACAGTGAAGAAAATGAACTTCTCTTCACCAAGCTAACAGATAAAACTTGGCGTCAAGTTTGAAACAACTCACATATCAACGATAAGATCACCATTCAAAACCCCGTTTTTATACGTCAGAAACACTGTCATCCACCTAAAGCACCCACCACCCATTTTTTGGCCTCAGGAACCTCATTATTACATAGACAAATTAACAACCGAACCTAGACTATAACTAGGAAGTCATGTTAATTCAATCAAGATTAGGACTAGGGGTTGTATTTACAACTGATAAACTCGCCATAAACACGAAAGAACAGTTAAACCAAGATCCATACGAGTACGTGATAGTCATTAGAAACCCACAAAGAACACAGTGAAGAAATTGAAATTATCTTCACCAAGCTAACTGATAAAACTGGGGCGCCAAACATGAAACAACTCGCATAGCAACACTAATATCACCATTCAAAACCCCGCGTTATGTACATTAGAAGCACTGGAATCCACCTAAAGCACCCACCACCCATTTTTTGGCCTCAGGAACCTCATTATTACATAGACAAATTAACAACCAAAAACATTCATCATCCTAGTCTATAACTAGGAGGTCATGTTATCCCAATCGATAGGGCTAGGGATTGTATTTACAACTAATAAACTCGCCATAAACGCAAAAGGACCGAACTTGTTCAACGAACCTTAATCGATTCGTTCACTGTCCCACACTGGGTTCCGTTCCTCGACCAACCAGGAGGTGGATAAGGAAAGCAGCGCGACATAGCTTAGGATTATGCACGAGAATCGGGTCAACGACACTGATTCCTCAAATTTGCGAGAACAAATCAAAGCTTGCCCTTAATTAACAATACGATATTAAACTCCTTAATACAACCTTAACAAAACCCAAGAGAGACACAAACCCTGCGGCTAGGGTTTTCGAGACAGAGAGAAGCTTATAACAGCACAGAGAGCTAAACCTAACCTAGGCCTCGGAAGGTATAATTTTAACGTACTGAGCTGAGGCATATATAATGCGTGGGAGTGGCGTTCTGACCGACCTAGTAAAGTCGTTTGCGTACGCGTTTTTCTTTCTGCTTTCGCCAAAGTGCCCTTATTCAGATTTCAATATTAATTTCGTTACTGCGCACTTTTTTTCTTGTGATTTTGTTCAAACGACGGGGGTTTGATTGGTAAACGATGAATTTGGTAGGCCCCACTCCGGATACAGCTGGTGAATAGCGGGAATCCGATCAGAAGACAAGTCTGCAATAGCTATTGGGCACGTCTCAATGACTTGGAGACTGCTCTAGTTCGTGTTGCACCAGATAAACGCCTAGTGAATAAACAAAAGAAAAAAATTCAAATTTGTCAAAGATTCAAATTTGAAACTTTTTAAAATATATTATTCAATTATTTTAAAGCTTTTAATTTATTATTTTAAAATTTATTATTATAATTTTAAATAAAATCTAATTAATGTACATATTTATTAAATATCAGGTCAAATAATTAACAAAAATAGTTTCTTTATTTAAGTTATATAAAATTTTAAAATAGTTAACAAATTTAAAATTTTAAAATATTAGACATTGAAGTACAAATTTTAAATATTTTTTAATTTTTATTTTTAAATTATAAAAATATATATTTTCAAATTATTTTTAAATTATTTAAATCTGTTTAAAAAGTTTAAACCTTTCATTAAATTACTAAAAACCATAGTTAATGATGGCTCATGTTCCACGTTTATGTTTGCCTCTCTTATTTATAGACTCTAATATTCTTTGTTTTTATTATAATTTATTTTATCATTGACCATTACGTTGCATTAAAAACTCAATTGGTCTTTGAAGGACTGATCAAATAAAAGCGTATAACATAATTGGAGAAGTAACTCTTCTTATAGAAAATATATAAATAACTTATTACAGTTTAAATTAGATTAATCCTTTACGATCATAAAGTTAAATATTAAAGTTACAAAAACGACCTCTTTATAAAGATATGAAAGAAAAGCTGCCTATAATTAATATCCTTCTCCGTAATATCGCAAAAAGGAAAACTTTGTATATTGGAATTTGTTATTTTTTAGAGTTTAAATTTGGTTTAGCTTAACATTAATTTAATTTATAAGGTGTTATCTGGACTAATTATTTGATATTAAGAAGTTTGATTTTGAATTTATTTTAGATAGACATCTTTACAAGTTAGAGTTATATTAAGATTAGATTAGAAAACCTATATAAAATGGGCGTTTCTCACCAAAAAAAGAGTTATCTTTTTTTACATTATTAGTAATTCTTAGTCTTTCTTCTATTTTTGTAATTAGAGCAAAAGCCAAATGACAACACGTGAAAACGCTAGTCAAAATAAAATAACTAGACTACTACTATAGCAGTGGTGAGTCTAAGTTGATCCCATGAATAGTGTGTGAAAAGTTATTAAAATGAAATTAATCGATATTTAAGAAAAAGGGGGCTTTGAATTTTGGAATAAGAAAATAAAATAAAAATAACCTAATGAAAATAAATTAAAGAAAACATATGAAAAATGATAAAAGTGAGAAATTCGATAAAGATTTGATTCAATGGTTCAATTTCGACCAGCACCTTAATTAAAAATATTTCATAGATTTGTTGTTTTCTAACCTCTCATGGCAGCTATTAATCGTGAGTTAATAATTAATCCGAGTTTTCCCTTAGATTTTGTTTAATCAAAATACGATCATTAATTAAACCTAACTACCGATAACCTAGAATACAATCTCTAGATTTAATTAGGCAGTAGTATTACAAATTAGGAAAATAGATTAATCAAGGTAAGAATCACATATAATGTATCATTTAACCTAGGTCATGTTATCCCTAATGATTACGAATCATTAATCGCTATATATAAATTTCAACATAACAATTATGGATTATATCGCAATTTTAGCAATGGATTTACAAATAAACGATTCAATAAATACATTAAAATCATCTCTTCACAATACTAATTCAATAAACACAAAATAATATAATCAATTTCTAATGTGAAGAAGAAATGACAAAAATAAAAAAAATATACTTATCTTAAGTTGTCAGTGTTGATATCACCCTCTAAACTGCTTTCAAGATGTCTAACCCTTGGATGTCTTAAAAAAAATACTTCAACTCTGTGAAAATTCTCTCCAACCGAAACCCCTAGCAGCTCTTTTCTGCCGCCTCCAAGCTCTCTCTACTATTCTATGTCACGCCACTCTCTCCAAAGTTACTGTTCACTGACATGACAATTCAATATGGTTGGCCTCGCTAATATTCACGTTTTAAAACCCTCTCTCATGCTATGGCCAAACACCTGCATGAAACGCAGAAGCTGTTTGTGTTTAGTAAAGTGCATGGTCTGCGTTTCAGTTGGCACGGATTGCATTTTGGCTTGCTCCTGCCTATCATCTGCGCTGCGTTGTCGTTTTCTTCTTCTTTTCCCAGCTTATGCCTGCGCCGTCGTTTTCCTCTTAGATGTTGCTGTGTGTTTTTGGTCTTGGCGTGGCCTGTTGTGTGTTGACGTTTTCTTCATCTTGCATTGTCGTTTTGCTCCTTGCAGCCATCCATTAATTTCACGTGAATGGGGCTATCCCATCTCATGCCTTCATCTTCTTTGTATTATCAACATATATATCCTTTCTTTGCATTTACTTGTCTTTTTCTTACTCCACGAAGACTATTGAGTATTAACCCTAAAAAAATAGTCCAATTATTTAATTTCTTTTCTTTCAAATTGTACCTAAAATCATATATAAATTAAAGTGAGTATCTTAAGCATTTTCACGTTAATAATTACTAAGTATTATAGAATAATTTTATAATCAATTAAACACTTATCACTATGCGTGGCTAAACTCATCGTTCTGATTCAAGGAGATTCAATATTCTAATTATAACCTTGTAAGATTTTACGTTCTCAACTTTTATTCATATTTTAATTTAAATATTTCTTGTTTTGTGTTTTCATATTTCATAAATGATCGATATTCAATTAATCTAACAATTTAATATTAATTATTCTATCACTATTCAGGAATTCAGTGATCCGTAATTGTCATAAAGGAATAATACAAGTAGCAAATAGCTTATTTATAAATCCCCGTATTTAAATTATGATAAACAAGAAAACTAAATTGAATGATTGTAGCTATCTCGATTATTTAATTTAAGCAAGGAAGTGGTCATTCACCTTCAGACGTGAAAGTTGAAGTGGATCTAATAATTGGTCAAGACTCCAATTTCAAGAAGAGGACGAAAAGATGGCAAATCTCAATCCCATAACATTACGGGAGTTAGTAGCATCGAATTTGAATCAACAACCTTTATGCATTCAATTTCTAGATGTTGAGGTAGATTTCAAATTAAAATCTAGTTCGATTCACTTATTGCCTATTTTTCATGGTCTTGCAGGTGAAGATTCGCATAAACACCTGAAAGAATTTCATGTTGTCTGTTCTGGAATGAAGCCACAAGGGACGATAGAAGAACAAATTAATCTCAGGCCCTTTCCGTTCTATTTGAAAGATAAGGCAAATGATTGGCTATATTATCTTCCACTTGGCTTAGTAACAACATAGAACGAGGTGAAAATAATGTTTTTTGAGAAGTTCTTTCCTGCATCAAGAGCAGTAAATATCATAAAGGAGATATGTAGGATAAGACAAATTACTAGAAAAACATTGTATGAATATTGGGAAAGGTTTAAGGAGTCCACAACATCAAATTCCCGATCAACTTTTGATTCAATACTTTTATGAAGCATTATTGCTAATGGATCGAAGTATGGTCAATGTAGCTAGTGGAGGAGCTCTAGTAAACAAAACACCTGAGACAGCCAGACAGTTGATATCAATTATGGCCAAAAATTCTCAACAGTTTGGGATAAGGATGGATGGAGCCATTAAGCGTGTGAATGAGGTAAGTAACATGCACCTTAAAGATAAAATATCTTATTTAATCGCTCTAGTTCCTCAAGGCTGTAGGTCAATTGCAATATGCAAAAGTGTATGGAATATGCTCATTCCTGGACATCCTACGGATATGTGCCCTACATTGCCACAAAACTCTTTTTAAGAATCTAACGTAATAGGGGGTTTCTGTTAAGTCAATTAAAATGCATATATTTCGGACTTAATTTTGATTGATTTGTGAAATTGGTATCGAAAAATTAATGAAATTGTTTTATGAATGTCACAGATGGTCTTCAATACCAAAAAGACGAGAAGAGATCAAAAAGAG
>JANSVA010000002.1:525531-546648 GCA_025504915.1 Erythroxylum reticulatum | reverse complement strand
GAGCAGTATCAAATTGATCGAACGGTGGATCTGCTCCAGTAAATTCCAATACAAAGGTAATTTGTCTCTCTGTAGCACAACTTCTAAAAAGTATTTCTTCAAAATCTATAAGCTCCTTACGGGGCAATAATTAAGCCGCATTGACTTGCTTTTGATAGGAATCCGTACCCACACCAAAAAAGGTTTCACACCACGCACATGTCTCGGTACTTGAGATTTTGTACGCGTGTTGTACACGTGGATTCTTAGTACTCCCTATTGCTTCTCGTCATCAACTAGAGCTACAGTACACTCTACAGTTCATTGGGAAAACCCATGTACGTTTTTGACTCGTGGACTTTTGTGCTGTGCTGTGGGGGGTCGCTAAAACTGCAAGCACCGAATATGGATTGCTTCAGCCTTCAAGAAACAGCTGGTCTAGGTCAAGACACTAGTGGCTCTAGATGTTGGCTGGTTGGGACCATCCCTCATACAAACTAGCTTTTCTTATTTTTTACGAGAGTCTTATGATTCTGTTGTCTCCGGAAACTGATTCTGTTGCGTTTAGACGTGTCGCTTTTCCCTTCCTTGTGAATGATGGATTTCAACGGCTTTTGCAACGAAGGCCTGTGATGAAATATCTAAAACCATGTAATGTCGATGAAACTGAAAATTTTGTGAATGCTCGTCATAGGTAGGCTTGATTCCGAAATAAAATTATGCCTGTTTCATACAACTTAAATTAAATATATTATTTACTTTTTAATAATAATATAATATTATTTTAATTAATTCAAACCGATCTGATTAGCTTCAAATTAAATTAAATTAGTCAGGTTTTTCTAATTCTAATCTTAGTGTTTACATTAAATCATATTAGGTTAGTGATTCTAAATCTTTAATTTGATTATGAAAAATTACTAAACTTAATATAAATTTAAATTTACTTTATTAATTTATTAATAAGATGTGATTTTTAATTTTAATAAAACTAAACTAAATTTAATTTTAGATCAAATTATGACTAAATTTTTGCCCTCGAGATAAAATTGATATTCTTTGTAGGTGAAACAAAAATTAATAGTTTCAAGACTTTACTTGTTAGAAATATAAGAATTTATAATGTTTTGTGTAAACTAATATTTTAAATTAAGTATCTCGTGGTTAGGGATAATAACTATAATAAATTGTAAAATTGCTCTTGAATAAGTCATCACCACTTCGATAAGAGATACTGTGTTACGTGTTAAGTCTTAAATTAACCTATACATAAAGGGAGCGTGTTGAACTATAAATAGGAATTTGTTCCACATTAAAAAAAATAAGTTAGAGTATGCATATAAGCATAAAGAGTTACTAACATCGTTTGAAGTTGAATTCAATATTACAATTATAACTGCACTTTCATTAGAAAATAGAGAAACATTGTATCACATCCTCCTAATTTAAGTCCTCTTTGTACTCTACAGTGAAAGATAGGATACTTTGCCTTAAAAGTAGATATGGAGAAAGCATATGACCGCCTTCGCTGGGATTTCATTCAAGACACTCTAGTTAATATTGGTTTCCCGACTAATCTCGTTATAGTCATCATGCAGTGTGTGACGACAATAACCATGCAAGTCAATTGACAAGGTACTTTATCTGAATCCTTTCATCCATCCATATGCATTTGCCAAGGTAATCCTTTATCGCCATATAATTTTGTTATTTGTATGTAAAGATTGGGGTATCTTATTAAGTGGGCAGTGGGCTAAGGTCAATGGAAACCCCTCAAGCTAAGTACCAAGGGACCCCTAGTTTTGCATTTATTCTTTACGGACGACTTAGTCTTGTTTGCTGAAGCCACTGCTTCTCAAGTGCAAGTAATAGATTGGACCCTAGACATCTTCTGCACAGCTTCGGGCCAAAGCATCAATAAAGCTAAAACTCGGATATTCTTCTCCTATAATGTACCTAGAGATACAGCACGGCAGATCAGTCAAGCGTTGAATGTTCACAGTACAAATAATCTTGGTAAATATCTAGGGGTTTCTTTGATTCATGAGGGAAACCAAGCGTATTAGATCTTCTAATGATGCGTCCTTGACAAAACTCAGATGGGACCTACTTACAAAACTCAATGCGTGTGGATCCAGATCCTACGATCCAAGTATCAACTAGATGTTAATCACCTTCCTCAGGCATTAGCTCGAATAGGAGTTTCGAAAATTTAGAGGGGGATAACTACGACATGGCACGTTGTGCGTCAAGGTGCATATTGGAAGCTAAGGGACGGCAGGAGTTTTCTCTTCTGGATCGACAATTGGGTCGAGGACCTAGGACCTGTGCACTTAGTGGCCATAGCCCATGTGCCGGATAACGAACTAAATGACACAATGGCGGACTAAATGACACTAGGCATCAAGCGTATTAGATCTTCTAATGATGCGTCCCTGACAAAACTCGGATGGGACCTACTTACAAAACTCAATGCGTGTGGGTCCAAATCTTACGATCCAAGTATCAACTAGATGTTAATCACCTTCCTCAGACATTAGCTCGAACGGGAGTTTCGACAATTTGGAGGGGGATAACTGCGACATGGAACGTTGTGCGTCAAGGGGCATATTGGAAGCTAAGGGACGGAAGGAGTATTCTCTTCTGGATCGACAATTGGGTCGAGGACCTGGGACCTCTGCACTTAGTGGTCATAGCCCATATGTCGGATAGCGAATTAAATGACATAATGGCGGACTACACAAGTGATGTTGGACATTGTCACTGGAATCGTTTCCAACAATATCTTCCCTCCACAGTTTATATGATGATTGCTTTAATGCGCCTGAATAGTAATGACCAAAGGAACGATCAATTGGTATAGGGTCCCACTTATCCCAGGAAGTTCATAGTGGCCTCCGCCTATGAATTCATCGAACAAACCAACACAAACGAGTTTAGCAAGCTTTGGGAGGTCATTTGGAAATGGGCAGGATCACATCGGATTCGGTCTTTCCTTTGGCTTTTGGCTAAAAGGAAATTATTAACGAACCACCACCGGGTGGTGCGTCATTTAACAATGGACAACAGCTGCCAATTTTGTGGTTAGGAAGAGTCAACTCTCTGCGTCTTACGGGATTGCCCTAGAGTAACTTCTTTTGGACAACAACTGCCAATTTTGTGGTTAGGAAGAGTCAACTCTCCACGTCTTACGGGATTGCCCTAGAGTAACTTCTTTTTGGCATAAATTCCCATTTGAGTGTAAATTGCCCTAGGCATCAAGCGTGTTAGATCTTCTAATGATGCGTCCCTGACAAAACTCAGATGGGACCTACTTACAAAACTCAATGCATGTGGATCCAGATCCTACGATCCAAGTATCAACTAGATGTTAATCACCTTCCTCAGGCATTAGCTCGAATAGGAGTTTCGACAATTTGGAGGGGGATAACTGCGACATGGCACGTTGTTCGTCAAGGGGCACATTGGAAGCTAAGGGACGGAAGGAGTATTCTCTTCTGGATCGACAATTGGGTCAAGGACCTGGGACCTGTGCACTTAGTGGCCATAACCCATGTGCCGGATAGCGAACTAAATGACACAATGGCGGACTAAATGACACTAGGCATCAAGCGTATTAGATCTTCTAATGATGCGTCTCTGACAAAACTCAGATGGGACCTACTTACAAAACTCAATACGTGTGGGTCCAGATCCTACGATCCAAGTATCAACTAGATGTTAATCACCTTCCTCAGACATTAGCTCGAACGGGAGTTTCGACAATTTGGAGGGGGATAACTGCGACATGGAACGTTGTGCGTCAAGGGGCATATTGGAAGCTAAGGGACGGAAGGAGTATTCTCTTCTGGATCGACAATTGGGTCGAGGACCTGGGACCTCTGCACTTAGTGGCCATAGCCTATGTGCCGGATAGCGAACTAAATGACACAATGGTGGACTACACAAGTGATGTTGGAGATTGTCACTGGAATCGTTTCCAACAATAGCTTCCCTCCACAGTTTGTATGATGATTGCTTTAATGTGCCTGAATAGCAGTGACCAAAGAAACGATCAATTGGTATGGGGTCCCACTTATCCCAGGAAGTTCATAGTGGCCTCCGCCTATGAATTCATCGAACAAACCAACATAAACGAGTTTAGCAAGCTTTGGGAGGTCATTTGGAAATGGGCAGGACCACATCGAATTCGGTCTTTCCTTTGGCTTTTGGCTAAAAGGAAATTATTAACGAACCACCATCGGGTGGTGCGTCATTTAACAATGGACAACATCTGCCAATTTTGTGGTTAGGAAGAGTCAACTCTCCACGTCTTACGGGATTGCCCTAGAGTAACTTCTTTTTGGCATAAATTCCCATATGAGTTTATAGACAGGGAATTTTTCCTCCTTGACGAGGAGATGTGGGTTTTTAGAAACCTCTACTAGCATCTCAAGTTTAATCAGATAGAGTGGGCTCTCATCTTTAGAGTCGCTTGCTGGTTTCTTTGGAAATGGAGGAACGAAAATATCTTTAACACTGACTTTGTTTGGCCACTGGAAGGAGCTAGACTTGTCATGGATTATGGTGCTTGGATCTTCAGGCCCCATTTGGTGGAAAGCTGAGTATTTCAGGCGTAAGGCATGCCTCTGGGTACACGTGTGGGCTGGAATAAACCAACAGAGGGGTGGGTCAAACTAAATACAAACGGCACCGTCAGCACAAGATCTCATATGGTTGTAGCTGGAGGGCTGCTGCAGAATAGCATAGGCCACTGGTGAGGAGGTTTTATCCAGAATATTGGCATGGCTGCACCCCTGGAGGCAAAATTATGGGGTGTCCATTCAAGGCTTACTCTGCGCGTGGGATTGAGGATATCGGTGAGTGGTAGTTAAAGTGGACTCGTTGGAGGTTATTAATATTCTCTCCACTTCCAATAGAGTTACGTCTGACATTTATCCTTTAATGACAGGTATCAGCAGGTTGATTCAATGCACTTGGGAGGTTCAACTACAGCATATCCATCGGGAAGGAAACCAATGTGCTGATCAACTAGCAACCTTAGCGGCTCTCTCAAGGCTAGGATTGTAGTATCTGCGGGAACTGCCAATGTTTATTCGGGACGTACTATACCATGATATGACTGGAATGCTTTATCCTCGCGCTCTGCGCTAAGGTGCCTCTGGGGTCAAGAGTTTTTTCTTATTTTATTTTTCCCTTGTATATAAAAAAAGAATTGGCAAAAAGTTAAGCTGGAGCCCTGACGTTGAAGTTTCGAGTCGGGACATGCCTAACATGTTGGTAAGTTGCAAAGAATGACTAAAGGACAGGAACGGAAGGTTGGTCCATTGATTCAACCAAGATTAACGGGTTAATTTGATTGAATTTTATGACAAGTCCAGATTTAGAAAACCTCGTAAATTTCATTTGAATAGTCTAATTTTTTAAATGATGTTCTTTTAATTTAATTTTTATTAAAATAACATGGTTTTAATTTTAATTGATCAGTCCATAATCAGATAAAAAATATTATTAGATGTTAATTTTTAATCAACATTGTCGACAAGTCCATACCACCATACTTCTGAGGTAGACAAATATACACTCCGGCCAACTTCACGCACCACTAGGATGTAAATAATCATGAAGGAATATTAGTTCGTTAGATGAGAGAGAATGTTTTATCCGCAACCCTTTATACAACAATGCATTATGTATATATATCAACGTTCACTCAATAAAACACCCATCTTCGAATCCTTTCACGAAGAATTATCATGGTATCAGAGTAGTGTTTTTGCTTTGTTTATAAAAAAAACTTACCATGGTAAACGTAACAATGTAGATCGAAGACAGTACACAAATCACGTTCGATGAGGAAGCTTACCACATTACGATGGTAGATAACCCAGGAAATCCCGTCGTAAACACGCCTCTCCAAAGAGCAAACTACCTATCATGGCTTGGATAACATGGTCATAGCTTGGATCATTAACTCATTATCTAAGGAGATCTCATACTCTTTTCTATTGGTGACGACAACGAAGGATCTCTAGGAAGAACTAAAGGGACGCTACGGTTAAAAAAGCGGACCTCACCTATACGAATTCGCACAAGAGGTTAACAACCTGAGACAAGGTAACAATACTGTAACTGTTTATTTTACAAAGTTAAAGGGACTATGGAATGACCTAAATTCCTTAATGTCGGTGAGCACATGTAACTGTGAGCATGTCAGATAAAATTTAGAAGTTTTTAACACAAACAGACTAATGTAGTTCCTACTACGTCTCAGAGAAGAATACGCTATTGTGGTAAGTCAGATTATGTTGATAGAACATTTGTCACAGGTAAACAAAGCATACTCCATGATACTAACAATAGAGAAACAAAAGAATGTAAACTTTGAAAACACGAATCAGATGGGTGTGGCCCTTATGGCTAATACAAGCATCTATAAGAAACAGGGAAACAAGGAGTTCATTGGCAAGAGATTTGGTAACATAAGAGACGAAAAATTCTTCGAGCATTGTAGGGAGAAGGGGCACACGAAGGACACATGTTTCCAACTGCATGGAATATCGGAGTGGTATAAAGAACTACAGAGGAAGAAGGGAAAACCAACGTATACTGCAATGAACGTGAGCGACCCCCTAGAGGAACAGAAGACAGAGTCACAGTCTAAAACCGAAGTCGATATAGCAGCCCTCACACTGCAAGTCCAAGACCTGATGAACATAATTAAGGGTAAATCCTCGGTTGAGCTTAATCAAGTGGCTTACAACAGCTACGCAGGTACAAACCCAAATTCCTTTAATTTTAGTAGTAACAACTATAGTGATGGTACATGGATAGTGGATTCAGGGGCCTCTACACATATGAGTCATGACCTTACACTCTTTACAAACAAAACATAAGTTTCTCACCTTATTCCAGTAAACCTTCTAAACAGCTCAAATAGAAATGTTAACCATATCGACACCGTTGATTTCCATAAAACTTTTCAATTAAAAAATGTCCTTCACATACCCACTTTCCACCATAATTTAATGTCAATCAATAAGCTAGCCACCCAAACCAAATTGGTATCATTTTTGTAATCGATAAAGTGTATTTGCAGGACCTGCGAACTAATGACATTGTAGTTGTGAGCGAGGCAGAAGGGGGAATATACAAAATCGGAGCTGAGAGCCTGCTAAACCCATGCACGTTCAAAGGTCCCTCTTTAGAATTTTATGTTAAAACCCTAATTGCTAACCATATCCAAGACAACTTTGACATTTGGCATTTACGCCTCGTACACATTTCGAAAGAAAAAATTACATACCTACCGAAACTCATATTCAAAACATCATCACATAAACATAGCATATACATTAACCATCAAAGCCTAACACTCAATTATGCATCATTATTGATAATTCAAAGAAGCAATGCACAAAAAATTGGCTCGAGAGTTTCGTGGAATGAAACAGAGAAACCGAAGTTTACACCGTGAACAAAACAAGTCCGATTCTCAGGATCTCGTATGCCTCAAGCGGGCAGCCGGAAAAGGGCTTTAAGTCAACGTGCACATGACTAACGAAACGGGTTCCTCTCTTGCCCAATCACAAGCAAATTTATGCTTAATTCATTTAATCATATACTCATATACTTATACTTTCAGGTTCTTTTCATTTATATAAAATGCCATGACATTTTTTAAGGCATAACATAAAATGTTTCAATACATTTCCTTCTTCATTTCACAATTTATAACCAAAATTCATATACTAAACATATAAAGATTTCTCAAATCATTTAAATAGCATTCATGCAACATTTATAAAACAATTGAAATCATTTAATTCTCTTGCTTTTGAAAACATAGTAATGGCTTATTACTCAATTATAAACATGTAACCCACATTAAATTTCCTTGCTTAATACTTACTCAAAGATGCCTTTTCTCTTGCTCCTTTTGTCTTTCTTGATTTCCTTCATCAATGGCAAAATTTTTAATTTAATAGGGTTACAAATTGGAGACCCATAAAGCACATTCAGTAAAATTGATTCTACGATATTTAAACCAATGCATTTCTTAAGCTTCAAGAACTAAAACCTTTTTTTAAATCCAAAAGATTCAAAGTGGGCTTACCTTGATTCTTCACTAAATAAAGAGATATTTGGCTCTAATGGAAGCTCTTATTTTCCTCTTCCTTTTTTCTCTTCTTGAACCACCTCAAAATCTCTCTTTAAAGCTAAGAAAGATCAACGCTAGCTTGGTTTTCTCTTCTTTTCTCTCCTGTCTTTCTTTTTCGTGCTTCTCTCTTCTCTCTTCTTCTCACTCACGTTTTCTTCCTTCTTTAAAAACAAGACAATATTTCTTCTACCACTTCTATCCTTAATAAGCATAAAATTTCCACTTTGCCCCTTCCCTTATGCCTTATTTCTTAAAATGCTTTAGTAAATGCCAAAATTGCCCTTATTCATATACACATTTACAATTTAATTTAACTAACCAATATAATAAAAATCCTATTAACATTTATTTAATAAACAACTCCAAAATTTAATCTATCAAGACCTCAAAATCTACCTAAGTCATGCTTAACTCAATAAAAATAATAAGAAAAATTTCGGGGGCCAACATTTCTCTCCCTTTTAACAAATTTCGTCCTCGAAATTCTTAACTAACTGATTAATAGGTAGGGCTATTATTTCTTCACAGGCTCCACCTTTATCCCCATATAACTTCATCACTTGAATACTTCTTTCAATTAACCATAATTGATAGACTTACCAGGTCTTTCTATTACTTATTTAGTCATTCACTTTCTTAGCTGGTTCCTCAATATTTACATCTATGATTACTCACAATTTTTCACTTCCTGCGTCAATAACACAAATATCAAATCATAACGATATTTCTTAGCATACTTACATATAATACATTATGAATCTGAGACATCTTTGTTAGTAATACTAACTCATAAGTTAATGGTCCGGTTCTTAATAACTTTATATAGGCCAATACAATCCAGGCTTAGTTGCTTATTTACCTTAACTTAAGCACATATTGCACTCAATCTAAGCATACCTTGAGAAGGTGATACTCTCAAAATTAATTTAGCCTTCGCTTCATAATTCACATCTCTATAATGTCAGTACATTTAACTCATATGTCTATCTCACTGTATTCCATACCTTTAGTGTTGATCTACCTAATCTTGAGTCATTTAATTTCTAATACAAATCAATTTCACTTGTCAGTAATATCTCCAATTAATTATGGCCTTAAACTATTTAAAGCCTTATTCATTTTAAATATAAGGGCAGATGACTGCTTTTGTCGTAGAATGCCCCATACAATGTTCTATTGACATCATTGCGATAATGATTTTTATGCTTAAAGTCAATCAAAGCTATACATTGATCTTATATTCTTATAAACTCTAAAAGTACAAGCTTTAAGCATATCTACAACAGTCAAGACTGTTGGCAACTCACAAGTGTGGTCATTTACTTTTACCTCCTTAGCCATCAAACGCTATCTCGGCGTATTCCTACTAGGATGTATATCATGGGTTATTATTTATGCTTATTTAATAATCTCTTTGCTCAATCATCTTTATCGGTACACATACTTCTTATTTCAATCACAAAGTATCATTCTTCCTATTCGAACTTAAAATTCGTATTCATTTCCAACTTCTTAGTCAGATTCACAATTTCTGAATCTTGAATTTGGGCTTTGTTAATCCTTTTATGTGAAACTGATCTTCAATTCTATAGCAAATAGTACTTTGATTTGCCTAAAATTCAACTCCATATTTTATGCTCCTTTTAACGCTAGATCTGATAACCTCAATATCTGAATTCATACTTCACTGCTATTAGGATTTCTGCCTAAAGTATCAGATACAACACTAACTTTAGTGGAAAATACTCATTTGTTCAATCATAATTTTTTTGTACTTCTATCCATTGTCTCAGTCTCGTATTCAATTCTTTGAACTCAATAATTATCTTAAACTTTAATGATCTGTATATTTATATATATCCAAGATGTTCCTATACATATACTATCTCCAACCTTTCAAAGCAATCACTACTATAGCAGTTCTAAATCATGTATCAAATAATCAACTCATAGGACTTTAGTTGTCTCCATACACATGAAACCACTTTATTATGCTGCAATAGATTACATCTTAACCTCTGGTGCAAAACATCAATATATTTTACATCATCTCCAAATACAAATGATATAATTAACATCGGTATTATAATTCCTCAAATTTCTCTTTACTTTCATTACTTATACGATTTACACGTTTTTGCTTAAGTATTCAATCTATTCTTCTCAATTTTTTGAATACATTTAATATACTTGAACAAATATTTCCAAAGCTCCATATGCCCATGATTAGTTCCTTAATTTCTTAAATAACTAATTCCTCAATAAAGTAACATTATCTCACGATATTTTCAATTTTCCAATTGACTTCCTTTCTCAAATTATTTTCTCAATTAATTCGATTGCCTCTGATTTCACATTAACTTGTTATACTGTTTGCTCATTCATACTAATTTCTCTACACATTTTAATTTTTTTTCAATCTTAACTTTCTGTGTCTGTAACTCATTCTTCAGGTTAAATTTGTATCTCCTGAATATATTTACACAGAATATAACGTAGACCTATATATTCCTCATATTAGCAATAATACCACCTCAATTTCAAGAATTCAGTCACATAGTTGAATATATTACATCAACCATAATGCATACACTCTCAGTAGCATATTCTACATTTTATGCTTGAGTCTACATTAGTATTAGGACTCCAATATTCACTTTTGATTTATTACATATTCATTTCTGATTTGTTTTTTCATTATTCATTCTTAATATAAACTATCTGATCTACTTAACCTAATTCATTGAAATTCTTCTTCGTAAGAAGATTTCTTGTTACTATCATCTATACTGTTCGTGCAATCTTTATCAATCAACTGTTATTATTATTGCATTATTAGTCATTCTTAATACCTCAAGAAGACCAATTTTTATCGTTCTTTCAAGGTTATAATGTTCTAGTTGTCAAAACTTCATTTAAATAGTAAATATAATTACTGTCGTATATGCTTAGGTGGGTATCATCAATGTCATCCCATTTTGTCCATAGATTATCTCCAACAATTCACCAACTTATATGTTACACAAATGATACTTTGATCTCTATTGATCCTAGACAATATTTCTCTCTTTATCTTGGCCCACGATCGGGGTATCCTCGCATTAATACATACTAACATCAATTATACTCCAATTTTTCAGAATTTTACCTCTTCAAGTGTTACATTATGTCATAATGATGCAACTATCATATTGGGTGCATTGACTATTCTCATTTCATTCATTATCTTTTTCTCTGTCTTATTTCGATCTCATCTTCCTATTATCATTTGTTTCATCTCCTATATGTATATTCTCAGTCAATTCAAAATTATAGATGTATAAACATCATTAAATTCTGATATTAATTTAATTAATATATTCTTATGGTGGATGGTAACACTGGTCATATTAATCAAACAATCACTTTGGTTCTAATTTCATCTTCTTAAGATTACAACAAATTCTGTTTTCATTACATTATACTTGTACACTTTAATCTCATCATTTCTACTTGTCTCCCTATTTTCCTCAAACAATCTATGATAATACATTCACATGTTTATCACATTCGAGGATACAACACTATAGTACAATATTGGTGTCAATAATACATCTACCAATACAGATACGTTGAATCATTACCTGTGATATTTACCCATATACTATTTCTCATTTCTAATTATCCATAAACTTTCATTTTCCTATATCATGAAAGAGTATCATTTTTTCTCACTAATTCTCTCAGCTTAAACTCTTAACAATTGCTCATGCGTGTGACTCATACATATGCGACTCAGATTAAGGATCAGTTACTGCTGCATGCTAAGATATGTCAATCAAGAGTGCATGTAACTTGATACATATTTTCAAAAATGCCCATTTAAGATACTAAACCTAGGCGTTCTGATACCAAACATGTTGGATCCTGTTTTCGGAGCCCAACTATCCAGAATATCATAAAACATGTGTGTATCACCTTGTAGGGTTATTTTGATGTAATCTCCTTAACCATCATCGGTTCATCTTCATTAAAGATCAGACAATGGGGAACATTGATCTGAAGAAGTCTAAGTTGTGATTCAGGCGTCTGATTGGTGTGGGCTCCTCCCTTCTGTATCCAATACAACAAACAGTACCCCTTTGCGTTTTCTCCCACTCCGACTGGGCCGGTTGTAATTATACGCGCAAATCTCTCATTGGATACTGCATTATGCTAGGAGATGCTTTGGTGTCCTGGAAAACAAAGAAACAACACACCATCAGTCGCTCCTTCATAGAAGCCGAATACAGGAGCATGGCCAGCGCTTTATATGAGACTTGATGGATCACGTACTTACTCCGAAACATGCAGATTCCATTGTTCCTACATATCCCCCTACATTGCAACAATGCCGCTGCCATTCATATCTAAAAAAACCCGGTATTTCATGAACGGACGAAGCACATTGAAATTGACTGTCACCTTATCCGTAACGCTGTCACCGAAGGATTCATCTTCACTTCCTATACTCCATCATCCTCCCAGTTAGCTAATTGCTTCATCAAGCCTTTATCATCCATGGCCCCATCTTTGAACGTCATCAAGTTACGTTTGGTTTCACCGACACTAACTTAATGGGGGGCTATCAACAGGCCTATACCACCTTAGTTTTGCACCAAACAGACATACACTCCAACCATCCTCACGCACCACTAGGTTGTAAATAATCATGAAGGAATATTAGTTCGTTATATAAGAGAGAATGTTTTATCCGTAACCCTTTGTACAACAATGCCTTTTGTATATATATCAACGTTCACTCGATAAAACATCCATCTTCGTATCCTTTCACGAAGAATTATGAAACATAAATTGAACGTTAAATTTGAGTTGATCAAAAGATTTTGCAAATTTGACATTTCTAAATAAGTAAATTAACTCTTATGCTTATTAAAAGAAACCTATGGAGTAGCTTATATTAATTATTAAACAAACAACAACAATAACAACACTTAATATGAATCTCGCTAAATGACAAATTTTAAATAAGTGCATTAATTTATTTTTTCTCTTAATTATATATTAAATTATGCGTTTAATAATTTCAACATATACTTTTAATAAAATGATGATCAAAATTTTATAATTAAATATATTTTTGAATTAAAGTTATATTTAATTTCAAATTTAATCTATTTTTTATGTAAAAATATTCAACTTTTGTGTTCATTAAAATTTAATTTCAAACAATTGGTTTTCCTTGGTATAAATGAATTAATTTAAGTTAAAATAATAGTATATTATTTAATTACTAAGGAATTAATTGACTAAATTTAAATAATGTCATGTTCAAAACGGCGATGGATTTGGTAATATAGAGACAAAATGCAATTATTGGAAGTTAAGAAAACAAAAATATATCTCATGCTACAAGCGATTCGGATAAGCGGGCAGTACACGTGGCTTCAATCGCGCCCCTGATCATACACTTTGGCATTAAGTGGCGGGTCCTACGTGAATCATGAACAAGTCAAGTTCGGGTTGGAATCAGCTGATGATAGCTTGATAGTGCGGCGCGGCATACGAAACAGAGGATAAGTAACTTAATCCTCCGTCAAGCCTCTCCCAGCCAATTATTCCTGTCCTCCTCTCTCCGGTCACTTCTCTTTAGCGTTTAGAAACCCAAAAAGAAAGTTCCGGAAAAATAGAAAACTATATCGAGGAACGGTTGATCAGATCAGCCATGCACCAAGGAGATTACTCCTCATATTATCAATATCATCTTCCAAACCCTAACCCTAATCCTAACAACCCCAATCCGATCGATCCCCACCAGAGCTCCTACGCATCAGCGCCACCCTTCACCGCCAATTACGGCGGCTCCGATTATCCCCCAAGTTATCCTCCATACATTCAGAATTCCGATCCCGTTTATGCTCCGACGACCACCACAAGTGCTCCTCCGCCTCCGAACCCTAATAATCTCCAATCGTCCTTTAATGTAGCATCCCAGCCACCGCCATCTCAATCGCAGCCAGGTTTTCCTCCCTACGATTCACACGGGCACTACCAGTCTTCAACCCCTCAGCAACCCTTCTACCCCCCATACGATCAACATCAGACGGCTCCAAGTTACGCTCCTGCGCCACCTGCATCGAACCCAACTGCATCAAATCCCAGCCCTATCACAACTCCAACATACTCTTCCATGTACAATGCACCGATCAATCCGGTAGGATCGGGTTTTCCACCTGCTTATGATACTAATTACGAGAAGTATGATCAGGGTGTTGGGTATTTTGACGACAAATACGGGGGCCTTGGTCGGAGCAGATCCGATTTGGGTTCGGATCCTTATGGTAAGCGACCAGAGAGCCGGTACGATTTGGGTTTGGGTCGTGACGATGCGTATGGAGATGGGATTTATGCGTATCAAGGTGGTAAAGTGGAGCCTTATGGAGCAAGAGGGACAGCTCCAAAATCGTCGACGTGGTCTGGGTTTGATGACTATGGAAGAGCTATTAGCTTTCCCTCTACGAAAGACTCCTATTCAAGTTCTGTTTCAGGGTCTCCTAAGATTGTTAGAGCTGTGCCCAAAGCAGAGACTCAACAAGATGTCAAAAGCGCGTTCCAAAAATTCAGGGTTAAGTTGCTTGCTGAAAGTGTGGGGCAGAGCACCATGGACGTTCTTTGTCAGGTAGGATGGTGTATATAACATACGAAACAGAAAGCACTTGTGTATTTGTCCCGTATTCTCAATATCTATTTGGTTGGATTTGTTTTAACTTTGAAGTTGTATTGCACCCCGTTGAATGGATAAATGACTCTTTTTTAGGTTTTTATGAACAATTCTGGACTATGTAGAATATAGAAGGATGGCTCTAGATATGTTCTTATGTGTAATAAGAGTGAACGTGCGAAGGGTTGATTGTATAAAATGTTACACGAATTTTCATGCTTCTAATCCATCTATAATTATGCTCGATGGGATTTCTGCAATTTTTAACATGGTTTGAAGTGAAGATTTTTGAATTGCAACTTTCCTGACATGAGTCATGATTTTGTTTCATCTCTGTGTAGATTGGTTTGGATGGAATCCGCATGCTTGATCCTGGTACAGGGCGGACTTTGAGAATATATCCTCTCGAGAATATCACAAGATGCGAAGTAGATTTTCTGACTCTTAGATTCCTTAGGTTGTCCCATTTTGGGTGCGTTTGTTCCTCTTAATTTTTGGCTCAGTATTAGTGTCAATATTTCTAAAATGTAGGTTGCCGATTCATCTACTTTGGCAATTTGGTCCAAGAGCTCAGTGGATATAGAGCCAAGGCGTATCAGATTGCAATCAAATAGTTATACAACAAATACCCTTCTTGATACTGTGACAGCTGCAACTGTGCAGGTTGGCTGGCCATGAAGATCTAATGTTCTTCATGTTTTACATGGTTGTCATATATATATTTATAAGATTCTACACTTTCAATCATGTCATACTTGCAATATTATAAATAAAAAAAAGCTGTGACATTTCATATTTGTGGTACGTATCAATTGTGGAATGAAATTGATCTTCTGGCACCATAATGTGAGTGGCCATCTTTTTCATTGTGGGTTCCGTTTATTCTAGTAGGCTACACATTTCTTAAGATTCTTTTATTGTCTGGGATTTGAGGGACTATTATGAACATTTTGTCCATCATTCATATTATTTCTGATACGATGATTGAGTTGAAGAGAGTTGATTTGCTGTACTATCACCCGTTTATGTTTACTTTTCATTTGTGCAAGTGAAGCATCTTCTCTTCTCTTTACTTGAAATGCAGCTCAAGGAGATGGGTGGATCAAGCAGGCCTTCAGATTTGCCAAAGACAATCGAACAGCCTACTGAGAAGAAAAAAGGATTTGGTGATTGGATGAACTTGATGAAGCCAAGCAACGAGGAGAAGGATCATTGGGTAATTCAAAAGCTCTTTCAAAAGTATTTGTTTCAATGATTATTTTTGAGAAATTCATCTTAGTAATTTTTGGGCCAATAATCTCCTTCAAGTCTTTTACTTTCTCATAAAGAGCAAGTTGTTATGGGGGATTGCAGATGGAGAAGGGGTTTAGAACGACTGATGTTTAATTTGTGACCTGGAAATCATTTTGTCTTACTTATATGATATTTTATGCATAGGTCCCTGATGAAGCTGTTTCCAAGTGTACAGCATGCGGCACTGATTTTGGGGCTTTTGTGCGCAGGGTAAATTGATGTTTCATTGCTGAGAAACTTCATAATTTATCTCTCTTTTGTTGTAAACTTATGGCAACATCTTCCTACATTTCTCAGCACCACTGCAGAAACTGTGGAGACATTTTCTGTGACAAGTGTACTCATGGAAGAATTGCTCTTACTGCTGATGAGAACGCACAGCCTGTTAGAGTTTGTGACCGCTGCATAGTATGTACTGTAGATTTGTGTGTCATTTTCATTTCTCATTTCTTGTCATAGGACAGGTTATCTTTTTTGCGGCACTGTGTGAAGTACTATGGTTCATAAGAAATCAGCTCAGAACTGTTTGTGTCTAAAACATTCTTTTTGGCTGTAATTTCTGATGATTCAGTTGAATTAGTTGTGTAGATAGTGTCACAATGAATGGTGATGAAACTCATCCTTTGATCAAATTGTGGTACATAATAAATCAGCTATGAGAACTATTTGTGTTTATTTAGTTGAATTTCTTGATGTATTCTTGACTAATATTTTTTCTTCTTGTGAATTCCAATACTCAAGCGACTTAGTTGTGTAGATAGTTGACAATGAATGGTGATGGGACTCATACTTTGATCACATTACCGCCTGGGATCTTAAATTTAGGCTCTTTATCTGTGTACTGTTCTCTATGCAAGTTAGGCTTTTAATTAACCAGAATTTTTGTGGTCTAGGGATGTGAAGTTTAATTATTACCTAAGACCTTAAATTTCTATTCTAAAAGCTTTTTATCTGCAGAATTTATGATTTACTTTTTATCTGCAGAATTTATGATTTACTAAGTTTCCCAATTTCATTGTCTTTCAGGCAGAAGTGACTCAGAGGCTGAACAATGCCAAGGAAGCTGCCAGTAAACCTGCTGCATTGCGGAGTCACGCTGATCTTGCCAAGAAGCTTCAAGTAACACTAGATCTCCTGCTATACATAGAATCTGGTTTGGTTTCAGTCTCACTTTTCTACTCGTTTTTAATGCTTGATCATGATTGACAGGAGGAAATGGAAAAGAATCGAAAGGCATCATCGGGTAATAGCTTGTTTGAACTTTATCTACATCTTCTTGATAGGTGGAACCTATGTTTGTTTGTGATTCAGTCTGATGATTAAGCCTATCACCTTTGATCAAACTAGAGTCTGCCTAACTTCGAATCATTTGCTTTATAGGATCCAAGTCAGATGGATCGGGGAGGCGAATGAAGGAAGTTGCTTGCCCAACTTGTACTGTCCATTTACAGGTTTGAAACTCTTGCTTATCACTTTCCAGAGGGTTAGGATTTTCACTTCTTGTGTTTGGTTGATACTTGATGGTGTGATTTCTCCTCTGTAGGTCCAAGTTCCCAGCTCAGGGTCTGAGACCATCGAGTGTGGAGTATGTCAGCACCCATTTCTCGTAAGTGCTCATTGATGTCTAGCCCTAGTCCGTCCTACTACGCACCCTTACTTTCCAGTGGGCTTTAGGAGTTGGTGTGGATTGCTTGGAGTTTCTTATGTAGAACCTTCACAGCGCATTTAATATTGTATAGAAATTAATTATCTTCGTCAACTCTAACTCACAATATGCTGTTAAATGCTGCTTCCCGAACTGTAATTTGACTAAGAATTTTACAATTTGGCTGCTTTCACTGTGATCAAATAAAGGATTGTCCATTTCTCAATTGGAATGGCCATCTTTGGAAGTAATTGTTCAACTTGAGCCACTTCTTAGTTGCATATAAGTTAAACCGTTTTGTGTTAGAATTCCAGTAGTTCTTTGTGAAAGTGCATTCGGATATTATTTACAGTACGATCAGTTGGGACCTGATGCATGGGAGTTTTAGAACTTCTTGTGGACAGGATTCTAGTACCCAACAAAGACTACCCTCTTCTAGCATGAAATGTTCGTCCTCTGGTCGGATTACGTTCAGAAAGAACCAAGTGAATTTTTAAGCTCCAGAAGAGATACGGGCATGAAAGGTGCCGTACAGCTTCGGCAGCACTTGAGTTTACTTTTTCTTTGGTAGATGCAGTATTTAATTATCTGAAATTGATGGCTCCTTCTATTTTTCCTCCGAGAAACAATCAATTCCAGCTGAAGAACTGGGTATTAATGAAATGTCACATATCGGGACCCAACAATGATACCTCATGGTACCATATCAGTAGCCGCCTCCTTTCCGGGTTGTTCAGGTTACAGCAAACCGGGACACCTAGATTTCTTTGCCAGACCTAAAAATGGTAGATTAGCTTAGGCCAAGTCACAATTAGTCAGTTGGATTTGAAGCTAACGTCCATTAATGACAATTATTAAATTTGAATGAGGTATATTTGACTTCAAGTAATAACCCTTGAAAAGAAAGATGAAATAATATATTCTAACTTAATAATTTTTTATTGTAATAAATTTCATACAATTTGGTTAATTATATCGTTATACCCCAAAAATTACAGGCTGTTCAAAAATAAGAACAATAGCTAGAAGTCAACTTCAAAACAGAATTGACATGATCGGATTGAATTTTTACAGAGTATCAATCCAGTGTTTGCGTGATGAAATTATTAATTGAAATATGTATCAGGGAACATTAACTCAAATAAAGATATATTTAATATGAACTTAATCCTGGAAACATTCTTTGTAAATAATTTTTACAAATTTTTTTAAATTTCAAAGTACTTTTAAAAATTTCTAAATATTTTATAAAAAACGATTATGATGGTCATAACTTGAAAAACGTTAGTGCTAGTCGACTAATTCTTGAAGACAAGTTGACTATAATGTACTAGTCGACTATTACACACCGACATTATTCCTTATTTTATTGATAGTTTGTTAGTGAAAAGGACATTACTGAAATTAATTGGTTTTCTCAACTTTATCGATATTGTCCTCCTGATCATTTTGCAATTTGTAAATTTTGACATCAAATAATCAATTTTAAGGTAAATTAATTTCTGGAGTTAAGAGTTTAATTTAATTTGATTAATATTAAATTCCAAATCAAAATGACACAACTTCCAAATTACTAAACCAAATTGAGTGATTTTGGTGTCAGTGGAAAGATAAGACAAAGAGGAACACTTTTCTGGAAGAGAGTATGCCAAAATTATATCAGTTTCACCTCTTTAGTGGAATGACATTTAGTTAATAAGCTAAAATTAATTCTAATGAGACTAAGTTAATTCTAGGCTTATTGGAGCTTGAATTATCAAAGTTTTAATTTATCTAATTCTAATTATGAATTAGAATTAAAATTTATAATCATTGCCAACATATTTTGGAATGACAAAGTAGACGAATGCCAAAAAGAAGACAAAGCAAGAAGCAGACGAATGCAAAAGTAGACGAATGCAAAGAACAGATGAATGGGAAGTATAACCGTCTAAATTGACCCCTATATGCCCATTAAAATCCCTTCATAGGATGATCTGCTCAGTATTAGAGATCTGCAAAAACACCCCCTCCAGCGTCTCTTATGTCTCAACTGCTTGATTGCTTTCCAAGTATTGATGAAGAGCAAATTGAACAAACTCCTTGCACATGTATCTGCTTCTTTGCTTCTCTGGACAAGTTCTCCTTTTTTTTAAAGAACAAATTCAGGCTAGTCCTTTATGGTATAACCTTAGAGATTTTGTGACGCAATTGTTTGCTGATCTTTGTCTTAATTAAGGCCAGCATAAAGCCCTCTTCCACAAGGATGCTTGAAACATACAAATCATCTTATTCACACTTGTATTTGGCTGACTTTACTTACGGTGGTTGGAAGTTTGATTTTGTTCTGTGACGATGATTTTATACATTGTGGTTACATGATGTGTTCCTGACTGTGAAAACAAGTCAATGAAGAGGGAGTGTTCCATATCTATCTATATCTACACCAATAGACCCGAAAGTTGGAAGGTAACAAAAAATTTCTTATTCCTCATCTTTGAATACTTATTAAAATATAAATTATTATACTGATCAATAATTTAATATAGAAGATCTGAAACAGATATGAAACGAGTGGACACTGGTCCAGCATACGTGGAGAGCCGGCTTTTAAGGAAAGGAGCCTTGGGAAATTAAGTAGAGACGTGACAACTAGCTGATAACGAAAAGAACTTGGAGAGGGTAAGAACTTAGAGAATCAATAATGGAGTCGTTGAGTATGTTAAGCCAAGATAATGATTCGTATCAAGGACAATAGTTGGCAGATGAGAGTAATTCCCAACTAACTGACTGTCTAGTCAATCAGCCATACCATTTAATTACTGTCTGTTGGTCCTATACGCATATCCAGAAAACGTAAAACGGTCAATCAGACATGCATTTAAATCCTGTCTGTTAGTCCTATACTCATATCTAACCACGGTATTCAGTAAGCCAGCGTAAAACCTACCGTATCATTTGTTCTCTTACATGGAATTCTGTTCTGAAACTCATTTAAAGTTGAGATAGAATTCTAGATTTTGGACTGCACGAGAAAGGCTTTTCTGTTTCAATGAAGTGCATGGATATCATGTGAAGTGACAAAGGCTGCCTGAATTCTGCATTCGAGTCAATTTTCTTATGCTTTTTCCTTAAAAGTGAGTCAGTAACCATATAGTTCACAACAGACTGGGCCGAGAATGAAGATGTGCTTGGTTTCACAAGATAATAGGAATGAAAATGAGAATAAATATAGGGAGAAATAAAAATAGATATAATCATTATAATTATGATAGTTGGTTAAAATGAAGGAATGATTATCACTACCATTGATAGTGGTTGGTTTGTAAAAAATATTGTAATTAATTAATTACAAAATAA
>JANSVA010000002.1:485976-497790 GCA_025504915.1 Erythroxylum reticulatum | reverse complement strand
ATAATAATAACAATAATGAATAACAATTGTTATTTATAATAATAATAATAAATAGAAAATTTTTGTTAAGGAAGGGGTATTTCTGAAAATTGCTTATGTAATTTATTTCAGAGACGGAGATGGAGACAAGAAATTTTATTCTTCAATTTTGAAAGGAACAAAAAATTTATATTTTTATCATCTAAAATCAAAATAAAAATAAGTTAAGTCAGTAACCAAACATTACAAGGCACACAATTTTTATGTTTTGTTATCTATCTCGACTGACAAACATGATAACTGTACATTACGTAAGAACACAAGAATTGATCCATGCAAGAGCAAACACCAAAGTCCTATCACGTGCTAAAATTAAGAGGTTAGATTATTATTTAAAAATTATTTGAAAATCGAACTGAACTATACAATAACTATAAATTAAATTTATTATTTAATTTTATATTAAATATTCAATAGTCTATTCAACAATTAATGGGAAGAAACCCTTAAATGATAGTGAGGTTTCTGTGGAAAATAGATTTTATATAATGACTCAATAAAACACCTAAAACTCTTTAAACTTCGGGTCAACGTGTCCATTTGCACTTATAGCGATCGGGTCGGGTCAAGCAAAGACTCTGTTGAACATTGTGGGCTTTTGCCGAGAGTATCGTTCATCGTTTACTTTGAAAGACACACCTCGGTTAAGCTCTCAATGATCTATGTGACCGTGTCCGCACAAACTTACACTTTGAGAAGCCCAAAAGAGATATTCAATGAGAAACAAGAAACCAATCCATCTTGTTTAAGCTTCAATAGCCTTCTTCAAGCCCAACTTTGCATTTACCAAAACCTATCGACCGACGCTTCTTTTTCGACGGACTCTAATCTATATACATATTACTAATACATAGCAAAGCCAGCTTTAGAATCAAATCGTTTGTTTGTTTGTTCTATTCCAAACTATCCCAACCAATTAGCAAATGCCAAATTCCCAAAATGGCTCCCCAAGTGACTGCCATTTTCAGGGAGATGAAGGAGGGGCCCAAACAAAAGACGAAAAGGAAAATGCTCAATTATTAGCTGTTGCAGTTTGGAGTACAAGAAAATCAGATGCTTTCCTCGGGTTGAACTTCAGGGTACAATTAATGGCCCACTGATCACGTGAACATTGAAACTAAACCACTACACCAGTCTCCACCCATTCCAAACAAACCATCCATCCTCCTTTGGAGCTAAATGGTCACTACTACATATGTCAATCTAAGTGCTAGAATTCTAATTAGAAACTGATCGAAGATAATATGTCAACTAACATAAAAAAAAGACAACGTCAATCTCTAACTATGATAACAACTTTTCCTTTCAGCAATCTAAATTTCATCAGTATTCTTAAATCAACACAGGCGCTCAAACAGACTCAATCCCAAATTGGGAGTAAAGCCCTCATTGTTCTAACTAATCAGAAGTCTATAATTTTCCTCTTTTTAGAGAACACCGAACACATCTTTTGAATAGAAACAAAACGACACCTAAATTATACAAGTTTTGTTTCCAGAGTTGTCAAATAGATACTTAGAACGTGTATATCAAGACAGAGTAATGAAGGTACATACTGGTACAGATTCCCAGAAGAATGGTCCACAGAGAAAGAATGGTACCATTCTACATTTGAACCAACTCTCTCTTTCCATTAATGTAAATGTGGATTGGACCGAAGGATACCAAGTAATAAACGCAAGGGTCATACCGTGTTGTCAGCTCTGAAATAAGTATACTTTTGACAAATATGATATTGCGTTGAATCATATTGAGACTAAACATTCAAAGAATATTAAGTGGAGAATATAATAATATCCACTTGCTTATCATAGAACACAATGATACTAATCATGAGAAAAGGTGAAAAGGGTAAGTAAGGTTAACAGTTGCTTGTGACATGGATATAAGAAAGCTTAAAACAAAGTCCCAACTTTACCATATACTTAAAATAGGCAAACAAAACCAGTAAAAATGCTGTTTCAGTCGAGGGAAAGGTGATAAAGAAAAGGTTCCAAGAATGGACACGAAGACAAGACGTTGATAGGATAAGATATAAAAAGAAAAAGCCCCCAACCTTGGGATCCAACAACACTTTGTCCTTTCTTCTCTGGTCTCTTGAAAAAAAAGGTTGATGGAGATGTATCTGGAAAAATATCAAGCCATGCCATAAATTCAATCTATTCATGGGAAGTTTGGTAGTTTGTAGTGAAGAAAGAGGAAAGGAAAATTTTAATCAGAAAAACTAATGCTTACTTCTCAGAATGGAGCTGTTGATGTTCGATAGAGAGTATGTTTTTTAGGAAGCTCAGCAGTAGCTGCCAAAAACTGCAATAGCGACAATTCACAAGCATAACAATCATTTTTAAGCAATAAAATGTCTTGGTTACGGAAAAGAAGAAGATCAGATAAGGAAAACAAATCATAAAGCACCATTCCCTCCACTAGTAACCTTGTCTTGCTGTCTTCTAAGCTTCGCATTCTCTTCCAGTAAATGAGCAACTTCAAGTTCTAATTCACTAGTGTAAGCCTGCAAACGTTTTCAAAAAGAAAAATGAGACCAACTACATTTTAGCGGCATGTCATGATCAAAACTCTTAACACGATTTGTTTCATGAATCTTTACTGAATGGTGTCGATGAGAAAGAGGGACAGAAATATTCCTGCTTTCTAGCTCTGGACCGAGCAGCCGATTCTCTGTTCTTGATCATCCGTTTATGTCTCCGATCACCAGAATTATCACCATTTTCGAAAGCCCGTTTCTTGCAACAGGAACAGAAGGACAAAGCACCCAAACCATCTAAAGAACAATCCAAAGAGGAATCCAAAGACGCTGTACAAACACCTTCAGGGACTACCGGGTTCGCTATAGTCCTCCCAGTACTTTTAAGAAACTCGAGATCAGCCGCAGATTTCAAGCTCAAAACCGTGGCTGCATATGGAGGCTCCGAACAACCAAAGAAATCTGAACCCTGGTTCGACGAGAGCTTAACAGAAGCAACCATCGATGGCTGTTCCAAAGGCTTTGCCAAGAAATCCTGAAGAATGATACTAGGAGAAGAACTGTTGGTGTGTGTTCTTGTGTAGTAATTGGTGTGATCTTGTAGAGAAGCCAAGTTTATATCTTCCCAAACTTCTTCCATGGATTTTCTGCTTGATGACATTATTCCTGAAGATTGAGAGAACGGTGGAAGATTCACACATGCAGATTTTGAATATGAAGGTGAACAACAGATTCGGTTGTTGCTATGTTCGGTCCCCGAAGAAGATGGTAGCATGTTTCCAAATCCAAGTAGGAAGATGGAAACTAGGGATGACTAATAATATCTACTATGTAGTCAATTCCTTGGAACTAACCCAGAATTAACTTTAGTTTTAAACGAAAACTTCTGCATCTGCTCTTGAAAACAAGCTTGGAAAAGGTCATAAGAAAAACGTAACCACACTATGTGACTAACCTGGGAAAACATCTAACTCAACATTCTTATGCAACTATTGACTAACTATTTGTGTGGCTATTGTCTCTGTAACGCTTAAACTGCGTAGCCATTGATTAACTACCTGTCCTCATTATAGGAAACAGGAAAAAAGTTAAACTTCACAAAGTTAGAGAAACTTCACATCTACTTGCACACTGATCGTTTCAGTTTTAAGAAAATACAAAGCATGAGCCCATAATTATCCTTGTGGAATAGAGATTACCACTGCAGGGTCTACACAATAGAACTGAGGACCACGCCAAGAATCGTATCTCAAAAGAACCGTCTGCGTGATCAATCTCAGTATGGTCAACGTCATAACAAAATCAAATTATAAAGATAAGTTCCTATTCAAATTTCAAACCGTACCTTAAAGCAAATTCACTGAACACCAAATATATGAAATTCTATTGTACGCTGTTTTCTTGTGAGATTAAATATATTTTGATTTTGAGCAGTGAGAAGAAGTAAAAGAAAAAGGGGCTATCAGTTAACAGCTAGGAAATTAAGTGCTCAATCGTACCATAGAGTCTGACACTTTTCACCTTCTCTTAAAGTACGCTAGATTCTCCGCTAATCTGAGCGAAGATCTTGCGAATATATCCAACCTCTACTCACTGTAATGGCCATAATAAGAAGTGGAAGAGTCAGAAGGTATCTTGTCAAATGACGTGTGATACAAGCAGCTGGCAGAAGCTCACTATGTTTTTCATAGATTTCCCACAATTATAAACTCCAAAAACCAGAATTACTTTGCAGTCACAATTTTTTTATAAATGGAAAAACAAAAGCGAAACAGATTATATTACGAATGTAAGAAAGCAAATCCCTAATAAATCTCTAAAAATTGAAAAAATAGGATTTTTTTTAAGATAAATAATTAGTGAAATGAATCAATTTGATGATATTAAAAAAAAAGCGTCAAATAGATTCTTAAAACAATATTACCATTCTATATAAAATTCTAAAAAAGTGTGAAGTAGTCACAAAAGTACTACTTAAAAATTGGTCTCTTAGACAAAAATTACGTACACGGTATATTTATTACAACCTAACTTATGTACACATACGAACAATAAATACACTTAAATAAATTGAACACAACGTTACAAATATACCCGTCAAATAATATTAAATATTATATTAATACTTGAAAATTTGATAACAGAGTTCGACTAATTATACCTACACCTCCCGAACATCACTTAAATGATCGGTTTTTATTTAACATGAGAAAAAGATATAAAATTTGGAATGTTTAAAATAAAAAAGGTACACTTCCATTACTGTCTTGATATATGTATCGATACAGTCCAATTTTAAAGTAAATACTTTACAGTCACTTTTTTTTTTTTTTCCTACTTTGCATATCGACAACTTAGAACAGAGAGTTCATTAACTTACGACTAAGACATCAACTCACGAAAGACCAACCAAGATTAGATTCCAAAGACTCTTGACTTTCCATGTATGGTCTAGCTCACAAGAGCACACCGAATCAACAGAACTCGGACCCAATTTTTCTATGCATATGACATCATGCAAGGTCCAATTCTCACGGGAGAACTGATATGGGTCTAGGTCCTGTAAACCATATTTCTAGGAAGACGCATCATAAGGAGATAAGAGGAGGCCATTAATCATTTCAAAGGCTCACAAATACAGGGGCTCTTTAAGGAGATGAACGCTCCGTAGCATGAAGGATGGACGACAAAAATACGAGGAAGGGAGGAAACGAACAAGAAAAATAAATCATTCAAACCGAGGATCAATCTCTATACAAAAACATATATAACCCTTACAGATCAAGGCGAGACAATAGCTATTCTTTTCGTCTTTTGTTTTTCTCTTTGCTGATAAAAGGTTATGTTTCTTATTTTGTTTTCTCTTATGCACCCCATCAGCTCCTGTCAAAAACAGCTATAGCAAGTTGACAAATAATTAATAATGCTCCTTTCATTCTGATAACAGGCTCCAGACAGAAAGATGGTGCTGTCGAATTTAACAGTGACAAGTCTCTCATATTAATACCCTCCTTCGACATATTAATAACCACAACGTCACCTCCGTGATTGATCCTCTGACTGTGAGGATGAGTAGGTCGCCGTACCATCTTGATTAGAGTTCTGAACATCATCAACTGCAATCTTTTGAAAGGAAGTTGACAGCATATCATAACTTGAATCGCTGGTAGATTGGTTAGGTATCCATTTCATCCAATCATTACGCCTTCTGACTTTATCCTCCTGGATCAAATCTTTTATGATTCAGTATTATATAAAGGGTCATTCAATACCTTGCAATAATATGGTCTTAAACTTAATCGAATGGAAACGAGGGTACCTGTACTTCCAAAACAGTGGATGTCCGTAATGATTCCAATATTAACTGAAGATCAACTGTCATACTCTTAACCTACAAAACAACGGCGAAGAACATATTTGACTGGCAAGCAAATTACAGATTTATATATTCTCCGCCAACTATTAATTTCAATAGGGCAAGCATACGAACGAACAGAACATACCACATGCTAACTTGTTTATTACTGCTTAAACTGGAGAAAATAAGTACATAAACCCACATACATATTAGATGGAACCCATACCCAAACTCACTTTTCTAGGACTCAAAGTCGTACCTTTAAGATCATTAGTTCATCCACCAAAAAGTTGATTTGATTGGTTACAGCCAGATACTTCAATCTAAAGGTATTAATATAATTGGCATTTTTAAGAGCAAAATTTCTCAATCCTACCCAAGAGTTGAAGGGCAGCCCATAAATGTCCACATAGTTAAATGAGTGCTGCAATTATCGTAGCTTTATTACTTCCCATAGACATAAAGAACCTAATCAATTAAGTGGTCCTACTCAATATACAGATTGAGATAAACTGACACTAAACCATCGCATAGTGAAGACTGAAACTCAAACTCAAATAAACCGCACGAGGCCTACTTGCGTATGAGAAGTGGGTTCAAAAACTACAAAGGTTTCAAGCAGTTAGTCAAACTTAGTATGAAATGGTTAAAAAATGCAATTTTCCAATCTGCTTGCAAAATGCATTCGACATAACATACAACCGGGGAACACAAATAATTTGCCTTTTAAGTAAAAAAAATCTTATAAAGAAAAGGGAAAAGGTATATACATACATATACATATATAAAAATACATGTGAATTATATTCTTCCACAATCAAAATCTCACATTTAAGGCACAAAGTTAGGTAATGGCTTGTTAGCTTATGCAAACTGTAGTCTTCTCTTCTACTGCGAACCACATTTACAAAGAGAGATTTAAAATAGCATGCCCATCTCCTAACCTGGTTTTCCTTCTGGTTTCAGCGGCTATACTAGCATAGTAAACTTTAAAACCAGAAAACCTGATATGCATCTGCATCTCAGGGATGGTCCCTAGCCATATCTCTCAACCAGATAACATTTTCATTAATCAGATTTTTGGATAAAGGGAAAATTAGAACAAGGCCAAAGATAATCTTGCTCTAGATTGTAAGTCTTAGCAAAGCAGTAGCTTCTGCATAAGAAAATGAGAACCGTGAAGAAACAATAATGCATAATGCAGGTCAGCAAGAAATAATTTCTCATATTCAGACAAAAAGCTTGATTAGGTTAGAAACTTTCCAATAACTACTTACACACCATGTCACTAAATCTCTCATGGAAGAATAATTGAAAGAATCATAAAAACTTCCCTTCAAGAACCGTATCTGTTATTCCTATTGATGATGAAGGAAGACATCTTAACAGCAAATTGAAGAAAAATCCTTTTTCCTGTACTATCCTAACTTTTTGTGCTAGGGGTAAGAGATGATATCGTGGGATTATTCATAGATAAAGAAGTAAAGAAAAATTTGAGGCGAAAAAGAAACAAGCTGCAGCTGCTTTACAATCAAGAAAATGAAACTGATAACAGCATAAATTATATAAAATACAATATGAACAACTGAAAGAAAAGAAAAAAGAAGTTCAGGTCAAGGCTCAGAAACTTGTTGTCTAATTGGAGGTATGATAAACTAAGCTTATATATGTATAGCAAGTTGAGGAACATCAAAAAAGAAAAAATAACTGAAAGTTTAGAAGCGTTATTGTCATCTAAAACTCAGAATCCAAAGTCAAGTGAAGCATACATCCAGAGACAATACTACGCTAGAATGCTTGTAATCATTTGTAGTCTGATATCATAAATACCTGATTATGATCTTTTCTGCTATGTAAATCAATTTAAATAGAAGAATTTCAGATAATTCTTCAAGAAAACTAGTTCCCAATTAAGGTAGGATAATACAGTCAAACAGATATTCTGACAAAATTTTGAGATTTCAATCTAACTTAGATGCTTATTGAAGCAGGGAAATTTACTTTACGAGGAATAAAGGGTGAGAATAAATATGATTAGTCACCCCAGACCCTGCATATCAGCGGGATTTCTTATTGAAACGTTATTGTTGTTTTGTAATAAACATGATTAGTCGCCAACTTAAATTTTCTCAACAGAAAAGGTCCCAATTCTCAAGCTTATTCATCAATTCACTTACCCTGTTAAAGTCTGCTATTAAAGTAATGGGGACCCAGCCCTGTTCATCCATGTTTGACTTCAAAAATTCATCTCTAACTAAATTAGCATCACTGAAAAAAAAAATAATGCTGTAGTTAGCAATAAGATTTTCACTATATTACAAGGGATGAATAAAGTATAACGAAAGACACAATACTATAAGAAATAATGAACAAAGAAAACAAGCACCCAATAATACCTGAAATAGTATTCTATCTGATTAACTAGCATAACCTGCAAGTTAACATCTGAACCAGGCATCATCACTGCAGGCACTGGGGACTGATGGAATACTGGCATAACAGCAAGCGGATCCATAGGGTATGTAGGGACATAGTAAATACCTGAAAAGAATAGAAGAGTAGAACCATCAATTCCATATACAAGCTTATGGAGTTACATAAGACAAAAGAAAAGGAACAGACGAAACGCTTACTCGGTGGCAAGGCATTTACAAAAGTTGGGACATGAGGGGGAGCACCAAATGTGGCTGCATTTGGTGGATGCCCAGCAAAGCCCCTAGAAGGACCTCTTTGTGGCTGAACACGACCATCCCTAGCATTACCATATCGTCCTCGATCATGATCACGCCTGCCACCAAAACTATTATGGTAGGTACCGTCTCCTCGAGGTCCAGTACTGCTTCTCCGAGAAGGGTGCCTGTGGTCATTCACCCCAGATGACTGAGGTACATAACCCGCAACATTTCTAGGTTCCCAGTGGTTGGCCCTGTATGGAGGTTCTCTTCGAGATTGATCAGGCAATGCTGCTACCATATTATAACCACCAGGAGATATTGGAAATAAAGGGTATGGTGGAAGTGGAGGTGGTGTAGGAGGTGGAGGGTGGTTGAAGCCACTTTGCAAGCTACTGCTACCTCCACCACCATTCCCACCACGCCTCATGGACCTTTGTCGAGCTGGTACCATATGGCTTTGGGCGGAATTGGATTTTACATTAATAGTAACTACCTTCTGAGGTGAATTTGGGATTACAGGCCCCTGTCAAAACATGCAAGTCCAATTAAGTTCCAAGTTTCATAGTGAGAAAACTATTCGAACAGTATGACTGAATTCAGTTTATGACTAAAAACATAAATACTTCCTAAACTAACTAGCTAATACTTTCTTTTCTTTTTCTATACAAAAAAAGTAAATGGCAACAAAACCTGAGAATCAGGTGGTGATACATCAGAACTAGTCTTCGCAGAAGACTCAGCTAGTGAAATTTGTGGTGATTTCGGAGAAGGTTTAGTAGATTCCGATAAAGCAGGCCATGAAGTAGCTCCCATGACTGGTCTTATCTCAGTATTTACACCATTTGACGGCCTATTCCAAGCCGGCTTCTTCGGTTTGCCGGCATTGTCGTTATTTCCGTCGGAGCTCTCAGAATTACCCGCCGCCGCGGCCGAAGACGAAGACGTCGTCTTACTAGGAGAAGAACAATCAGAAAAAGACGATGGTTCGGGCTTTGGAGACGACAATGATGGTGGTGGAGATGACGACGGAGACAGACTAACGGTAGGGGTCGTTTCGTGTTCTCCTCTCACGACTTGTGCCCAAGCAGACGGCAAGTTTCTCTGTTTCTGAGGACTGTTAACACCGTCACTATCACAGGAGACTCCGGAGGCGCGTGGAGATTGTTTGTCTTGTGAGGGTGTGGCAGTCATGGCCAACTAGGGTTTTCGAGAAATTTCTCACAAAATAATGAGTATGATCAAAGTAAACTCGGAACCATGACGGAGCACAAAACAATAACAATAATCCTAATTACCTATTAATCAACTAGAAGAACATGTTAATGGAATAGAAATGAGAGCATTAGGAGTTTGTTCGAAGAATGTACGAATCTAAGTTGCGCAGGTAAACTTCACGCACCGCCGCCGTACTGCAACGCCACCACCTCTCCCGCACTCTCTCTTTCTCTGTCTCTATCGTCTTTGTCCTATTTGTTTCGGTCCCTTTATTTCCCGGGAGTGGAAAGGAAGATGCAAGAAATTTTTTGGGGTTTTGTATGAATTTACATTAGTGGCCCTAGTTTCCTCCGACGCCCTTTGTCCAATAGCTTGTTCCAGTTTACGATATTGCCCTTTGAATTTTTTAAGATATTTTAATTTATTAATTACGATTAATGATATGCATTGTTCATGGGTTCTAATAACACCAAATTGCCATTAATTATACTTGTTTTCTAAAAGTTGCCATTTTTAAGTAATTATACTTATAAGGTTTTATTTAATATATTAAACTTTATTATTTAAATAAACATCTACTGTACTTAATATCCATATGTTTATATAATTTCCGAGTTTAAAGATGATAACAAATCATATCAGACTTAGGTCTAGGTTTGAAATTTTACGATTTTTTACGAGTATGAAGTTTTTGACTCAAACCCAAATTCAATAGAGTTCAATTAAATATATTAAATTTTTAATTTAAAAACAAAAATGATATCATTTTATTGAAAATTTCAAGTTTTGCGCTTATCAGACTCGAAAAATTCAAAAAGAAAAACCAATCTTGACATAAATTGAATCTGTTAACTTTGGGTCAGAGCAAGTATTAACACTGCATTAGTTTTTTTTTTATATTTTAAAATTTTAATCGAAAGTTAAACTAGTAAGACAAGAGGTAGAAGGTTTAAATAGTCCGACCGTTATAAAACTAACAAAAAATTAAAATATTTGAAATATGATTGAAAAAAATTATGTTTACTTAATGAAGAATTTGAAGCTTAATTAAAAATATATTATTAAATAAAAATTAATTGATTTATTTTAATTTATAAGAATTTATTATTTTTAAAAAATTGACCGTTTAATTAACAAATTGACCAATTTTTAACAACAAGAGTTATTAAAATATATATAATCAAAAAATCGAAAACCGAACCAAAAAATTAAATAGTTTATAACTTTTACGATTAAACCGATAAAATCGATTGAATTTTTTTGTTCGGTGTTAGTTTCTTAAATAAATATTAGTGACGACATGCTTAGGGCATGATTAATATTTCGGTACGTACATAAGTATCCCGTGAAGCCTTGCTCATGGTGTGTTTCAAGTCTCGCATGACTTTAAAATTAATATAAAAACAAAAAAAAAAGAAACACTTTACGTTACATAAGCAATTACGTAATAGAAAACAGCTTTGACTTTTCAGATTTGTTATACGACCACGGGAATTTAATGAAAGTGAAAGCATAGCGTTTAGATAAATGGTTAATATATTAATCTCAACGACGTTTATTATAAATTTAATAAATAATTAAGAACATAACCGAAGTAGGTAATTTAAATATTTTTTAATAATTACAAAATCAAAATTTACAAATTTTGGGCTAAAAATATATAAATATTAAGCCCAAAACATATGGTTTCAGTTTGTCTGAGCCTTTTTGCTGAGAGGCCCAAGGGCCCAAGAGATTGAGCTTCATCTTATCATTTTTTGGGTCGAAATAGTATAATAATGTAAATTTATAATTACAGAACATATATTATTTATTCATATTTTAAAATTTTTAATTTTATTCAATTTTTAATTAAAAATTATTAAAATTTAATAAATTAAGTTTAAGTTGAAGTATTCTACTATCAAAATTTTAGGATCATCTACCGCTGAGCCCAACAAGTGAAACGCCGACGACATGCCCAGGACAGCAGTATGACCACCGTACGCACGTTTCTGTCACATAGGTTTTGAATAATTCATCAAGAATGTGGTCTATCGGATATG
>JANSVA010000002.1:443382-454628 GCA_025504915.1 Erythroxylum reticulatum | reverse complement strand
AATGAAAGGATAGGAAGTACCTTGAAGGAAATCCTGGTTTTTAGATCTGTTCGTCGGTCCGTGAAGCCAGATTCAATCACAGAATAGTATGAATTTCCGACAGTTACTGACGCAAAATCTACAATTTCTTTCACAACCGAATATCTTGACAAGTTGCGTGTATGATCGTTATAAAACCTAGCCTGCATTTATTTTGTCCAAACAGTCAATTAAAACACCTGTAAGTACAGTACAAACATAAATCTAAGAGCAGTGAAGGCCAAAGACACATATACTCCAACATGTGATTGTAATACTACAACCTTCTAATGAATGTTCAGAGAAATTTTGGCCAGAATGAGCACTAACTGCAAAAAAAAGCAAATTGAATTCTATGCTACAAGAAACCAAAGAGAAAAAACTCGATTTACAGGAAGCACACACACCAAATACCATGACGATTTATCGTATGGAAGATCTTGAAACCAGTCTGAGAAAAGTGAGGAATAATGCAAATATTGATCAATTAGCTGCTACAAATGTGAGAATTCCCTCTTAAAGTTACCTATTTCCCAAGAAAAGAAGCAAACGCATTAGCATTATCAAATTAGGAATTTGAAGCCTGACAAAGCAATTTTGAAGAGAAACTTTACCCAACTGTCGAAAATCAGAACTAACCAGATAATAAAGAACCTGCAGTGACAAAGTTTTTTTACCTGATCACTGAAGAAATGTTCCAGCAGAGGGAACGTGTAAGAACTATTCAGTCCATTTACAATATGCAGAGCACGAGAAGCAGCAAATGCATTATCATGGTAGCTGTAGATACCAGAAAATCGATAAGTCATATATTAGTTCAAGGAAGATCATATCCACTCACTAAATTTAACTCGAATCCTGAACTTGAGAGAGTCAGTAAGAGAATCCACATATCACAAGAATCCAACATATAAGCATTCAAATTCAAGCTTATGAGGTCTGAAAGGAGAGTGATTCACTATCTCCGACCAGAGCAAAAGAACCTTAAAAAGTTAAAATCTAGGAACATGGAAGAGAACCCAAGAATCAAAACCAACCCATTAATTAAAAAGTTGTTTTTTCTTGTATAAAACAATTCATCTTCTGAATCTTTTAAGAATGGAAATCAACAGGAAGAGAAGAACCAGAGATACTGACGGTAAGGGAAGGAGGTGAACAACGAGAGAAACGTGAGAGCCGTAGTACTGAAGAACTTCTTTTAGGGGATGCCAAGAGTCTCTGCTATCGGGACAAACAGGGTCGTAGAAAGCTTCGATTAAAATGGAATCCGGACCACCTAAGTAACCCCTATACGCGAACCCATCGTAGGTCGCTGGTGGCAAGCTCTGGGTTGATACTTGAAGAACAAAAATTGAGGAGAAGAAAATCACAGAAGCGACGAGCACGTCTAGCTTGTGAACCATTGTTCGATCGTTTAGTCACTGAACTGTTACTTTCGTTTCAGTCACCACTAAAAACAATCCAAGTCCGTGGCAAGCAAGTCGCGGTTCTGGGTCTTCTGGAGGATGACATTGGCTTAGAATTTACGTTCATTGGATGAGAAAAAGATTCGGTCATTAATGTGTCGTCGTATCTGCCTTTGGGCCTAAGTTTCCATTCTAGGCCTTGTTCAAGTCCAATGGGCTCTCACTAGTTTCCGTTATTCCAAGCTCTTAGTCACCTCCTTAATGGCTTACTCATTATTAATATAAATATAGTTATATTTTTATTACTAATAATAATAATATATATATATAAGAAAATTTTAAATTTTAATTATTTTTATCAATAAAAGTTAAATATTTTATTTAATAATTATTTATATTATAAACTAAAAAGATTTTTTAATTATTAAAAAATATTTAAAATTATATATATTTTGTATATATATGTTCTTAAAGTTCAATTATATTTATTGATAATTATTAAATTAAAATTATTTTATTTTCTAAGTTAATATTTAAAGTAGTTATAATTTTAAAATTATTCATAATTCTAAATAATTAAATATAGAATCTTCAATTAAATTATTTATAAATTCTTACTAATAATTAAATTAAATAATTAAATAGATACTACATATTAGATAAAACAAAAAACATTTTTTAAATTTTTATAAAATTATAAAACAAATAAATAAATTTTTACTGAATTTTAAAATAAAAATAAAAACAGACATACCTTAATTGTTCTTTTGGAAAAATAAAAGGGCCACACGAATTCCATGGCTTACACTACAATCTAGAAAAAGTGGAGTTCCTCATCTGTCTGTGTCTTCAATGTCTTCATCAAGTGTCTTTTACTAATTTCCAAGCAAAAGCAAGGAAAAAGGTGACGATACGTCCCAGGATCATCCAGACGAAGAAGCAAAGAATCCGTTAAAGCTAACTCCAAGAGCAAGAAGTTAGAGAAACAAAACCTCAACCTCAAGCTGACTACTAACTACTACATAGACCAAGACATGTTCTTGTCATAAACCAAAACTTAAGTCTCTTCACTTTGCAGCTACATAGATATTTCCACACACATGGGACTACTGTTCAGCAAAAATCGATCCCGTGACATTCCTATCTATTCTTCTTCAGATTCCTCTCCACGTTCCGGCAACCAGACTTCCGGGCACAGACAACCCCCGCAGCAACAACGCCGGGATGAACCATCTCCACCGACGGTGAAGGAGAACCCGGTGCCTACTAAGGGTCGTCCTCAATCTTCGTCATCAACTTCAAGGTCACATGGTGGTACCATTCTTGGCAAGCCTTATGTGGAAATAGAGTCGATCTACGATCTTGATAAAGAACTGGGAAGAGGGCAGTTTGGAGTCACTTATCTTTGCACAGAAAAGTCAACAGGAAACAAATACGCTTGCAAATCCATATCAAAACGTAAGCTTGTGGACCAAAAGGACATTGAAGATGTTAGAAGAGAGATTTTGATAATGCAGCACTTAACAGGACAACCCAACATCGTCGAATTTAAAGGTGCTTATGAAGATAGGCAAAACGTGCATCTGGTTATGGAGTTGTGCTCTGGTGGGGAGCTTTTTGATCGAATCATTGCAAAAGGGAGTTACTCGGAGCGTGAAGCTGCTAACATTATCAGGCAGATTGTGAACGTTGTTCATGTGTGTCATTTTATGGGGGTTTTGCATAGGGACTTAAAGCCTGAGAATTTCTTGCTTGCGGGTAAGCAGGATGATGCTCCGCTAAAAGCCACTGATTTTGGACTATCCGTCTTCATAGAAGAAGGTTAGTTCCAATTTTCTCACTTCTGTGATCTGTCATTATTTGTTAGATATGTTCACTTCAACTGGTATTTATGTTTTTCTCTGATTCTCTCCCTGTTTTGGATGCCCTCTTGATAGATTAACCTTAGGATTGAATCTGGGTGTGTCAATCCTTACTCTGGATCTTTGATAATTGATAAAAACCTGAGAATTTTGGGTAGACCCCAATTCACTAGAGAAAGCTACAGTTTAACAGATTCAATTATTGACATTGTTAGTGACAAGGGAAGCACCTTTATGATTCTCCACAGTAGGGGAACAAATTTGCTGTTCCAAAGTCCTGTACCTGAATAAATCCCAGCCATCCATTACAATAAGTTGGATGGCTAGGATCTTAAGGGCACAGCAGGGCACAGCAATAGTAGCATAGAACATTTGCATTTGAGTAGGGACTTTGACTCTGCAACTTGTAGATGAATTTGGTTATTCTGTTCCCAATGGAAGTAATGATAATGTATGGTCAAAAAAACAAGCAATATCCATTTACTGGTTTGCTCACCAAAGTATTTTCTTGCATCTACATCTAATTACGAGTGTCATTATAAGATCAATGTTTTAGTTTGTTGAACGAAGCGATGTATCTCTTTGGCTTCTATAAGTGGTCAATTGTCAATGAAAAATCAGTATTGGAGTAGTTGAAAGATATGATGTACCTGTGCTAGTTTTTTGATCAAAGTACCTTGATGTTTCCATTAATATGCAAATCTGGATCTTGTTGTCACTTGTTGAAGATGACCTGTATCGAACTGAATATGACATTTTAACTAACTTTCCAGGGACAGTATACGAAGATATTGTTGGAAGTGCATACTATGTTGCCCCTGAGGTGTTAAAACGGAGCTACGGGAAGGGGATAGATGTATGGAGTGCAGGGGTCATTCTATACATTCTTCTAAGTGGGGTGCCTCCATTTTGGGCTGGTAGGTGATTGTAGTCTGTCTTTGTTTCATTTCCTTCCAATATTACCAATAATTTGGTTTATGATGAAGGATCATCTTCTACACATTATTAAATGAAAAATTTTCTGGTTTGGCTTGTTTTCTTTTCATATAAAAGAGTTGGTAATGTTTCTGACTGCTGTGTTTGGTAATTTCTCAATAGAGACTGAGAAAGGCATATTTGAAGCTATACTGCGAGGCCGTCTTGATTTAGGAAGTTCACCGTGGCCCGAAATTTCATCTTCTGCAAAGGATCTTATCAAGAAAATGTTAACTAGGGACCCCAAAAGACGTATCACTGCTGCCCAGGCACTTGGTAAGTACAGAACATTTCTTGAAAATTAGAACTGCAAATGTCAGATGTGTTCATCCCCAGGAAAATATTCAGCATTGTCATGTATTATCATCAGCCTAATGTGTGGCTCCAGTAGAAGGGTCCGTAGATATTTTTCATATATGATTCCATTGTATTATTTGGTTGATCCTTGATATAGATATAGTAGACACCACTTCACCTTGTGAAATTTGTCAACTTCGATTCGCCCGGGCAGCAGGCAGGCGGTGTGCTTCCACCTCACTTGCTGGCTTATAGCCGAACTACTTCAATCAATCAAGAAAATTTGTAGTTAGAAATATTGATAAGGCACTGAAAACTTGGCATCACTTCGTTATCCAGAACATCCATGGTTGAAGGTGGATGGTGAAGCATCTGACAAACCTATAGACAGTGCTGTTCTAATCAGGATGAAACAGTTCAGAGCAATGAACAAGCTAAAGAAGCTTGCACTGATGGTATGTTCCCACTTCTCCATTTTCTCAAAGTTTTTGTTTTCTCTATCTCTTTTATTACTCAAGATGCGTTTCTAATCTGAATATATATTTGGTCAAAGGTGATAGCAGAAAACCTTTCAGGAGAAGAAATCAAGGGCCTGAAGCAGATGTTTCAGAACATGGACACTGATGGAAATGGTACAATCACTTATGATGAACTCAAGTCTGGATTGTCAAGACTGGGATCTAAGCTTACTGAAGCAGAAATAAAACAACTGATGGATGCAGTAAGATCTGATAAACTCTTCTTTGATCAATGAAATTCCTGAAAGATGATCCTGTTCATATACTCTTTGCAACTTTTCTTTATCTATCTCCAAGCGGATAATTTGATAATGATCAGATCGGCCTTTTTTTGTCAGGCTGATGTTGATAAGAGTGGTACTATTGATTATGTTGAATTCATCACCGCCACCATGCATCGACATAGACTCGAGAGGGAAGAACAATTGTTCCAGGCTTTCCAATTCTTTGACAAGGATGGCAGTGGGTTAGTATTGTGCTATGATTGTCTTATTCAATTGATCTATTTAATTTGATGGATTAAGCTCGAAAGAGTGTGAATTTTAAGAATCAATCCGTGAATTGATTTCAAATTTTAAAATTAAGTTAATCCATGCCTTCAACTCGTAAAGTCAAAATCAACAGGTGTTGTATGAACAATCTCCATTAATCACTTACCTGTAGCATCTTGCATCAACATTATTAGCTGACCAGTTTGATTTTAACCAGGTTTATCACAAGAGATGAGCTAAAACAAGCCATGTCCCAGTATCGAATGGGTGACGAAGCTACGATTGATGAAGTGATTAACGATGTTGATATTGATAAAGTAATTACTTGATCTTACTCTTTTTCTTTTCCATGATTGCCTGATCACTAAGATCACTAAAATCTTTCATTCATTATCAAATGTAGGATGGAAAAATCAATTATGAGGAGTTTGTGGCCATGATGAGAAAAGGAACACAAGATCCCCAGGAGAAGCAAAGATAAAAGATACTAATCCCACATAAACACAAGATCCCCAGGAGAAGCAAAGATAAAAGATACTAATCCCACATATTATGTAAGAATAAGCATAATTGCAACTTATGATGTATTCTGTTTGAGTCAGATTCCAATGTTATTTTCCTGTTGGATTACTACGTACACTTGACAATTTGCCTGCACATTCGAAGAATAACAACTATGATTTATAGAGAAACTTCAAATTTGTGACATATTCAACTACCAAGTAAAGCGACAAAACTAAAGACTTCCAATTCGGATCCCCAAAGCACACTTTTAAGCTGACTAATCGAGCAAAGTTAAGAGAATTGTGAAATGAAGCTGTTGGATGAGGCTCCATTTCCAGATGTGAAAGAAGAGGCACGTGAGAAGGAGCCAAGTGAATTCAACTTTCCTGAACCAATGACGGACAAAACTAAGCGCACGTAGATCATCATTTGCTTCTGTAACGTTGCTCTTTATCACCTTAAAGGAGTTGTATGATGCAGCCTTGCCAGAACTAGACCCCTGCTGCTGTTTTAACCTCCTGGTCGGTTGTTCCCTGGAAGAATCAATGATATGTAAACATTTTACATTCAAATTGGAAAAGGACGAGCAAAAGAAAATATATCTAGCAACAATGGTGGAGCAATTTTAGCAAAATCCCGTTGAAACTCATTGAAATACTAAACCAGCGAATTGTTAACAGCAGCTAAGTTATATTCATACAGCAAATGGGAAAACTTTTATCAGCTGGATCAAAACATAACCTACAGAAATTATTCAATAGTTTGGAGTTTTGACTAAACCTCAGTCGAAGGGCCTGCACGAATCTTCCGAGCAGGTGTTCTCATTGTCACAAACTCCTCTGCAGCTGATGGGTGAACACCCACAGTAGCATCAAAGTCAGCTTTGGTCAAGCCAGCTTTGACAGCAACTGCAAATCCCTATATATTCATAACGGCCACACGAACTTTATGACATCTCAAAACGGTTTCACAGAAAGCAAGCAAAGAGAGGTCTAAGGCATATACCTGCACAATTTCTGGTGAATCTTCTCCACACATGTGCAATCCGAGAACTCTGTTTGTTTTTGCACATACAATTAGCTTCATGAGGACCCGGTCTGGAAGCCCTGAGAGAGTAGCCTTCAAGGGTCTGAAATTTGCAGTAAAGACATCAACGTCACCATACTCTTTGACAGCCTGCACAATTCCGTAAAATGTAAGATAGAATAAATAGACTTCCATCGTAGTGAATCCAAAACACAAATATTCACCTGCTCTTCAGTAAGACCAACGGTTCCAATTGGTGGTTGGGAAAACACAGCAGATGGAACAGCTCTTCTCAGAAGGACGACAAACAAGCAGGTCAGATGGCTAATCTTAATATCCTAAATCTAGTAGAGATGATAACAATAAAAACATTCTTTGGCACGAGAAACATCAAACTCTATATAGGACAAACTTCTAAAGTTGAGATGAGTTGATCTCTCCAAAAGAAGCCAATAGCAATTAAAGGTAATAATAACACAAGTTCTAGTTGATGAACAATTGTCTAATGAAAAGATGTAGCAGATCCGTGAATGCTAGTTTAAAAGAAAGATTATGAACAAGACTTCTCACAATGACAGTGCAAAATGGTAACAACTTGGTTGACTACCTATAATCAGGTTTTGTTGGCTCATTGTGAAATAAAGTTTTCGCCAATGCCCCCCCTTCCATTAAAGCAACTGGAGTCAAATTCAACCTGTTAGTAACGTCACCAACAGCCCAGATGGAAGGAACCGATGTGCGTGAATATTCATCAACCTGAATGTAATGCGTATTAAGCTCATGCAGCAAACGCATGCATATACACACACAGAGTAAAACAATATCCAAAGCACCATCAATCAGAAGTACCTCTATTGCACCACTCTCGGTCACTTTTACCCCAACCTCCTCCAATCCCAGGTGCTGAATTAAAAAGGAGTTGTTATATCAGCATATTTCCTCCAAATCATGTACAGAAGTTAATATTGAGGAAAGATGGAAAGGCTTTCACAATCTAGCGCAAGTCTTTGTTACCAAGCATTTTACTTTTCATTCAGGACGGCATGAATAGGAAACATATCGATGGAGGCGAAACATATAGCAAACCTTAGTGTTTGGCCTACGCCCAGTGGCAAACATTATGTGGGAGAAGCCCTCAACTGTTCCTTTGCTAGTCTTCAATGAAAAAGAACCATCTGCTGATTTAAGAATAGCCTGAGGCGATTCTTCTGTATGGAGTTCAATTCCTCTCAGAGAAATCTGTTCTGCTAGAAAATCTCTAATCTATAGGAACAGACAGTGTGCAAAGTCAAATTTGTGGTACAAAGATCACATGTACACGCATCAAGTAAGCCCTACGACTACTGATAGTTAATCACCTCTTCATCAAAGCCCCTCAACACCTTTTTCTGCCGTATAAATACATGAACTTCACTTCCCAAACCATTGAAGATACCAGCAAACTCCAAGGCAATATACCCTCCACCAACTACCGCAATTTTCTCGGGCCTTGAGGGTAAATCAAGTGCAGCATCTGAATCTATGGCGTACTCACTCCCAGGAACATCAGGTATAAACGGTCGACCCCCAACTGAAATTAGTATATATCTAGCTGAATAAAGCTTGCCATCAACATCAACCGTATGCGGGTCTACAATCTGTAGGAATTTCAAATTTCCACACCATTTCATCAAAATCCCACCTCAGTCATTCAATATCAACATGAGGGCATCCGAAAACAAGTTGATTTTTGTATTAAAAATCTCACCTTTCCACGACCCTCGATCAGAGTAACATTAGCGTTATGTAAAATGTTCTTATAGATACCAGTAAGCCGTTGGAGCTCGGCGTTTTTGTTAGCTATCAATGTGCTCCAATCATGCTTTGGCTCCGAATCATATTTCCATCCAAACCCACGACTCTCATCAAAGTCATGAGAATATTTCGATGCGTAAACAAGTAGTTTCTTAGGAACGCATCCACGGAGCACACACCTGCAATTCAATCAAAACCTGAGGAACCATTACTCAATTTGCATCAAACACCTATCAAACGAAAGCCTTAAATTTCAATATATAAGATCAAATCGGAAGCCACTCACGTGCCGCCGACGCCTCCAGTGGTCTCGGAAGATATCGTAGAAAACGGAAGCTCACATATGGCAACACGCGCACCGACATTAGCAGCAAACCGCGACGCCCTAACGCCGCCGCTTCCCGCTCCGATTGTGAAGAGGTCGAAGTCATAGTGACCACCGAGCTCTGCGCCGTTATCGGAATCGGCGCGAGTAATAAAACGACGGCGATGGAACTGGCCCGCGGGAAGAGACCGCTTACCAAGAGAGAGTGGAATTAGGGATTTGGGAAGAGAGAGAAAAGAAGAAGAGAGAGGAGTTGTTACAGGAAGCTTCTTGTAGAACAGAGTATGGAGTGTTGGCGAGGTTAGAGACGTAGCCGCCATTTTCAGAGGTCGATTAGCTTCCGTTGCTTTGATAAATTTTATTTATTCATTAAAAGAGAACAAACATATACTTCGCCACGTAGGATATGAAGAGTTCTGGACCGTTCATTTGGTGGGTCCTCACTTGATTGTTTATAATAGACCATGATCAATCAGGTCAAAGTCCCACTTTTAAGTAAAAATTAAAAAAACCAATTTAATTGAAGAAATTTTTATCTCTGATCAAATTTTATTTATTTTTATTTTTTATTTTTTTATTAATTGATTTTTGGTTTTATAAACTAATTTAATTTATTTAAATTAAATTTAATTAATTAATTTTTATTTAATAATTACGTAAAAATAATCTTTCTATTAATTAAAAATAAGACTGCGTACTATTAAATCTTTCTAGACTCTAATTTTATTTTTAATTAAACTAAACAATCTTATTTTTAATTAAACTAATTTTGTTAATAATTAAAGAAAGTCTTTTTTAATTATATTTTAAATTATTTTTAAATAAACTAACTTTGTTAATAATTAAAGAAAGTCTTCTTTAATTATATTTAATTTTTAACTAATTTTATTTATAACGATCTTATTTTCATAATTATTATTAGGCCCTTCAGATTAAATTCACCTTTGACTTAACACGACCAACTCTGGAGTCTGTTGTGCCTTGTGTTGTTAGTTATCCTTAATCTTGTCTTACGTTGTCTGTCCGTAACTAGTGAAGGAGTGACGTCGTTTTTCTGAAATGTTTGCATTGTAATGTAGTGAACAACTTGACAGCGATTATTACAATTTGCCGCTTGATTGTCGTACTCATTTACATATCACCTTCTAAAACTAGAACTACAACTAATCTCTGTATCACTGTTAATACCAAAGAACTCCCAGGTGAGAATTTATGAAGCTTCAGCTTCTGAACTATCACTTGGCAGCTTCAGAATGTGGGTGAAATTCACATCTCTCGACCCTGCCAAAGTAAAGAAACTTCAATTTCCATTGCAAGCCTGACGTAGAGCAGTATCAAGTTCTACTGAAAACAAGTTAGGATCATTAGCAACAGTTACTGAAAGTCCAGCATTTCTTGGACGAAATAACAGTTTTGACAAACAAAAGCCAGAAAAGCTGAAGCAACAACAGACACATGAAATGCTCAAGACTTCATGCAAAAGTTTTTACCTTTAACTACAACGTGTACTCCAAAAGATGCATCCATTTTGTAGCTGACCATTTGTTCCCTTTAATCACAGGGCAGCTACCTAGAATAAGCCATAAAGATGAATTAGTCCTTATCTTGCTTAAAAGTAGTATGAAAGTTGACCTCTATGCTGGTTAATAGTGTCTAGATCTGTAAAATTAAAGTATCAAGACAATAAAGGAAACTGAATATTATTGTTCCTCCTCAGTGGACAGAGATCAATCATAATCGTCTATGAAGTATCAAAGTGAAGTTCAACTGACCATGTAAACTTGAAGGATCTAACGAGGCATCAGGTCTTGTACTCCAAAACAGCAATGCATCGCCCATTTTGGGTTTCAGAGAAAGACCTTGCTTTCCACATTTGGACAAATCATTCCACCACGGTACAGAGCTGAAATTTGCCTTCGCACTGGGAAATACTGTCTCACCACCCTCTTCGACGTCAGATCTGCGCCATCAGAAGTGGAGATGATAGAGAATAAAAGCAGTTCAATGTCTCCAGAAAATATATTAAAACA